>JAAGEH010002525.1:27953648-27996596 GCA_011751065.1 Lasiurus cinereus | reverse complement strand
TTGGTAAAAGTGGAACCTAAAAGCTGTTATATATATATATATATATATATATATATATATATATATATATATATATATATATAATTTGCCATGTGTCCAATGCTATAAAAAAAGAATTCATTGATACTCAAATATTTAAAACTATGAGAGAAATTAGGGATTGTTTGAACTACCTCTTTCATTTTTTTCAGATGAGGCAATTGAACATCTAGACTCACACAGAATTCCTATAGTAGATCCACTAGAATTGGAATCAAGTTACTCAGGCTTGGTATTTTATACACTTTCTTCAACTCCAAAAACAAATTAGTAATAAAGTGAATGGAGTGGGATTAGGGAAGGAGAAAGGGACTTATTGGGGGAGAACCATGATTGCTAAATCTGAGGGAAAACTAAATTACCTGAGTGACAATTTAATCTGTGTAGAAGAAACACAATATTTGTTAATAAGGAGAAAAAGTAGATTCAATACAGTAAACATTTGCTACTCTCATGTTCATTATTAAGAATTGTAATATGATACAGTTTTATATTGAGGAGAAAGGTAGATGAAAGAAAATAATAAAGTAATATAATACTTCAGTGGCTAAATGGAGATATGGTTATAGTAGAAAACAAAAGAAAAGAAAATGGATTTTTTAAAATGATAAATAAAAGATTAAGCAAAAGAAATCCAAAACTAAATTGTTTTATCTTAAATTCTTTATTGTTTAAAGTATTATACATGTCTCCTTTTTATTCCAAGACTAAATTTTAATTGTTTCTATATATTATGACATTTTCCTAAATATTTGTTTGGGAGCTATCAGTCAATACTTTCACCTTTCATGGACTAAGCAAAAGGACATATAGCTGGAAATTATCTGCACATGAATAGACCCTTCAGCTTTGTCAACAGGACCATGCTGTGTATTATATTGACTTTGGTAGAAATTACTTGCCCTAGAGTTGGCCACTGATGACCCACTCACTTGTACATTGCATCCCTGTCTGATGGAAACCATTAGATAGTTAATTATATCAAAAGGTGTATTCCATAACAGTAAATAAGTATTTTCCTCTTACATTTCAAGATATAATTTGGAGATACATTGTAGATTTCTTAACCCCCAAAAAAATGTTAAAAAAGGGTGTCTGTGGAAAAAAGATTTTCCTCAAGGACCAAACAAGACACATTTATGTCCTGAAGCTGATAACCTGCTATGTTGGTACATACAGACTTCCAGAGCCAGACAAGTGGAGACAAAGATTTATTTTGAGAGTATCTGTGATACTTTAAACAGAGGGCACAAAATGCTTTCTTAAAAGGTCATCTTTTAAATATCTTTTTGTCACACTGTGAACCCCTATTCACTGGTTATTGGCAAAGTTACTACACCTAAGTAAATATAGAGGAAGGGTAGCCTTGTGAAACATTTAAGAAAAAAATGAAGAAACTTGCAGTTTCTAACCTCAGCTCTGACCCTGACGTGGTGTGTGGTCCTGAGAAAGCCATTTAACCTCTTGATGTCTCAGGTTCCCTTTAGTCTCGAATTTCAGGGGGTGAAGTAAGGATAGAGTTTGGAGATTATCTTTCTTAAAACCCAGGAATGCTATGAGAATGAGTGAATATTTTCTAAATGCAGAATAAAATTAAGTTTTCAATAAAATATTTTAACTAAGATCTTCGTGTCGGATGAATTAGGAGTTTGAGTGATTTCAGATTATGATGTCAAATTACTTTTATTTATTTATTTTTCTTTCCCAGAGGAACTTAATAACTGTGGGTTAAGGCAAAAGCACCGTTTTTATTAATTAGGAGAAAAATAAATTCAATATAGTTTTCAACATATTAACATTTGCCATCCCCATATCCATTATTAAGAACTGCAATATGATACAGGCATATTGCTCTCTCATGTGGTATATAGAAATGTACTAACAAATGGGATATGCTTTTGTATGGTAACATGTCAATTTAATATGTTTTTATTGATTTTTTAGAGGATGAGGAAGGGAAAGGGATAGAGAGATAGAAACATTGATGAGAGAGAAACATTAAAAATCAGCTGCCTCTTGCACCTTCTGGGGATTGAGCCTGCAACCTGAGCATGTGACCTGACCTGGAATCAAACCAGTGACCTCTGGTTCATGGGTCAATGCTCAACCAGTGAGCCACACTGGTTGGGCTTTTAAAAAAAATTTTTTTATTGATTTTTTTTTTAGTATATGTTAGTTTAAATAAGGCAGCTAAAGCACCTTTCTAGTATCTAAAAAGCTCAAAGGCATTTTTAGCAATTCCAGGCTCAATTATTAACAACAAGCTTGCATCTCTAATGATGATCTATAAACTATAGATGTCCTATCATATACAAGTATCCTAGAAACCCTAATCTTTGGAGTTCTGTGCTGTGAGTCCTTGGAAGAGATTCAAAATACAGCTAACATTAAAAATAGTTACTACTGCCCCAGCTGGTTTGACTCAGTGGATAGAGCGTCAGCCTCTGGACTGAAAAGTCCTGGATTCAGTTCCAGTTAAGGACATATACCCGGATTGCAGGCTTAATCCCCAGTAGCGGGCATGCAAGAGGCAGCTGATCAGTGATTCTCTCTCATCACTGATCAATGATTCTCTCTCTCATCACTGATGTTTCTATTTCTCTCCCTCTTCCTCTCTGAAATCAATGGGAGAGGGAGAAGATAATGCAGAAAGTCTGGTTGAAAGACTACTTTAAAAACCGAAATCAGAGACTATGAAGTAGGGACTGTTGCTAAATGATGAGACTGGGACCCACATAGAGTAAGTAAATGAAGAGCTACTATAGGATCTATAATCGAATTGTGGACTATATAAGAGGTGGTACATCATGGCTCTACCATAGTAAGATTAAAGGCAGGTGTTCAATCCCAACAGACAATATTAAAGTTGAAGAGTCAGAGCATTAGGAAGTATGTTATACAAACCTAATTTGGAACTTGTTCTTTGAGCTAATCACTAGACAATTCAAGTTAGGGCACATCAATGACACTTGAATACTTATTGCAACTCTGCTAGTGGAGACATAGATCTAAAGTCAAGATAACAGAGAATGTAGGTTACTTACCAAGTTTGTAAAAGAAGTAATATATTGATGTGTTAATTACACTTCAGTTGTATGTAGGATATCAAAGAAAGTATTGGAGGTTTTTTAAGGGAAATTTTTTAGTATGATTTTATGTCAAGAGAAAGTTACTAGTTGATGGAACAGTATGATTTTGGGTGGAGTGGGATGGGAAGAACAGTCTGAACAGCTAGAAACGTGGTGGAGATAGCCTTCCTTTTGAGAAAAGAATTTATTAAACATAAAGTTAAGTTTGTAATGGGAAAGGAGGAAACTTGAGAGAGTTCATGCCAATGAACCTCTGTTCCCAGGGAAGCAATAGGCGAGGCTATTTTCTTTGAGTGGGAGCTGGCAAGACTAGGAAAACTTGAGAGTAGTCATGGTTTGAAAAAGATCTGTGGGGATAGGAACACTGGAGGAAGCCCAATGATCTGTCAATCAGAAATGGCCTCAGTTTCCACTTCTTGCTCAATTCTTAGGTTTTGGTACATTTCCCTAGTTGCAATATGTCAGTGCATTCTTAATGCCCCACCTTGTGGCCTGGCAGAGGGAAAGATCTTTCTTTTCCCTGAGAAACTTACCCAACTCTGGCACAGTTTTGATATTAAATTTAGGTGAGTAGAATGAATAACAGAGGTGCTATTTACTCAGTTCAAATACTCACTTAAATTCCATCTGTGAAGAGATTGATGAGCATTGTGGGCTCAAAAAGACCTAATTGAAGGAGTAAATTAATTAACTTTGAGGATCCAAATATCCAGGAGTGATAATAATGCACAGTGTTAGAATATGCATTTATCCTGCAGATCACTTTTCTGGTGTTTGCATGAATTAGATAAATGCATTTTCCAGATCTTCTTATTATTCTAAAGCATATAATGGCATTTCAATTTATATAGTCTAGACTTGTTATCTCATACTGCTATTAAGCCATTAAACTCAGAGAATTTCCCAGGCCACAGATTTCCCTTTAGGCCATTTTCACTCATCAGTTCTGTCCCACCAAAGTGCACATTACTCAGAGATTTGAGACATAAGAGGAGAGTAAAGTTAATGTTGTTGGATGACTGTGCAAATATGTAAAAGAATCCTATTCCTTTTATTCATTTCTTATAAGTCATGCAGACTACCATTTGCAGATGCTCCAAATAACTGAAGTCTTTGACCAGAGATATTTTAAATTTTGGAAATTTGCTTTTTTAGCCCAATTATAGACATAGAATTCTGGAGAACCAAATAATTCAGTTAGAAGAGGAAATTGCTCAGAAGGATAAGCTTCATAATACCCACTTTACTTCCAGTCATTAACAAATGTCTTTTATCTTTAAAGTTCGTGAATAATATTTGGGAAGCAGAAAGTATCAGATGGCTAGATATATCTATCAGTTCATCTCCTAAAATCTCATTTTTTTAAAAAACTAAGACCCTGGCTGGTTTGGCTCTGTAGATAAAGGGTTCCATTCTGCTCAAGGGCACCTGCCCAGGTTGTGGGCTGCATCCCCAGTGTGGGGTGTGCAGGAGAACCTGATCAATGATTCTCTTTCATCATTGATGTTTCTATCTCTCCCTCTTCCTTCCTCTCTGAAATCAATTTTTTAAAATAACTAAGAAAGTCATGGTCATGAATAAAAAAGTGCAAAGACTTGAGCGGGGGCTATGGACAAAGCAATGGAGTAGACAGGATTTGTGTTTGATTTCTAAATTGGAATTTAGTAATTTGCAAGAATGAATCATTGTTCCTTTTTAATAGGCAATCTAGTTATCCTCAATAACTATCTTCACATGAGCTTTTACTAAGAGTGAAAACAAGTTAATGGTTTTTTGTTTACGTTATTATTTTCATTTTTATCCAATGAACTTCTTTTTTCTTAAGTCTAAATAATTTTATATTTCAACTACTAAATTTTTTTAAGTTAGGAAACATTTTTTGTGTAGAACTAGGGGATGGTGAAAATCTCACTGGAGACTTACTATCTTCAAATTGTGAAATCACCCAAATTATCTAACTATATCAATATAAAAATTCCCATGTCAATATTTAATGCATTCTGTATATTCCACTTCTCAATCCATTATCTGTAATTGTATGTAGAATGTTTCCCTCTAACATATCTTTATAACAATTGTTTTGGAATAGAAAGAGAGTGATAAAATTCAACTAAAATAAAAACATTTCTGACCTAGAAATCAATACCAACTTCATCCTTTTGTAAAAAAAAAAAATGCATAATGTAATTTTTTCTTATATAAAATTCAAATAACACAAACATAGAAGTTAATAATGAAAGTTGTCCTTCTTTTTTCTTCAAACCTATATTCTGTCCAGAGATAATTACTTCAGGCAATATCTTTCTTTTTTAAAACTTTCTTTATGTATTAGTTTTTTTTTATTTATAAAGAAATTTTTTTCTTTCATACAAGACTTACAGACTACTCTTTTTATACCTAGAATATGCAGAAAGTATAAAAGGATGGAGTAATTGAATGGGGCAATGCAAAATTTGAAGATTAGATAGTGTTTGTAAGGCCAAATAAATAATCTGATGCCTTAACATTTTATTACAATCTTTTTAGTGTCAGTTAAATGCTACAAATATTTTGTACATTTGTTATCACATATCTAGGTGTCATTTAAATGAACAAAGATGTCTTGTAATTTACATTCTTTATGAAGATTTCATTAATGTTATCTACAAATTTCTAGTTAAACAATTACTGAAATAATGAAAATTTTCTAACTTTTTTTTATATGGGGGTTTTTGTTTGGTTGTCTGTTTCTGAGGTGTTTTTTCTTTTTTTACTACTTAGGGCGTTGGCAATTTTGCCAGCTGACAGCAGAATTAAAATTTGTGAAACACTGCCCTCTAATGGATAAATAAGTATTTAATATACTACATAAAAGAAAAAGGGTACTTGAAACATACAAAAATTACACTGTTTTCCTAAAGCTAGTATCAAACAAAATGTAATTATATATCTGCATTAATAAATACTTTAAAAAGGCAGGATAGGTTTTATGGAGCCAATGCTATAACCTAAATTTTTATTCAAGACCCTGCATGGTCATTTTGTATACAGCAAAAATGCCTTTCGAATGAGTCCTATATGTGACTTCATGGGAATCATATTTTAAAACTTAGTAAAAATACCAGACAGCCTATATAATTATAGACAGGCCTGCATAGATGATGTTATTCCAAACACTGCTAGCTAGTTCTCATACCTGAGAGTAACAATAGTAAATAACCCAGTAACTGACTGGGATAAAACAAATATTTACACTAAAGAAATCATTCAATCAACAGATTCTTTGTACTTCAAATACATTTCATGGTCATCTTAATAGTTTTTTTCATGTTTATAGAGTTCAATTGTGTTCTTATCCTTTCCATCATTCTGAGGAATATTATCATTATTTGTTTTTAAGCCCACCATGCATAACATGTCACAAACATACTATCAATAGAGAGAAAGAAAGAAAATATATATAAATTAGGGTAAAGAAGGGGAATGGCAGAATGAGATAAATGTTTGAACTTCAACAATTTAGACTCCATGTAATTCCCAACTCCTCAAGTGACCCCTAGTTAAACAAGAGGCTCTTTACTCCTACTCACTGACCCCTAATTTACAAATGAAAATATTTGTTCCTGGGCAAATTAAGTGAGAAAAGTTCAATTTACTTTTGTGGTGTTCTCCTTAAGAAGTCCCTTCATTTCTCTCGTGTTATTTGACTTTATAAGTGGGACAATTACATTTGTCCTCTACTTTCTCTTCAATTGGGGTGGTTCATAAAATGTTCCGCTTTCTTTAGAAACCAAACTGTGATCCTGAGCTCCTTGAGGGTAGGGACTGAGCAACTGATTGTTCTACCCATACCTTAGAGCAATGCATAGTCTTTAATAGACCATTTAAATTTTAGTGAGTAAACTAAAATCTACCAAAATTTTATCACTCTCTATTCCAAATCTACTGGTTTGCAAGGGGTGCTATAACAAAGTACAAAAAAAAACAAACCAAAACACACACACACACACACACACACACACGAGCACACAAGCCTTAGCCAGTTTGGCTGGATAGAATGTCGGCCTGCAGACCAAAGAGTCCCAGGTTTGATTCCAGTCAAGGCTATGTACCTTGGTTGCAGGCTCCTCCCTGGCCTGGGAAGGAGGGAAGGTCATGCAGGAGGCAACCAGTTGATGTTTCTTTCACATTGATGTTTCTGTCTTTCCATTCTCTCTAAAAGACCAATGGAAAAATATACTCCAGTGAGGATTAACAAAAAAAGAAACAGGAAAAAAAATACACCGGGTAGCTAAAACAACAGAAATATATTGTCTCACATTCTAGAGGCCAGGAGTCCAAAGCCAAGACATAAGAGAAGCATATGTTCCACATCTCTCTCCTCAACTTATAGATAGCCATCTTCTCCCTGTGTCTTTTCACATACCTCCCCTCTGTACATGCTTGATTCTATGACCAAATTTCCCCTTTTTATAAAGACACCTCAATCAATTGGATTAAGGGCCTAGCCCTTAATGCAGTAGGACCTCATTTTAACCAATTACACTGGCAATGACCTTATTTCCAAATAAGGTTGCATTCTGAGGTTCTGGAACTTAGGCATCAATGTATGAATTTTAAAGGATGCAATTCAACACATAATAGTATCCCTTTAAGGCCAAACTAATTATCAGCAAAAACCTGGGCTCAGAATAGGATCTGGTCTGAAACAATGCTGTATATTTTTCTGAGATCTAAACCCAGAAAGAAAGAAATTCAGTCCTATAAATAATGCTCTTGTGTGCCCTCCCTCTCCATCTTGTTATCTTCCTTTCTTTCTCTCTCACCCTTGACACTATTCAATTTCCTTTTAATACACCACCCCCAGCAAATACAAGGAGTGCACACATACATAACAGAATATGCTCTGCTTTTCCTAGTATTTTGGGGTGGATAGGGGCCTGGCTCAATGAAATCTTTTTTTCTGCTCTGCTGTGGACTAGATTCAAAATTCTTTTAAAAATATCAAACAATAACTCTGTAGAGGTACATATACCCATTTAAGAAAAATTATACCAAATTAATAAGTCGGATCATGTGTGAAGGCACTCATCTCCCAAACACCCATTTCCATCAAAACCTGAGTTGATAGTCTCTAGAAGCTGAAGCAAAATAAGAGAATGCAATGTTTCTTTTACTTTGGATCACATCTACCTCTTTGTTCAGGATGTAAGCTTTGACCCTGAGCCATCTATTATGTGTTTTTGTTCCTGACCTTAGTTATATATTTCAGATGTGAAATTGCTCACAGATGGCTCAGTGATGGTCTTTTGTAACTTACCTTGGAAAAAATTATTTTTTGTCTGTGCATGAATGCCTAATAAGAGAAACAATATCTGTATACTAAGAAAGAGAGATGGATTAGTGCCCTGTAAATCTACTGAGGATATTTTGATAGTAAACCTGATCCAAAATATTTTATCAATGACATCATAATATTTTGATTTTTTACAGCCTGTTCCATACAACATCCAAGTCAAGATTATGAACATTTTCAAACATTTCATAAAATAGAATTTAATGAATAAAAAAATCAACTTCATAATTAACCTCAATATTGAGTTCCTGTTGATCAGGATATCAACTTAACATATATAAACTATCCAATCAAATATTCAAGGTAAAATTATGAAGTGGTTTAAACCAGTACTTTATTTTGTACATGTACATCCAAATTAGGAACCCTTTTTCTTTTCCCTTCAAGTGTTCAGTATTCTTCACTTCTCTATTCAACAAATCTTACCCTTATTGAAAGATCTGAAACATACAGTCATATGTTCAAGTGTCTGCTAAAAGCTTTAAGTGTTACATCCTCCAAAGACAATTGTAATTATTATTGTTAGGAGTAATAGTAGTACTAAGGATTGGCTCTTTAATATAATGCAACTATGACTCCACAATAGGATTTCAGGCATCTGTAATATATTTGAGGGAACAACTTTAAAAGAGCATAGCTGAAATAATCATTCTGCATCATTGAAGACCTACTATGTGAGCAAAAGTCACCTCCAGCACTTAAGGTAATCTTTTCAACTGAAAGTTTGTGAACTGTTAGATTTTCATGAAATTAATTTAATGGGATGTAATCAGAATTTTAAATGAAATAAAACAGAATGAGTGAAAAGAATAAAATGGAAAGTATCAGTCTTGTATATACATATGTGTGTGTGTGTGTGTGTGTGCATATTATCAAAACAAAAGCATAATTTAAAATATTCTTTATTAAATACCAAGTATCTATGTAATGTGTATATTTTTACTGGGTGTCATGGTGGAAAACATTTTAAAGACATTGGCATAGGTAGAAGATGCATTTTAGAGATGACTACAGTGGACATTCATAAGAACCACCTTAGGACTCCATCCAAGGACTATCAAATTTGTGTATCTAAAAAGTCAATTCTACTCTCAATCTGAAAAGAAAATCTTCCACATTTCTAATATCAACATTCAATAAATATTTACTGCATGATTACTGGGTCCAGTCAGTATTCCATACAAGATAAGTTAAATATAACAGGGTTTGACCCTTGACAAATTTACATTCTTCTGGGAAGACAAACCAAAGAAATAATTGCAATATAGTATGAAAGAGGCAGAAGAAGAGCTGCTAACAGACCAGGAAGGCTTCCTGAAGGTGGTAATCTAAGATCTTAGTCTTTACGGACAAATAGAGTTAATCATATCTATCAATCAGGAAGATGGAACCCATTCTGTATAGTTCAGAATGGGAATTTAAGAGACAGAAGAATCTGGAAGAATAGATGGAGCAAATAGCAGAAGGTGAAGCAGTTCAAAGATGAGCCATTGCAGCCAATTCTGCTCCTAGAGCTGGAGAGATAATGAGAAGAGATGATTGCCCCTGACAGAAGTGGCACAGCTGAGGCTGCCAGGTGGAAATAGAGCCATAGAAGAATCTGCTTACTGAGAACTGGCAACGTCGAGGTCATGAAGCACTTCCAGAAAAGCTGCCTGTAGCAGAGATTGAGTGGAGAAAATACCCTAATTTTTACCTTCCTCCTGAAGTCCATCACCTCCCACTGCCCAGGCAAGGGAGTCAGGTAATATATTTCACAAAGGAAAGAACAGGTAGGAGAAAGACAGGAGGGGATGGGAGAGCCAATGAGCAGAACATTCAGAGATGTTAAGGGGCAAGTGAAAAAGACAAGTCTGAAAGATCTATATGTTTCCCAATATGGGTGGATTGTAGGTATATGTTGGAAACTAGAAAAAAGGTTTATACAGATAAGCAGTTTTAGGTCATGAATAGGACCCTTGATCATCCTGAGAAGATCATTTTTTGTCAAGATGATGTGAGCCATTGAAGATTCTATGTGATTGTATGCCTATGAGTATACATGCAAAAGTTTTTGTTAAAATTGAAGTAAAATAGGCACAACATAAAAGGGCTTAGCTTAAAAGCAACATTCTGCACATCATCTTTTCTCTTCCCATTTCTACTTTATGAAGGAATCACTTTTAGCTACTTCATTTTTAGTTTTTCTGATAGTTTCATTAGCAGGTTTAAATATGATATTTTCTTAATTTAAAAACTGGACAGTATATTTTGACCATTCTTCCACTGTAGAAGGTAAGGGCCTCCCACTCCTGAACTCATCTTCACTTTAGCTAAATTCCATTTTTCTCTTTTTCTACAGATTTTTCATAAAGCACACTTATTGTTTTTAGCTATAATACTTTTGTTTTACCTTTTGAAGCTTTAACTGATCATTCTTTTTGCTCCAGCAATGTTTAACAAACAGTATCTCTTAAAATCCCCTCCCATATTGTAAAGTGAGAATATGAATGTTCCTCAGTTCCTTTTTGCTGCTCATTACCTGTTTCTATCACCTACACTTCGCCAGGTTTAAATTCACATATTAGTCTGGCAAGTAATTCCATATTCATAAGCTGGATTCTGGAAAATTAAATCTACATGTATAATATAAAGTGGTGAAATCATTCAAGTTTTTTGACACTACAGTCCACTTTCTTTGACCCTATTCTCCATCCCATAATGGAGTATGAATTATTCCTGGATGCACTGCTATGTAGGAAACACAAGTGATGTGATTACAAACTATATCATTACTAAAATAATGTCTCTATCATTATTTTCCAGAATTAGGTGGTCAAATTGGCAGGATTGTTTTAACCAGAAGTGAAATAATAGAAACTATTTTCCAGAAGAGTCAACTTGAGGGGAAAGTTTGCTTAAATCTGAGTTCACATATAAATGATAAAATAATAACTTGAAACTGATCTTTCTTTGGAAAAATAAACAGAATCCTTCACAAAAGAGAAGGGAGAACAATCAGCATGGTTATACCTTTCTGTATGGAATTGATGAGGCCTTAAAAAGTTTCATGCTGATCACATGCTTATAAACAGAATTGAATTGTTGGATCATTAACAGACCTCACTATTCAAAATAATTCCATGATGAATCATTTTATAAAACACAGAATTCTTTTATGGTGCAAATAATTATCTTCAGTTTATTTTTCAGTCAATCCAGATTTTCACATATTGGGTTTGCTTAACTCATGACACAGCTGTGTTTATGGAGAAAACTGAACTCTTATAGATGAGTAACATTATCATCATTCATTTTCTCTAGAATATGAAGGATAGGCAAAGATGACAGTTATGATCCTTTAGGCTTGCCAAGAGCTTACCAGAGTGATCTTTCATAAACATGCTATGGATATTTTCCCTAAGATGCACACACTTTTAATTCCTTCCAAATAGTTTCCATGAAGTCTGAGCCAGGAGGGAAAGATAGATAAGACTGTGCTGTCCACTTCTATCTACCCTCTGTCCTTTTTGCTTCCTTTATCTAGCCCCATCTATAAGCTTAAGAGACAGGTTCTTCATTATTTCTAAGAGTCACCCAAATTAGAAATGCCTGCTTTCCATAGCTACCATTTCCCTAGAGATTGTATCTTCTCTTGAATTGTCCTTTACTGTGGGGACAAGAGGTGATAGTTAAACCAGCTTACCCTGAATGATATGATTTCTCTATAGAACAGTGTTTCTTTTCTTGACTGAATGAAATTTATGGATGCACACCTATAATTACATATAAGAAAAAGTGTATAAATCATTTCAGAGGTGTTCTTTGACCTCCAAGCTAAGAATACCTGATCTAGGAATAGTGACAGTAATAGTACACTGGTAACCAGTGGGCAGTGGGTTCCACCGATGTAGATGATGACTATACTCACAATGTAAAACTTTCTCCTAACCCCCTCTCCTCTAAGTTAGCTCCTGAAAAGACCCCAAAACAGAGAGCACAGGGAGGGAGGAGAAATCCTTAGAGAAGAGAAAGGGCCACTCCCAGCTAGGGAGGAGGGAAAGATTGGATGTTAAATCAAGTGCAGAGTATTGATGATTTTGTTTGGAACTATGTGCCCATATATCTTAGTTGAAGCTTGTTTGGAACTAAAACTGACCAAGGGATTTTTTTAAAGATGGGGTCTGTACAGAAAAAAAAAGGAAAAAATATTATATAAGGAAATATTACCCCAGTAAATACATTTTTAAAACAATATGAAAGACTATAACAAGTTTTCATTTTGACATACTTGTACTATTTATATACACTTTGAATATAAATGTAAATACATAGAATATATAAATTTATATATTTGTATATATAGAAGTACATGTATATGTATATTGTTCACATAATTGAATATACTTACTATCAGAATTATGCTAGTTTCTTAACATATATTATTTTACTCACAATAAGCACTGTATTGTCTTTAATTTCAAATTAGCAAACTGAATTACATAGAGGTGAAGCTACTAGTATTTACCTAAAGTCATATAGTTCATAAACTATGTTTTATACATAAATAGTCTGAATTCCGAATTGGTTTCCTTAACTTCGGGTATCTTACCAATTTGAATTAATCTCTTCCATTCAGCCTCCCTTTTGGAAAGTTGAACCGTACTACCCCCTACACCACTAAGGCAAATACCATATAGAAGGCAGAGTGGACAGAATGTGAATGTCCAGGCATTTTTCTATGAGACCTTAGTTCAGTTAGGCTCTCGGGCCAAACTATGTCTTCACAAACAAACACATTAGGTCCAAATGGAATGATGGTCTTTTGGCTATTGTCTATTTATAGGACAAGCAACATGAGCATTTATGACTGCCTAGAACATTGTCAGAAATTTAGCTAAACAGATAATGCTCCACCTAGACATGTATATCTAGTTTGAATATTTACCTTACCTAGAGAGAAATACCTTAGTGATGGAAATTACAGACCTTGAATGCCATGCAATATAAACATTCTGAAAAATATAGGTCATTCTGAGATATTTCAGTCTTAGTCAACTTTGAAGTAAGTTATTTCATATACTATATATTGGGTGCTTGCTTATAATTGTAAAAAAAATACTTCTCCTTATAATATCATGATAATTATCTGATATTTTTCTCAGGCTTCAGCCAGAATTCCTAATCGGTAGACAGTCTCATTCAATATCTTGTGTGTTTTTTTCTTGTCCATATTCTGGGCTGTGATCTCTATGAAAGCAGGGACCCAGTCATGTTGTTTCCTTCTATATCCTGAGTATTTATGAGAGAACATAACATAAGGTATGACTCAGTAAATAATTTTTAATGCATAAATAATGGAACTAGAAAAGGCTACTGTTCTGCTGTGGTGGTTAATCATAAATGTCAAATTGGCTAGATCATTGTGCCCAGATGTTTGGTCTAGATGTTGCTTAAATTAACATTTAAGTCAATAGTCTGAATAAAGCAGATTATCCTTATAATTGTGGGTGGGCTTCATCTAAATTAGTTGAAGGTCTTAAGGAAAAAGGCTGAGGTTCCCTGTGAAAGCAGAAATTCTACTTCCAGATTGTCTTCAGATTCAAGATTGTAACAACTCTTCCCTGGGTTTCTAGCCTGCCAGTCAGCTCTGCAAATTTGGGGCTGTCAGCCCCCACAATGACATAAGCCAATTCCTTAAAATCTCTTTCTCTCTCTCTCTCTCTCTCTCTCTCTCTCTCTCTCTCTCTCTCTCTCCATCCCCACCCTCCAGCATGCATAAATATTAGTTTTGTTTCTCTGAAGAACCCAGCCTAATACATGTGCTTTATATTCTTATTCCTTTTCAAGCCATGACACAATATTTCTGGGTCTACCTAATGTCATGCAAAAGGATGATTCTGGCTTTTCACTATATATAGCCACAGCACTTCCAGTTCAGCTGGGGGTGTTCACATTGAATTAGAATCCAGGCTCTCTGCTCATTGTGTTGCCTTACCCAAGACTTTGTAAACACCAGCTTCCTGGGTTGTGAAAGGAGGGGTTAAATGAGCATTTTTACCTCTTGTGAGCTTCATCTAGCAGCCAAACCACCAACTTTGGATTCCAGATTACAGACCCAATCTGTTCCATATGAAGGATACTTTGGCTGTGCTTCAGGGTCTCAAGCCAATCTTTCAATCACTTTATTCTTTAATCCAGTTTGTACGACTATACCTGGCTAATTCACCTTCTAATTTCCATATCAGCAGCCAATTATGTGGATTGCTCCATTACAGCCAAAATATTTAAATCAATTTATAACATTAAAGGTAACTGAAGCCAAATCAAATCACAATTGAGGCTTATTGGTTAAAATTCAACATTTGAAGAGTTGTTAAAAAATAAAAAATAAAAGCACAGAGCCCCTTTGACAGATGGAAACAAGGCAATGACTAAAAACAGACCAGAGAGTGTGTTGATGATTTTCTTAAAGCCAAATTGTCTAAGAAATGTTTCTAAATTGAGTGCTTTAAATAGAAAACAATCCATCAAACCAATCAGAATCGCAAATGTTGCCAAATCCTTGTCATTTTCACCAACTGAGAATCAGCAGATTAAATTAAGAAGATCATATAAATATTGTGGCTTCATGCATATTAAAAATAGATTTGAGAGAAATTACCATAAAATGTGATTTTGAACTCAGATTGGATGGGACACTGGGTGGATAACAGAGATGCTGTGTTACAGAGCATGAATTTGGGTACGGGTTTGTGGGGCTGGGATGGTGGGACCAGAGTGTAGGGACAATGAGATGAAAGTACAATATAGGAAGTGGGGTATAGGAGTTTAGAGTATTATCAGTAAAAGGCTGGTGAAATGATTAAAATGACAAAGACATTATGCCTCTACATATATTGGGAATCTGATTGGCTATAGCATGCATTTAAATACATTTATTAGAGTTTGGTTTTCTAATTTCTAATACAAATTTCTAATTGTTCATGTTACATCATATTCTCCAAAACAATTAAAATGAAGCTTCTGCTCCAAACTCACCGCCTATCCCCAAGAAAGCCACTACATATGATAAGCTTGTTACAGAAAAGCCAGTTATACTGATCCCTTACAGGACAAGCAATGTGTCTATATTATGGTTAATATCTTATGTGACATCTCTTCCAGAGTATCTATTGTAGGCAGGATGGTCTATCATTGACACATCTCTAATAGGCCTTTTTCTTCTGAAAAAGATTCATTTCATGTTCAAAATGTTTGTACTTTTTCTGGTTTTGGAGTTTATCCTCTAGACTACCCCAAAGATTAGTACAGTTGGAATGTTTAAAGCCTAGAATCTTACAGAGGCTCCTACAAAGGGAAAAAAAGGATGAGTGAGCTCGACTCTTGGGTCTCTAACCTTCTGTTTCAAGCTCGCTCATTACGTCTTGATGATCAACTTAAGAGTTTGTTTGAAGAAGGCTTCTGCTCTCAAGAAAAATAATATTTTTTAAATCATGCCCTTTTCTTTCTCAGTTTCAGAAGTGGGGAATAAAGTTCTACACACAAATTTAGTAAATCTTGGGTTATATTTGTGCAATTCTTATGTATTCATGACACTGAATTTGAACACTTAACAAATAAGGGTAATCTCAATCTAATCTATGCCTTTAGAGCTACATGAAGGCACATTTTTCATCCACCAGGTGTTTAGGTACTTGCAGATTTATTTAGAAGTTGATTCATGGAGTGTCTGACTTGTGTGAGTTTGGAGGATCAGTATTTTTATAAAGTCCTTTCTCTACATGCTCTCCAGAGTCCTTTTCACATAGCAAATGAGTGTCATGTGGCAATACACTATGTGAGTGAATGAAAAAGCTCCCATGGCATTTGGTGTGGAGTAGGACCCTTATATTTTTCTGCCACACTCTTTAAGATGATTTTTTTAAGTTTTCATCTATAGTAGGCAGGATAATGGCCCCCAAAGCTGTCCACATCTTAATCCTTAGAACCCGTGAATATGTTGCCTTGCTTGGCAAAGAAACTCTGTGAAGGTGATTAAGTTAAGCATTCTGAGTTTGGGAGACTATTCTGAAATATTTGGAGAGGCTTCATGTAATTATGAGGGTCTCTTAAAGAGGAAAGCAGAAAGTCATAATGAGAGGGAGATTTGTAGATAATATGTGCTGATTTTGAAAATGGAAGAAGGGGCAATGACCCAAGGAATACAGCCAGCCTCCGGAAACTGGAATAGGCAAGGAAACAGATTCTTCCCTCTAACCTCCAGAAATATGAAGGAGCCCAGCTGGCATCTTCCTGTTAGCCCAAGTGAGATTTATTTTGGATTTCTCATCTCCAGAACTGTAAGCTAATAAACTAGAGTTTTAAAAACCATTATATTTCTGCTAATTTGTTACAGCATTAACAGAAACTACTATAGTGCCTTCAGACTTGCAACCATTAGCAGGTGGATAGCATCAACTACTGGCAAAAATGGGAAGAGATGGGAAGCATGTATGCTGCTTGTAAGAGTCTGGTATACTCATTCTGGAAAGCAATTTGGAAATGCTTAGTAAGATTGAGTATGTGTTTGTTCTATGATCCCTCTGCTTGATACATATCCCAGAGAAATAGTTTCATATAGTTCCATAAAGATATTTGTGTTCAAGGATATTTGTACATCACAGTAGTTGCTAGCGGGAAGATGAGGGAATCTAAATGTTATATAAGGGATATATAAACTGGTGTAATACTGTGCATCACAAATAGCAAGGCAAAAACAAATAAGGGTATGGTTAGCTCTTCTAAATAAAATGTTTAATGAAAAGGCAAGATACAGAAGATTTATTTCTCAGTACTACTTATGGAACACACAAAAAAGTATTGATTTATCTATTCAATTGTTAATTTATATTAATATGGGTATTTATTTTACTCTGTGGATTATACACCAATACTATTGTCATTTATTTTCTTACTCAATTTGTTTCATTTTGGCTATTGCGAGCTCTTTCAGGTTGGCTCCTGTATCATATTTACTAGTATGTTTAACTGAATTACATTGCTTATATCCTTACCTAATAATCTTTTAAGAATATTTATTTGAAATTTGGTCATTTTACAAAACAAGAAAAAGGTGGTGTTGGAAGAGTAGGTGAAGGAGGTAGCAAACAAGCAAACAAAACATTTTGGTGTAGAGTGTTTTTGGAGAAGTAACAATATCATTAATTAATTATTAATTGAAATCAAATGCTTAATAATAATAATATTGCATTACCTTTCTTTTTTATTAAGTTTTACCTATAATATATTGAGGAATCTTAACACATTAAAGGCTTATCTATGAGGCTGGATGCACTAGCAGACATCCCCACAGAAGACAGAAGAGGGGTACCTTGCAGTAACTCTCAGGATTTGCTCATAAGAACAAGTGAGCCAATTCCTAGAATTCCCATAAGTAACTCAGTGGGGGGAGGGGGGATACAGGGGGGTTTGCGTACACTTGCTGGACATGTACTTGCAATCACATTGGTATGGCTAAGGAGAAGGGTAAACGTGGCAGAAGTTATACTGCCATGAAGGAAGAAACATTAAACAAAATAAAGATATTTTTATTTTCCATATTAGCAATGTCTCATCTAGCTATTATACATGGATTCCATCCATAATGATCCTTGAGCACTGCTTTCCCTTGGTTTCCAGGACACCACATACTCTGAGTCTGGCTCCTGCTTCTCTAGCTGTTCATTCTGTTTCTTTTACTGATTTCTTCCTATAGCCCCAACCTCTAAAAGGTGAACTGTCCCAAGACTCAGTCCTTGTATGTCTCCTCTTCTTTGCCTGCACTTCTTTCATTGTGATTTAGTCTATTTCAGGGCCCGAAAGTCCATCTGTACACTGACAGTTCCTAAATTAACATCCCCAGCCTGGACATTTTCCTGAGCTCTACACTTATGTATTAAATTGCCTATTTAGTATCTTCTTTTGGATATCTAAGAGACATATGAAAATTAACAGATCTAAATCTAAACTGCTTCTTTCCCCCTACCACACTGCCCACCCCCTGCCAGGTCAGGAAAAAAATGCCAATTGCTTAAGTCAACATCTTTTGCATTATCTTGACTCCTCTCTTTTCTATACTACAGAAGCAAGCCACCACATACTCGTAAGTTGCACATTCAAAATATATCCTGAATCTTTCTTTTTCTGAGCATCCCAACCTCACAACTTCACCTGAATTATTGTACCAGCCTCCTAACTTGGCTCTCCTCTTGTAACTTTGCACCTAACCCTTGCAGTCATTAACAGAATCGTCCTTTAAGCTTATGTCAGGTCATAACACTCCTCTGTTCAAAACGCTCCAGTGGTTCCCAGAGTAAACACCCATCCTTACAACAACCTAAAGGCCCTCAGCGTTGTGTACCCTCCACTCTCCTTTACTCTTCTGGTCTCATCTCCTACTACTCGCCAGCCACACTGACCTTGATTCTTTCTTGAACCCACTCCGTACAATCATCTCTCAAGACATTTGCATTTGCCAGTTCCTTGCCTGCATTCTGTTTCCTGAGATGGGTACCACTCTCTTTTTCAGGTTTTTGTTCATGTGCCACATACTCAGTGATGTCTGCCACCACAATAAATTTGCAGCCACTTTTCACATCAGAAACTCACTCTCTTCTTTCCCTTTTTTATTTTTTCCATAGCATTTATAAACATCTAGCTTACATATAGTTTTACTTTTTGTTTATTTTGTCTTCTCTAACTAGAAAGCAACATCCATGAAGTCAGGGATGTTTACTGTTACATTCTAATGACATTTCTCTTCAATCCAGAGCTGTGTGTCTGGCATATTTTAAGTCAGGATTGGGAAACCCTTCTTCTGCCAAGAGCCATATGGATATGTATAACATCATCCGCAGGCCATACAAAATTATCAACTTAAAAATTAGCCAGATATATTTAGTCAAACATTTAATTAACTCACTCCTAATGCCTCAGCGGGGACAGACCAAATGATTTTATGGGCCTTATATGGACCATGAGCCAGACATTCTCCATCCCTGTTTTAAGTGTTCTTAAATTGATGATTGAATGAACTAATTGAAAGAATAAATAAATTTTTTTGCTGCCTTTACCATTTCTAAGT
The DNA here is from genome assembly GCA_011751065.1 of Lasiurus cinereus. Taxonomy (NCBI): domain Eukaryota; kingdom Metazoa; phylum Chordata; class Mammalia; order Chiroptera; family Vespertilionidae; genus Lasiurus; species Lasiurus cinereus. The sequence goes on along the minus strand of JAAGEH010002525.1, from coordinate 27,977,029 downwards.
GAGGCAGATAGTTATACCTCTCTGTTCAAAGCAGCTCAATGTTTGTCAAGGCTAATTCACGTTAAAATGACATTCTTAGGAAGGGGTTTTCCTGTTTCTGCATTGGAACTAGCCTTTGACTGAGAAAAGAAGCCTGAGATTAATGGCCATTGCAGTGACATGATGGTGTCCACAACAAAAAGGAAAGAATGGGGTGGGAAGAGAAAGTGGCAAGCACCAACGAAATCCCTGGCCTGTTCTTCCCACTCTCTATGCAGACAATGCACTCTAGAGGCTACTGTGACAGTCTGCAATCTGTTTCCAGCAGAGCTTTAGTTTAGTAGCCAAGGGTAATCTGAATAAAAGGAATAAAGCGGTTATTCAGTTTCTAATTGCCATTTGCACAACTTTTTCCTAATTGCATTTTCCATAGACAATTTGTGCCAAGATGAACATTCCACTAATGATGCTGGCAAGACAGTTTGTCAAACACTGACACCTAGTGAATGTTACTGTACAGACCTTGTTTTGGGCTCTGTTTCAGGTCCAAGAAATTCCACAGACATTCAATTTAGGAGGCAGTCAAATCTCATTCACCTACTTTTAGTATTAGACTTGGCAAAGTTTAACTCCAAAGTGGCACTCCTGCTCATTACTGAGCCCCTGAACGTGAGTGAGTATATGCCCTTGGAATGCTGGTGAAAATTTTAATCTAAGAAAAACAACCAGGACAGAAGAACTCTGGCAAAATTACCCAGAAAACCTCTCAAGTCAAATATAAATATTTCATTTTTGTCACCTGCCATAGTGCGTGATCAGTGCCCCACACTGCTCCTTCAGCAGTGGAGAGAGGGGAGCTCCATCTTCTGCTCTCGTGGCCTGGGCAGAGTTTGCTGGGCCTGCTCTGAGATAGAGTCTCAGAATCTGAGAACTGGCTTTCAGAGATACTCCTTGCCAACTGGTATGATACAGGGGAGGGATTTCAGGCCCACAGAGAGACTGGGACTTTTGTGAGGGGTAATGGAATCTGAATGGAAGGTGGACTCAGACATAATAGAAAACAAATGAGAACTCCACCAGAGAGTGGCACTACACTTGTTTGCTAAACTTTCTTTATAATTTAGTTTACAATAAGAATACATATGTAACATCTTAATCAACAAAGAAATTTTTTAAAAAAGAGAGATCACCAAGGCCTATAGTTTTGAGGAGTAGTCAATGAGACTCTTACCCAAGTCTCAACATTGAAGTGTCTTTTCTGCACTTCTCTTTCTGCTTCCTGGGAATCACACAGCAGAGGGCTAGCCCAAACTTAAATCCAGGTTAGTCTTTGAGTTCATTGTTATATTCCTCTCTGTCTTGGTTGCAAGTGTGCTCTGAGATGAAGAAAATATGAAGAAGAAAGAATGTGCAATCATCTCCCTCTTCTCTTCTCAAAGATTTTAACTCATAAAATGCACAGACCATTGCCCAGAGAGGAGAATGATCTTGGAGTCCCAGCCTATAGTCCTGCTTGCCTGTATAGAACATGCTCTCACTCGCCTCTCTGAAGTCTAGAGGCAGTCATTATTCAGATTGAGATTGGCTTTAACCCAGATTACTTAGGTTCTGAACCCTGCTCCACCTTTTATTAGTTTTATGGCCTCACACAACTTATTTAAGCTCTCTCTGCCTTGATTACCAGGTCTAATTCAAATAAAACAATATTACATAACATTGCTATGGGAATTAAATTATATAAAGTGAGTAATTATCTATCCTGTCTAATAAAAGAGTAATATGCAAATTGACCATACCTCCACTACACCCACAAGCCTTGTCCACCAGCCAATCAGAATGAGTATGCAAATTAACCCAACCAAGATGGCTATGGCCACCGAGAAAGCAGGAGGGAGGCTTGGGTTGCCCCTGGCAATAGAAGAAGCCAAACTTTCCGCAAACCCTGGCCAGCCCAGGCCTCCACTTAAGGCAGCAAAGTTTAATGGCTGCTGCCACTGAGCAAGGCTTGGGTTGCCCCTGGCAAAGGAGGAAGCCAAGCTTTCCTCACACCCCGGGCAGCCCAGGTCCCCACTTAAGGCAACAAAGTTTCCATGGCTGTGCAACAGAAGGCTTGGCTCTGCTCCAGGCTACAAAGTTTTAATTGTAGAAGATAAATAAATCCCAGATACCAGGGCCTCTGCTTGGGTTGCCCGGGGCGGTGGGGAGGGAAAAGGGAGGCATGGCCACTCACCCAGGCTACCCCATGCCCCAAAGGAACACCCACCCTGATCCAGGACACCCTTCAGGGCAAACCAGCTGGCCCCCATCGGTGCACCAGGCCTCTATCCTATCTAATAAAAGAGTAATATGCAGATTGACCATCACTCCAACCCAAAAGATGACTGCCCCCATGTGGTCAAAAAATTCTGCCCCCCTATAGATACCAGATGGCCACCACAAGCTGGCCAGCAGGGGAGAGCAGTTGGCAGGCCTGCAAGGGAGGGCAGTTGTGGGCAATAAGGCCAGCAGGGGAGGGCAGTTGGAGGTGATCAAGCCTTCAGGGGAGGGCAGTTAGGGGTGATCAGGCCAACAGAGGAGGGAAGTTGGGGGCAATCAGGAAGGCAGGTAGATGAGTAGTTGGGAGCCAGCAGTCCTGGATTGTGAGAGAGATGTCCAGCTGCCCATTTAGGCCTAATCAGATCAGGCCTAAACGGGCAGCCAGACATTCCTCAAGGGGTACCAGATTAGAGAGGGAGCAGGCTGGGCTGAAGGATGAATTTTGTGCACCAGGCCTCTAGTATTACTAGTATGTATATAAAAGCCTAAGTGACCAAACAGGCACTGACCACTAGGCAGAAGATGCTCAATGCAGGAGCTGCCTCCTGGTGGTCAGTGCTCTCCCACAGCCAACCTCCCACAGCCCTTCTGGCCAGTCCCTGTGGGTCCTGGTCAGGCAAGAGATCCCACCCATGCACAAATTCATGCACCAGACCTCTAGTATTACTATAATGTAAGGAAAATCAGTGTGGGGGTAATGAGTGGAATGCTCCTTAGAGAAAGAAGACATGCCTGTTGGAATATATACTAGACTTGTTTGTTTATGTGGTGGTGTTTTGTTTAGCAGTGAAGATTATGTTATTGTTCAGTTCTTGGTAAAGTCTAGCTGTTTAAAGTCTCATCTTAGTCTTGGATATACAGCAGAAATCCTATATGGACTTCTGAAAGGGACTGACACTTGACTCATGCTCTTCTTTCCACTCCTCTCCACTCTCCTCCTCTCTACTCCTCTTCCCTAATCTCTCTCTTCTTTTTTTTCTCTCTCATTCTTTTTCCTCTCTCTTTTTTATGAAAAGCTGGGGTTTTTTTTCTGTCTTTACACCCCACTTTGCCCTCGCTGCCCCATTTTTCTATGAAAGCTGTTACCATCTATAGGAAATAGTGTGCACATGCAAACGTGTGTTTGTGTGTGTGAGAGAGTGTGTGTGTGTGTGTGTGTTCTGTCATTTCTTTATAGAAATTAAATTAGAAATGCTTGCCAAAACAAGGCCCTCCTTTCTTCATTCAAGATTTATCTCAGGTGACAAGAAAATCCATGGTGGCTACCTGAGTTCCTCACAGTTACCCTAACAATAATCAAGAGATTGGAAAAGAAATTTGTTCAGAAAGCAACTAAAAAGAGAAGAGGTTTTTTTTTTTTGTCATGTTTTCTTCTATTGTGTTTTTTATTATAGTTTGCATTCAACACTTTTTGTATTAGTTTCAGATGTGCGGCACAGTGATAGACATTCATATAGGTTACAAAATGTCCCCTCCAATAATTTAAATGCCCCCTGACACAACAGCTAGTTATTAAAGTATTGTTAACTATATTTCCTGTGGTATACCTTACATCCCCATTACTGCTTTGTAACTACCAATTAGTACTTCTTAATTTCTTTACCTTTTATTAGTCCACCAGCCAACATCCCTTTGCCCTGGCCTCCATCATTTCTCTTTGTCTATAGTCTGTTCCAATTCTATTTGGTCAATTATTTTGTTCTTTAGATTCCTAATGTAAGTGATACCATATGGTATTTATCTCTCTCTGTTTGTCTTATTTCACTTAGCATAATACCCTCTAGGTCCATCCATGCTGTCACAAATGTAAGAGTTCATTCTTTTTATGGCCAAATAATATTTTATTTTATATATATACCAACCACATCTTTATCCATTTGTCTATTGATGGACACTGGAATGCTTCCATGTTGTGGCTATTGTAAATAATGCTGCAGTGAACATGGGGTGCATGTGTTCTTTCAAATTAGAGTTTTGGGTTTCTTCATATGTATACCCAGAAGTGGGATCTCTGGGTCATAAGGCAGTTCCATTTTTAATTTTTTGAGGAATCTCCACACTGTTTTCTATAGTGATTGCATCATTAAGCATTTCCACCAACAGTGCACTAGGGTGCTCTTTTCTCCACATCTTTGCCAACATTTGTTGTTCATTGATTTTATTGAAAATAGCCATTCTGACAGGTATAAGGTGATATCTCATGGAGCTTTTAATTTGCATTTCTCTGATGATTAGTGACACTGAGCATCTTTTCATCTTTCTTTTGGCCATCTATATGTCCTCTTTGGAGAGGTGTCAATTCAAGTCCTTTGCTCAGTTTTAATTGGGTGTTTGTTTTTCTGGTGTTGAGTTGTATGAGTTCTTTATAAATTTTGGATATTAACCTCTTATTTGGATGTATCATTAGCAAATAACTTCTCCCACTCAATAGGTTGTCTTCATTTTGTTAATGACTTCTTTTGTTGCGCAAAACCTTTTTAGTTTGATGTAGTCCCATTTGTTTGATGTAGTCCCTAGCCCAAGGAGATATATCAGAAAAAAAAATATTGGTAATAGAAAAGTCTGAGATTTTATTGCCTTTGTTTTCTTCTAAGAGTTTTAGGTTTCAATTCTTACACTTGTCTTTAATCCATTTTGAGTTTATTCTTGTATATGGTGTACAAAATCTGTCTAGTTTCTTTGTGTGTGTGTGTGTGTGTGTGTGTGTGTGTGTGCCCATGCACACACATGTGTGTGCAAATACCTGCCCAATATACCCAACACCATTTATTGAATAAACTGTCTTTATCCCATTGTATGTTTTTGCCTCCTTTGTCAAATATTAATTGCTCATATAGGTGTGGGTTTATTTCTGGGCTGTATATTCTGTTCCATTGATCTGTATGTTTGTTTTTTATGCTAGTACCATGCTGCTTTGATCATTATGCCTTTGTAGCATCGTTTGATAACAGGTAATGTAATACCTCCAACTTTGTCCTTCTTTTTAAAAATAGCTATCGTTGTTCAGGGTCTTTTATATTTCCATACAAATTTTTGGATTATTTGTTCTAATTCTGTGAAAAGAACCATTGGTATTTTTATAGGAATTTTGTTGAATCTGTAGATTGCTTTAGGTAATGTGGACATTTTAACAATGTTAATTCTTCTTGTTCATGAGCACAGTATATGCTTCCAATTATTAGAAACTTCTTTGATTTCTCGCTTCAGTGTCTTATAATTTTCTGAGTATAGGTATTTCACCTCCTTGGTTAAATTTATTCCTAGATTTATGTTTTTTAATATAATTGTAAATAAAATTGTTTTCTTAGTTTCCCTTTATGATATGTAGTTCATTATTGGTGTATAAAATGCAACTGCTTTCTGAATATTTATTTTGTATCCTGCTACTTTATTGAATTCATTTATCATTTCTAGTAGTGTTTTGGTGGAATCTTTGAAGCTCTCTATATATGGTATCATTATCTGCAATTGGGACACAAGAGATTGGAAATTTGATCTGAGTTCAAGTGAAGCGAAATCTGGAGTGCCTAGAGACAAAAGCAAGCTCAGTGTTTTGGCCTTTTAGGTCTTTGCCAAAATGACACTCTTGTGCTTTTTAACAAATATATTGACTTATAGCTCTCACTGGACATTACACACATTAAACAAAACACTAGTAGTATTTCCAGACCTAAAACCCAAATCCTCAGTATAGTATTGGCAACTGAGAGTTCTAGATGACCTTGGACTGTTTCCTAACTCTGAACTTTGAGCCATTTCCTTTATCATCTTTTGTTATAATTTGGAAGTATCATAGCCCTAACAAAAAGTTAAAGGTAATATCATGTAACCACCACCTGTGAAAAAACATGAGAAATACAGCTTCCTCTTGCCTTACTAGGCATTTTTTAAAACTACACTACTTTACTTGGCATGTTCCTGTTTTTTTAACATTTAAATTTAAGTGCTTCTTTGTTTTAAGTCTAATTCTTGAATGGATATGTATTGAATTCAGGTTAATTACATTTTGGGGGGTTGGGATTTTTTGTTTTGTGGGGTTTGTGTTTTTTTGTTTTGTTTTGTTTTGTTTTTTTGCTTTTGCCTGCTATCACATTTTGTTTGACATTTCTCTTGCTATTTCTGTACTTAATATTTTCCCTTTATAAATTTTGTTTAAATTGATCAAGATTTCCTTATTCTCTTACTGTACTTCATTGGTTTAGAAGCTAAATATTCTATTTTTCTTTTTTATGCTTATTATTTTTTAATTAAATCTTTATTATTCAGATTATTACATTTGTTTCTCTTTTTTCCCCTCCATGGCTCCCCTCCATCTGGTTCCCAACCCTCTCTCTACCCTTACCTCCCTCCCATTGACCTCATCGATAGGTGTATGATTTTTTTGTCCACTCTCCCATACACCACTCACCCCTTTCCCCTGAGAATTATCAGTCCACTCCCTTTCTGTGCTCCTGATTCTATTATATTCACCAGTTTATTCTGTCAATCAAATTTTTAATTCACTTAATTTTTAGATTCACTTGTTGATAGATATGTATTTGTTGTTCATAATTTTTTTATCTTTTACCTTTTTCTTCTTCCTCTTCTAAAAGAGTACCTTTCAGCATTTCATATAATCCTGGTTTGGAGTTGATGGACTCCTTTAGCTTTTTCTTATCTGTGAAGCTCTTTATCTGCCCTTCAATTCTGAATGATAGCTTTGCTGGATAGATTATTCTTGGTTGTAGGTTCTTGCTATTCATCAAGTTGAATGTTTCTTGCCACTCCCATCTGGCCTGCATCTTTTCTGTTGAGAAATCAGCTGACTATTGTATGGGTGCTCCCTTGTAGGTAATTAACTGTTTTTCTCTTGCTACTTTTAATATTCTCTCTTTGTTTTTTGCTCTTGGTATTTTAATTATGATGTGTCTTGATGTAGTCCTCTTTGGATTCCTTTTATATGGGGTTCTGTGTGCTTCCTGGACTTGTAATTTCTTTTACCAGATGTAGGAAGTTTTCAGTCATTATTTCTTTAAGTAGGTTTTCAGTATCTTGCTCTCTTCTTCTGGCACCCTCACAATTCTGATGTTGGTACGCTTGAAACTATCCCAGAGGCTCCTTACATTATCATCGCATTTTTGGATTCTTTTTTCTTCTTGCTTTTCCAGTTCAGTGTTTTCTGATTCTTTGTATTTCAAATTTTTGACTTGATTCTTGCCTTCCTTTAGTCTGCTGTTAGGTCTCTGTATAATATTTTTTATTTCAGTCAATGTATGTTTAATTTCTAGTTGGACCTTTTCCATCTCTAGTTGGTTCTTTTTCATCTCCTCTTGGGTCTTGCTAACTTCATCCATTTTTTCTAGGATATTCTTGAAAAACCTTATAAGCGTGGTTTTGAACTCTATATCCAGTTGTTTGTTTTCCTCTATCTCTTTTGTTTGTGATCCCTTCCCTTGTCTTGGCATATTCACTATGCTGGGATAACTTCTGTGTTGGATTCAGCCTTATGAAACCAGACTTGCAAAACTGCAAAAGCCTCTCTGTTGAGCTTGGGATGGGTTGAGTCTCAGGGCTTAATGGACCACCTTGCCTTCCAGTTGGCCCCGCCCACCACAGCCCCCAAGTCTCACGTGACTGGGTAATCGCTTGAGCAGTCCCTGTGCGTGTGTGCGCTCTCTCGCAGTGCCTCTAGACTGCTGCCTCCCCGGCTTCCCTGCGCTCCAAGACCATATGAATCTGGGTCCCCAGGACTTCGCCCGAATCTGGGGCTTAGTGGAGTTAGAAGTGATGCAGTTGTGATGCTTTGTCTCCCACCCTCTTGTGAAAGTCAGCGACACAATCAGCTTTATGCTTATTCTTAAAGCTTTACTTATTAAGATCATTTAAAAATTCAATCATTATCTTTGAACAGTAACTTAGAGTACAAATATTTTAACTTGCAAGATTGTTTCTAATAAGTTCACTTCTCAACTAATTTATTATTATCTTTTTTAGAGTTAATACAATTATTGCTTCTGTAAATATAATGATAAATTTACCAATTCCTTTATTTATCATTACTTATTTTGCCTCAGTTTTTCTTTTCTGGGAGAATTTAGTTTTTAAAGTAAAAGTCTTTTAGTGAAAAATTTTCTCAATATTGTCCTTTTGAATATGCCATAATTTTAGCTGTATTCCTAAAAGATAGTGTTTTGGGGCTATAAAAATCTTAGTTGATAATTATTTTACCTCAGCACTTTGAGGATATTATTTTTCTTGCTTCTGCTCTCAAGCTTTACACACACAAACACACACAGGTATCTGTCTTTTCTATCTGGCTTCTATTAAGATTGTTATAACTCTGGTTTAATTATATTTGTTTAGTTGTGAATTTGGTCTTATTTATATTGCTTGTGATTTAGTGTATTTTATGTATCTGAGGACCTATGTCTTTGTTACTCTATTATGAAAAATTTCCAACCATTATCTTTATTTTTAAAGTATATGTATATATATTTTATTGATTTTTTACAGAGAGGGAGAGGGACAGAGAACTAGAAACATTGATCAGCTGCCTCCCGAACAGCTCTCACTGGGGATCTGCCCCCAACCAAAGTACATGCCCTTGACCAGAATCGAACCTGGGATATTTCAGTCCGCAGGCTGATGCTCTATCCACCAAGCCAAACTGGTCTTGGCCCAACCATTATCTTTCAATATTGCCTTTCATTTATCATCTCTGTTTCTTCTTAAAACTTAAGGGATAAGTTGTTTCTTCTTAAAAATTAAGAGACATGAAGAAAATCCACTCTTTCCTTTATGTCTCTTGAGTTCCTATGTGTATATATGTTTCCTATTTGATGTAACTACATTATAGGCAATCACATTAGAACTATAGTTCATTTCATTAACTATGTTTTTAGTTATGTCTGATGTTATAAACTCCATTGATTGGTTGTTTTTTCATTTCAGTGACTTTTTTTATTACTTTATAGAAATTTTCTTTAATTTTTGTGCCTCAGCCTGGTATTTTTGAAGGTATATATTTCTTTATTTTTATTTCTTTAAATAGTAAAATATTTTAATGTTTTTATTAACTGAAGATTCCATAGTGTACTTTGGAGTATAAATATGCTTGTTGTCTGTTATGTTTAATGACTTGATTATTATAATTTATACTAGTGGTCCGGTGCACAAAATTCATGCATGGAGAAGGAGGGGATGTGCCTCAGCCCAGCCTGCACCCTCTCCAATCCTCAAAGGATGTCCTATTGCCAGTTTACAGGAATTGGGCCTCAATGAGCAGTAGGACATCCCTCTCAAAATCTAGGACTGATGGCTCCTAAACGCTCACCTGCCTGCTTGCCTGCCTGATTGCCCCTAACCACTCTGCCTGCTGGCCTGCCAGTGTGCTCACCCCCAACAGCCCTCTCCCGCCCCCCCTCCGCTAGCCTGCTTCCCTCCACCTTCCCTCCCCACTGGCCTGCTCACTCCCAACTGCCCCTCTGCTGGCCTGCTCACTCCAAACTCCCCCCTTGCTATCCTGATCTCCTCCAACTGACCCCCTCTGATGTCCTCCTCAGCTCCAACTGGCCTGCCTGCTGGTCTGCTTACCTCCCATGGCCCTGTCCCTCACCAGCCTGATCACTCACAACTGCCGTCCCATCCTGTCCTGATCACCCACAACTGCCCTCCCCTTTTGGCCTCTAACTGCCTCTACCTTGACCCTTGACACCATGGCTTTGTCCAGAAGAACGTCTGAAAGGTCTCCTGTTAGGTCTCCCAGTATAATAAGCACATTACCCTTTTATTAGTATAGATACAGGGCTGGTGCACGGGTAGGAGCTGGCTGGTTTGCCCTAAAGGGTGTCCCAGATCAGGGTGGAGGTTCCCTTGGGGCATGAGGCAGCTGAGTGAGGGGCTGAGGGCCATTTTCAGGATGGTCAAACACCCAGTAGAGACCCTCACCCCATGGGGTTGTGGCCATCATGGGTGAGGGGCTGAGGGCTGTTTTCAAGCTGGCCACACCCACTTCAGGGTGGGGGTACCTGCTGGGGTGCCTGGCCAGCCTGGATGAGGGGCTGATGGCTATTTGCAGGCCGGCCACACATCCCGGTGATCCAGGCTCCCAGCCCCTCCTTTTTTATTTTTTTCAGCACCTTCTTGAGCAGAGGCCAGGGCTAGCTAGAAGCAAGTATCTGGGATTTATCTATCTTCTATAATTGAAACTCTGTAGCCTTAAACAGAGGCCAGGGCTGGCCAGTACGGGTGGGAAGCTTGGCTTCCTCCATTGCTGAGGTCAACCCAAGCCTCCTGCTTGCTCCAGCTCCATGGCCACTATCATCTTTGTTGGGTTAATTTGCATAGTTGCTCCTGATTGCCTGGTGGACATGGCTGGTAGGTATAGCGGAGGTATTGTCAATTTGCATGTTTCTTTTTTATTAGTGTAGATTTCCCCATAACTTATAATTTTGGACTATATGCTTTTATTGGATGAAGCTTTATCTCAAGAAATCTTACAGAAACTGGATTGAGGGAGGGGCATCACCAGAGTTAATTTTATACATTGTTCTTCCCTAAATATTACGAGAAGGGATGATCTGAGTATTTTCATGCTAATATCCTAGCTTCTGTATTTCTGGACCATACAGGAGTGTACATTTGATTCAAAATCTGCTTGAGGACACACCGTTGGTTACAAATTCTCAGAGATCTTTCTACACGTATTTTTGTTTTTCTTCAGACTGTTGATTGAAATTGTTTTTTTTTAATGAAATGGCAATTCTGATTTTTACTGAAAATTGAAATAATTGAAATGAAAATTTTTACTAGAGAGACTCACAGTAAATTTGAACTGGCAGAATAAAGAACTAGTGAATTTGATTATAAATCATTACACATTATGCAACCCTGAGAATGGAGAAACAAGAATGAATAAGAATGAACAGAATGTCAGAGAAATGTGCATAATGAAGTGCATCAATATATGTGAAATGGGAGTACCAGAAGAAGAAGACAAAATGAGCTCAAAAAACAATTATCAAACTCTTTAATTTTGCTGAAAAACATTAATCTACATATCAAAGATCAGTGAACTCTAATCATGTGGTCTAAGAGAGGGGGTCACATGAAAACAAAAGAAGGTCACTATTCTCCAGTAGCTGTTAGAAGGGAGTGTATAGAAATCAAACAGCGATCAGTATCTTTAGTAAAATTACTTTTACTAAACTTTTTGTGTTACATAATAAAATTGTATTTAGTCCACAGGAGCAATAATTTTCTATTAATGAGAATCCTTAGGTCCTGCAAGACCCTAAAGTAACTTCATAATCAAAGAAAGATTAAAAATAATCAGAGATTTAATGATTGAGTATATTTTCTTTTGCTTTAATTCAGTCTTACTATAAAAAGTATAAATTTTATTGACTTAAATATTTGATTACTATAGAATATCAACTCATGTCATTTAATAGAGCTCCTAATATAGAGGATAGTTTTTATCTGCCACTCTGGGAGAGAGTGTACCTCATGCTTAGACAATTAAATTTTGATGAATCTTGAAGGCTCCTTCCAAAAATTTGCTTTTCCTAAGACTTATTCTTTTTAGTTAAACCCCTCCTCAGAGGCAAATGGAAAAAGGGTACTTTTTAAAGCTGGAATAATTTTTCACATGAATTTGAAGATCATGTACTTTCTTAAGGCAAGGCAGAGAGACCGGGAGGACACAAAATGACTGAGAGTCACTAAAATTGGGGGAGATTACATCTTTGGCACTGCCTAGGGCTATGAGATTCAATTTTTATTACTTTTAGATCTTATTTATACATTGCTCTTGTAGGAATTTTGAAAAGCAAATTACTTTTTCTTTTTCGTGAAATAATTCAAATCTGCTAAACTCATTTGTCTCTGCATTAGTCCACAAATCTTTTTGAATGACTGCAATTTGAGGTAATGACAGAAAAACCCATGAAGAAAAAACGGTGTTCTGTAGTGAGCCATATACATATATCATAATTATAGGATATGTAACAGTTCTGAGGCCTTTGATTAAGAGGAAAACAACTGTAGAGATGAATCTTTACAAAGGGGACTAAGTACTTAAATTCTAATGAGTTAAATCATCCACATTCTTTTGTAAATGATAAAATTGAGAAGGAAAAGATACCGAATTATAGAGACCTATACTTTTTATAAACAAGTCTATAAATCATATGACTTTAAGAATAGTGTGGTGTAAGGCAAACTACAAGATTCTTCCCACTAATCAAGTGCTGTGTGTGGCATTTGTAGCTTCACTTATTTGCGTTACTTAGTGACCTTGGCCTCAGGGTATAAAAGTATAATAATAATAAAAAAAATAAGTACATAGAATTTTTCAGTAATTCATGATTTTGTCATAAAACTATACTATGTTAGTTTAAAAATCAATTTCATTTTATTTGTCTTATATTTTCTTTTGGCTTAAAGACCAAAGAGAAGGGACATTTATCAGACGGGTGGTGAAAAGGGCAAGGAAGGCTAATTAGCTCATTCTCAAAGGAAAAACAGAAGACACAAAGAGTTAGGTAGGTTAGGGAGAAGAGTCCAAACAAAAGAAACTGATGCCCTAACCCAGTGGTTGGCAAACTCATTAGTCAACAGAGCCAAATATCAACAGTACAACTATTGAAATTTCTTTTGAGAGCCAAATTTTTAAACTTAAACTATATAGGTGGGTACATTGTTATTAACCTAATTAGGGTCCTCCTAAGCTGGACTTTTCTAAAATCTCAAATGGCCAAAGACCTGCATGTGGTTCTCGAACCATAATTTGCTGACTACTGCCCTAACTGGTTTGGCTCAGTGGGTAGAGCATCTGCCTGCGGTCTGAAGGGTCCCAGGTTCAGTTCTGGTTGAGGCATGTACCTTGGTTGTGGGCACATCCCCAGTAGCAAGTGTGCAGGAGGCAACTTTTTTTTTAATGTATTTTATTGATTTTTTACAGAGAGGAAGAAGAGAGAGGGATACAAAGTCAGAAACATCGATGAGAGAGAGACATCCATCAGCCGCCTCCTGCACGCCCCCCACTGGAGTTGTGCCCGCAAGCAAGGTACATGCCCCCAACCGGAATTGAACCTGGGACCTTTCAGTCCACAGGCTGACGCTCTATCCACTGAGCCAAACCGATCTTGGCCAGGAGGCAGCTTATTGATGTTTCTCTCTCATAGATGTTTCTAAGTCTCTATCCCTCTCCCTTCCTCTCTGTAAAAAATCAATTAAATATATATATATATATATATATATATATGTGTGTGTGTGTGTGTGTGTGTGTGTGTGTGTGTGTGTGTGTGTAAAGAAACTGAATTCACAAAATCCAGGGGTAAAAATAATATGATATATACTGGGATCTGACAGTGTATCAGCTTTGTTGAAGATAGGGTATGACGAAGAGGGGAACATCTATTGAGAGTTGTGGCTACAGAAATCAGACAGAGTTTCTTTTATAATCCAGAAGACTTCACAGTGGCCTTGAGTAAATAAAGTAGAGCCAATGGGAATGATGAAAAGTGGAGGAGTTCTAGAAACACTAACATGTGGCAATGACAACAGAACATGGTATCTTTTGCAAATATAGGATAAAAGATTGGATGCAAACATTTATGTCCTTGTATTTGATTTAAGCAATAGAAAGCTAGTTTCTTGAGATGGTACATTAAATAAAGGAGTATGCGATTGAACCAATATGGTGGCATAGGTAAACACCTACACTGGTGCCTCACACAACAATTTCAAAACTACAAATAAAAGACAGAACAGACACCATCCAGAACCACAGGAAAGCTGGCTGAGTGGAAATTCTACAACTAGAAGGAAAGAGAGGGGCTCACGGTGACCCAGAGGAGCAGCAAAAGGCTGAGGTATGGAGATGTGCATATGGAGAAAGCGGGTGCCGGAGTACCTGGCTGGCTTTCTCTGGCAGGAGGGGGATAGAGACTCCCAATGGCATTGAACCCCTTATCCTACGACACTAAACCCCAGGTTCAGCCGAACCTCATACAGGGGGAGTTTGGACTGTGAAAAGGGAGAAGTGCACAGAAATTTGGGGGAGTCGCAGGAGGGCAGAAGTCGGGTGGCGTGCACAGCACTGCGCACAGAAGACCGACTGCTGATTGTGCCCCTGGCTTTCACAAGAGGGCGGGAGACAAAGCATCCCAAGTGTGTCACTTCTAACTCCACTAAACACCAGATTTTGGCGAAATCCTGGGGACCTAGATTTATATGGTCCCGGAGCACAGGGGAGCCAGAAAGGCAGCAGTCTAGAGGCACTGCAAAAAGCGCACACGAGTGCACAGTGAATGCTCCAGTCATTACTCAGTCACGTGGGGCAGTGGAGGGCGGACTGGAAGGCAAGGCGTTCCATTAAGCCCTGAGACTCCACGCATCCCAAGCTCAACAGAGGCTTTTGCAGTTTTGCAACTCTGGTATCATAAGGCTGAATCCAACACAGAAGTTCTTCCAGCCTAGGGAAAATGCCGAGACAAGGGAAGGGATCACAAACAAAAGAAATAGAGGAAAACAAACGACTGGATATAGATTTCAAAACCACACTTATAAGGTTTTTCAAGAATATCCTAGAAAAGATGGATAAAGTTAGCGATACCCAAGAGGAGATGAAAAAGAACCAACTAGAGATGGAAAAGGACCAACTAGAAATTAAACATACACTGACTGAAATAAAAAATATTATACAGAGACCTAACAGCAGACTAAAGGAAGGCAAGAATCACGTCAAAAATTTGAAATATAAAGAATCAGAAAACACTCAACTGGAAAAGCAAGAAGAGAGAAGAATCCAAAAATGTGAAGGAGCCTCTGGGACAGTTTCAAGTGTACCAACATCAGAATTGTGGGGGTGCCAGAAGAAGAGAGAGAACAAGATACTGAAAACCTACTTAAAGAAATAATGACTGAAAACTTCCTACATCTCGTAAAAGAAATAGACTTACAAGTCCAGGAGGCACACAGAACCCCATATAAAAGGAATTCAAAGAGGACTACACCAAGACATATCATAATTAAAATGCCAAGAGCAAAAGACAAAGAGAGAATATTAAAAGAAGCAAGAGAAAAACAGTTAATTAACTACAAGGAAGCACCCATATGACTGTCAGCTGATTTCTCAACAGAAAAGATGCAGGCCAGACAGGAATTGCAAGAAATATTCAACGTGATGAATAGCAAGAACCTACAACCAAGAATACTCTATCCAGCAAAGCTATCAGAAGGGCAGATAAAGAGCTTCACAGATAAGAAAAAGCTAAAGGAGTCCATCAACTCCAAACCAGTATTATATGAAATGCTGAAAGGTACTCTTTTAGAAGAGGAAGAAGAAAAAAGTAAAAGATAAAAACTTATGAACAACAAATACATATCTATCAACAAGTGAATCTAAAAATTAAGTGAATTAAATATTTGATCGACAGAATAAACTGGTGAATATAATAGAATCAGGAGCACAGAGGGAGTGGATTGATAATTCTCAGGGGGAAAGGGGTGAGGGTTGTACAGGGAGAGACTGGACAAAAATCATACACCTATGAATGAGGTCAATGGGAGGGAGGTAAGGTAAGAGGGAGGGCTGGGAACCGGGTGGAGGGGAGCCATGGAGGGGAAAAAAGAGAAACAAATATAATAATCTGAATAATAAAGATTTAATTTTTTAAAAAAGAGTAATCTTCCCCACTTTTGGGCATGCATAAAAGTTATTAAATATATGATTATTAAAAAAATGAAGGAATATGTTTAGCAGGTGTGGACAAAAGTGAATGATGGGAGGGGGCAGAGAACTGACAATTCTACAAATTTCAGTTTCATCTTTATAAAGTAAATGTTGTGATTCTTTTTCAATTCCGTCTCTTTTATATACAAACTAGAGGCCCATTGCATGATGTTCGTGCAAGAATAGGCCTTCTCCTGACTTTACTCCCAGCCACCTGGGAGCCAGCAAGTCCTCACTTCTGTCCAGAGCACTGCTCCAGTAGCTCCCTCTGTCGCCCCCTCTTCCCCTCATAGCAGGAGTCATGGCCCTCCCGGCCTCTCCACGCCTGCATATGCAAATTAACCTCCATTTTTGTTGGGTTAATTTGCATACTCACTCTGATTGGTTGTGGGTGTAGTAGACTGATGGTTAATTTGCATGTTTCTCTTTTATTAGGTAAGACTAGAGGCCCGGTGCACAAAATTGTGCAAGGAGGGTGTCCCTCAGCCCAGCCTGCACCCTCTTCAATATGGGACCCCTCAAGGGATGTCCGACGGCCGGTTTAGGCCCAATCCTAAACGGGCAGTCAGACATCCCTTTCACAATCCAGGACTGCTGGATCACAACTGTTAACCTACCTGCCTTCCTAATTGCCCCTAACCAATTCTACCTGCCAGCCTGATCACCCCTAACCACTCCCCTGCCAACCTGATTGATGCCTAACTGCTCCCCTGCCAGACTGGTCACCCTAACTGCCCTCTCCTGCAGGCCAGGTCACCCCTAACTGCCCTCCCCTGCTGGCCTGAACACCCACAACTGCCCTCCCTTGCAGGCCTGGTCCCTGCCAACTGCCCTCCCCTGCTGTCTATCTTGTGGTGGCCATCTTGTGTCCACAGGGGGGCAGGATCTTTTGACCCCATGGGGGCAGTAATCTTGTGTGTTGGAGTGATGGTAATTTGCATATTACTGCTTTATTAGATAGGATAGAGGCCTGGTACACAGGTGGGGGCCAGGTGGTTTTCCCTGAAGGGTGTCCTGGATCAGGGTGGGTGTTCTCTTGGGCCATAGGGTGGCCTTGGCGAGGGGCCTGTGGTGGTTTGCAGGCTGGCCATGCCTCCCCGGCAACCCAAGCAGAGGCCCTGGTATCTGGGATTTATTTATCTTCTACAATTAAAACTTTGTAGCCTGGAGTGGAGCCAAGCCTTCTGCTCCCTCAGCCATTGAAACTTGTTGCTTTAAGTGGAGACCTGGGCGCCAGGGTGTGTGGAAAGCTTGGCTTTCTCCATCGCCAGGGGCAACCTGAGCCTCCCTATGGCTTCTCTGTGGCCTTAGTCATCTTGGTTGGGTTAATTTGCATACTTGCTCTGATTGGCTGGTGGGCATGGTTTGTGGGTGTAGCAGAGGTCTGGTCAATTTGCATATTACTCTTTTATTAGATAGGATTGCAATTCTTATCTCTAAATTTTAACTGAAAATGTTGATAAGAGAACATCAGAAACATTCGCATTTGTTACTAGACACACATCCCAGTTGATCAGGAATTGTGCCCAAACAACTCAGTCCAAAAAAGGCTCTTTACATGAACTGTCTAGCTCCTCAAAGATAAAATAGTGGAAGACATGTTTTCTGTTTTCCAGGGGGTAATTTCCTTTTGTTTGATGCATGCAGTCACAGTGAAACAAATGATTTTATGGGGGGAAAATGGATGTTTAAAATCAATCTTCTTTAACTTTAAATAAATAGAATTTGTTTTCCATAGTAACTATAGTTAGAACATGTTTTAGATCTCCAGTCATGTCCAGGAACATCTAAGAACACTGACTAGGATCCAGAATTTTTTTTTTTTACATATCCTTGATGGTAAGTTAATTTGATTTTCATAAGAACTGCCTTGGCTGTTTCAGAGTGTGAGTTAAAATGTCTGAAGTTTGAGAGGAAACAGATCATCTTGGGAAATCACTTTGGATGACAAGGGAACTATAACTTTAGCATTCAAACCACATCAATCATGGGGGTGGAGAACGACTACTAAACACCATATGAAAATAGTTGGGTAGTTTCCAAAGGCAGGAAGAAAATCTATAGCAAGCACTGTAATGTTTAGTTTTAGGGGTGTGGTTCTTTCTTTTAAAACAGTTGAATAACTTTAAAAAGATACATTTCCTTGTGTGTTTTACTGGCTGACTTTTTAAAAAGAAAAATACAAGAACAGCACCACTGAGTAAAAAAAACCTGGGTTGTCTTGGGTTGCTAGAGGATACCTACCTACACTATTTGAATAAGAGATGTATAATATTTCTTGCTCCCCAAATTATCCTTTGGCAGTCTGTTTTATATAAATGAAACTCCACTATTGGAGATTTTCTTCTCAGAGGGGATAACAATTTGTGATGTTTACAAATCATTTTATAATATCTTTCACTTGCAAGACCAGGAGGAAGAAGGTGAAGGGAGCTCAAGCCTGGGGAGACAGAGGAGGTAAAACTGGGTCTCTAAAGAATCGCAGGATATCTTGATATGTCATGAGAAAAGAATGAATGGGGGCAATATTGGTTGAAAAAGAGAGTGGAAGGACACATTAAAAAATAAAAAGTTGGCAGAGTTCAGGGTTTTCATGAAGCTGGGTCTGGAGTCAACAAGTAATAAGAGAAGAGAAGGGAATTGAGTGATGAGTACATATATGATTACTGATTTTCTAATACATATATACATACATCCAATACACAAATATATTTCCATATGTATTTATTTATTTACAAAAATATGTTAATATCTGCACATGTCAGTCATAAAATAATGTATGGAGATGACCAGGGACTGATGTAACCATCTTTTTTGTATGCAGTGGCCCATGTATTTGCCTACTATGGTTATATGATTATTATGGATCCTTGCGCATATGATTAAGAAGTCCTATCTGTTTGTTTTGAGAGCTTGAGATAACCATGTCTGCTGTATGGAGCTGTCTCTGGGGAGGGGTAGGGAGAGGGGTGACATAAGGGAAGGTAATGCAAAAAGGAAATCATAGTGGCACCATTAAATCAGGCTATGGTCTACTTAACAAAAAGTTACTTAATACACTCACTCAATATATATTTATTGCATGGGGCATTATATTTGGGTAAAACATATGAGGCAAAATAGGCATGATATTTACTTTACAGAACTTCAAATATTAATAATAATTGAAGAACCTCAGAAGGAAGTGACATTTAATTGCACACCAAGTATTTTAAAAAGCTCTTGGTAAATACAATCCAAGCAAATTTTCATTGATTGTATTATCAGAAATGCTCTATTTTTCACTAAACAAATTCTCATATCTTTCTTTGGAGAATTGTAATTATAAGCACTTGACTAAACATGGTTATATATGTGTATTATGAATGTTATTACCTATTTGGTTTCCTTATATTGATAATATTCGTGGTTTTATGATTCTGATCTATTTGTGTTGACTTTTTTGTGTGCATTCTTTCCTTTAAACCCATTATCTAAAGTGAGAATGTGTTATTTTATGGTGAGAAATACTGGGGTTTAAAAATTAGAAGAAATAATCATATTTTTGTCAGAGTCATTAGAATTGCAACATGAAAGACTAGATTTTGCAGCAAAACTAGAAGATGAATAAGTAAAATGTTCCCATTTTTGAGAAAAAAAAACTAGAAGGCTATCTTCAAATACTAGTAAGGAGTTTGGGTGAGAAACATCATGGAAAGAATATAAACATTTAACGCATTAAAATAAAATTGATTATGATTAAAGAGAGATAAGGGAAAAATCATTACAGAGAAATAACAATTAGTCAAATAAACTTTATAGAGCACCACCTGGCTTACTCCACTGTACCATAGGCTGGAAGAGATGGAAGCGAAAAAAGCAGAGATCAACCAGAAAATATGGTGTTTAAAGATATGATGATTTAAAGGGAAAAACTGGGCATACTGCAAAGCAAATATGATGTGATCCAGTAAAGCTCTTCAGGAAAAAAGGGATGAGATTCATTATGATTTAGAGAATGTGGAAGGAGACAATATTTGAATTAGACGTTGAAAATGGGAAAGATCACAGATTGCTTTGGAAAGGAAGAGTTCAAGATGTCAGAAAAGAGCATTAACAATGACTGTCTAAGACATTGGAGATGGGAAAAAATATATTCAGGGAATCAAAAGTAGTAGAAATAGAAAACCAAGGGAATGTCAGAGTATAAGGAAATTGACATTTTCAGCTTCGTGGGAAGAGAAAAACAATCTAATAATGATGACAATCTGATCATGTGAGCAAAGTAAATAAGAAGACTCAAAAAAATAGTTCATATTACAAATTAGTAAAGCAACCACATAAGTTATCTTCCAAACTGGACACTTTTGAGAGCAAGACATGGGCACTAAAATCATTAGAATACTATAGCTTTTAGAAATATATATAGACCAGGAAATTGGCTTCGTTTATTGATAGTTCTATTTAAAATTAATAGAATATGCCCATATAAATTAAAGAAAAAATGTTGATTGCCTGAAAACATAAAATAACAGAAGCAAGAGGAGAAACCAAGATGGTGGCATAGGTAAACACCTAAACTGCTCCGTCGCACAATTTCAAAACTACAACTAAAAGACAAAATGGACATCATCAAGAACCACAGGAAGGCTGGCTGAGTGGAAATTCTACAACTAGAAGGATAGATAAAAGCACACTGAGACTCAGAGGAGCTGCAGGAGGCAGAGGTACTGAGATGCGCACGCAGAGAGAACTGGCAACTGAGTGTACAGTTGGCTTTCTCAAGAGGGAGGGAGACAGAAGCTCTTGGCTGCACTGAAATCCAGTTCCACGCGAGACCAAGACTCATATGGAATGAAACTGGACTGTCGGGAAAGAAAAAAGCACACTGAGACTCAGAGGAACTGTGGAAGGCAGAGGTATCAAGGCGCATGCCCAGAGAGGGTGGCAACTGTGTAAGCGGCCGGCTTTCTCAAGCAGGAGAAAGACAAAAGCTCCCGCTGCAACTGAAATCCAGTTCTGGTGAGAATCTCGGAACTCAGACTCATTCAGGAAGAAAATGGACTGTCTGGAAGTGAGCAAAACTCAAGGGCGGCTTTCCCTCAGAGGTGCTTGCAGCGATTACCACAGGACACTGAGACACAGGAGCTTATTAGGGCAGGATTAATGGGAAACCAATGCTGTCTGCTCTGCCCTGAGACTCCGCCCATCCAAGCTGAGCACAGAGACTTTTGCAAGTCTTGTCTCATAAGGGTATCTCCAGCACAGAAGTTCTCCCAGCATAGACACAGTTGATCTTCACAGCCAATTGGCCTGGAGGTCAATTCCTCCCAGTGATACCACCAGCAATTAAGGCTTAACTACAACAAGACTGTGCACACAGCCCACAAAAGGTGCACCAAGAGTGTCACCTCAGATAACAGGGGAGGCTGAGCCACTCTATCAACTCAGAGAAGCAGCCAAAATGTGGAGACAAAGAAACATATCACAAATGAAAAAAATGGAGGAAAGCAAATGACTCGATATAGAGTTTAAAACCACGGTTATAAGATTTTTCAAGCATTTTCTACAAAAGGCTGATAAATTCAGCGAGACCCTAGAGGATATGAAAAAGGACCAACTAGAAATTAAGCATCCACTGAGTGAAATGAAAAAGATTATACAAAGTCCTAACAGCAGACTAGAGGATCACAAGAATCAAGTCAAAGATTTGAAATACAATGAAGCAAAAAACACTCAACTGGAAAAGCAAAAAAGAAAAAAGAATCCAAAAATATGAAGATAGTGTAAGGAGCCTCTGGAACAACTTCAAGTGTACTAACATCAGAATTACAAGGGTGCCAGAAAAAGAGAGAGAGCAAGATACTGAAAACCTATTTGAAGAACTAATGACCGATAACTTCCCCCACCTGGTGAAAGAAAAGACTTACAAGTCCAAGAAGTGCAGAGAACCCCAAACAAAAGGAATCCAAAGAGGACCACACCAAAACACATCATAATTAAAATGCCAAGAGCAAAAGACAAAGAGAATATTAAAAGCATCAAGAGAAAAACAGTTAGTTACCTACAAGGAAGCACTCATACAACTGTCAGCTGATTTCTCAACAGAAACTATGCAGGCCAGATGGGAGTGGCAAGAAATATTCAACCTGATGAATAGCAAGAACCTACAACCAAGATTACTCTACCCAGCAAAGCTATCATTCAGAATTGAAGAGCAGTTAAAGAGCTTCACAGATAAGAAAAAACTAAAGGAGTTCATCACCATCAAACCAGTATTATATGAAATGCTGGAAGGTATTCTTTAAGAAGAGGAAGAACAAGAAAAAGATAAAGATCAAAATTACGAACAACAAATACATATCTATCAACAAGTGAATCTAAAAAATCAAGTGAATAAAAAAAAAATCTTGCTCTAACTGGTTTTGCTCAGTGGCTAGAGCGTCAACCTGGGGACTCAAGGGTCCCAGGTTTGATTCCGGTCAAGGGCGTGTACCTTGGTTGCAGGCACATAACTAGTAGCAGGTATGCAGGAGGCAGCTGATTGATGTTTCTCTCTCATCGATGTTTCTAACTATCTCTTTCCCTTCCTCTCTGTAAAATATCAATAAAATACATATTTTTTAAAAATCTGATAAACAGAATAAGCTGGTGAATATAATAGAATCAGGGGCATAGAAAGGGAGTGGACTGACAATTCTCGAGGTGAAAGAGGTGTAGGGGATGCGGGAAGAGACTGGACAAAATTCATACACCTATGGATGAGGACAGTGGGAGTGGGGATAAGGGCAAAGGGTGGGGTGGGAACCAGGTGGAAAAAAGAGGAATAATTGTAATAATCTGAAAAATAAAGATTTATTTAAAAAAATAAATAAAAATAAATAAATAAAAAATATTCTAATAAAATAAAAAATAATTGCTTCTCATACACTACATGTGAATATATATACATATATTTAATTAATTTTATAGCTATCTCTTTTTAATACCTTATCATTAATATTTTCTAGTGCATATATTTTTAATGAAATGTTATTTTTTAATATTTGTTATAAATTTGTCTGCAATCTTCTTGAAAGTTGTCTTTTATGGTACTGATTTTAAAATGGACTTGTCTATAGATTATGATACTTTTACTTGATAAAATGCTCTTCCTATACATACTGATATGTTTTATAAACTCTGGACAAGTTCTGCTAAATAAACTTTCTCAACTTTATTTTTTTTGCCTAATATTTCTTTGTTGTTGTTTTTTTTGGCGGGGGGGGGGGGACCTCCATTCAGTAAGCTATCTTTGACAAATATTATTCCAAGACAAATTTTATTTAAAATCCTCTGGGTATTGTTATTAGAGGTCCAGTGCATGAAATTCGTGCACGGGGGGGGGGGG
>JAAGEH010002525.1:27915092-27953548 GCA_011751065.1 Lasiurus cinereus | reverse complement strand
CCTCTCACAATCCAGGACTGCTGGCTCCCAACTGCTCACCTGCCTGCTTTCCTGACTGCCCCTAACCGCTTCTGCCCACCAGCCTGATCACCCCCTAACCACTCCCCTGCCAGCCTAATTGATGCATAACTGCTTCCCTGCCAGCCTGTTTGCCCCTAACTGCCCTCCTCTGTGGGCCTGGTCACCCCTAACTTCCCTTCCCTGCAGGCTTGATCACTCCCAACTGCCCTCCTTTGCAGGCCTGGTCCCTGCTAACTGCCCTCACCTACTGGCCATCTTGTGGTGGCCATTTGTGTCCATATGGAGGCAGGATCTTTTCACCACATAGGGGCAGTCATCTTGTGTGTTGGAATGACTCTTTTATGTTACTCTTTTATTAGATAGGATAGAGGCCTGGTGCACAGGTGGGGGCCAGCTGGTTTGCCCTGAAGGGTGGGTGTTCCCTTGGGGCATGGGGTGGCCTTGGCGAAGGGCCTGAGGTGGTTTGCAGGCTGACATGCCCCCCGGTGACTCCAGCAGAGGCCCTGGTACCTGGGATTTATTTATCTTCTACAATTGAAACTTTGTAGTCTGGAGTGGAGCCAAGCCTTCTGCTCCCTCAGCCATTGAAACTTTGTTGCTTTAAGTGGAGGCCTGGCCCACCAGGGTTTGCAGAAAGCTTGGCTTCCTCCATTGCCAGGGAAACCTGAGCCTCCCTCCTGCTTCTCTGTGGCCGTAGCCATCTTGGTTGGGTTAATTTGCATACTCGCTGATTAGCTGTGGACGTGGCTGGTGGGTGTAGCAGAGGTATGGTCAATTTTCATATTACTCTTTTATTAGATAGGATAATCAAAGGCTAATATAAAAAGTGTCCCCTCAGAAGTTCGACCAACCAGGAGTTGGACCACTCACTATGAAATGTGACGACCATCAGGGGACAGTGCTGACTGAAGGAAGGCCCCGGCCAGCACCTGGCAGCTGGACAACGAAGGTCCTGGCCAGCAGCCAGGGGATGGAAGGCCCCAATCAGCTCTGATCACCAGCTAAGTCTACGGATCCTACCTGTGCACGAATTTCATGCCCTGGGCTTCTAGTTTTTAATATTTTACAAAGCTTAAGTGTTACAAACTGAAGGCCTTCTCAATTTTATTCCATTTCTATATGAAATTTAAATATATTAAAAATAGAAACTATTGGTGGGCTAACAAACTGGTGCAGCTCCTGTGGAACAGTAAAGAGATTCCCAAAAATTGATATACCATATGACCCAGCAATTCCACTTCTGTGTATTTATCAAAAAAAAATGAAAACATTAATTTGAAAAGATATATGTACCCTATTTTATTGCAGCATTATTTACTATAGCCAAGATATAGAAGCAACTTAGGTGTCCATCTATAGATGAATGAATAAAGAAGATTTGGTACATATATACAATAGGATATTATGCAATAATAATAAAGAATGAAATCTTTCCATTTGTAACAACAGTGATGGGTCCACAGGATATTGTGCTAAGTGAAATAAGTCAGTCAGAGAAAGATAAATGCTATATGGTACTTATGTAGAATCCAAAAAAACAAAGCATGGCTATTTCAATTGGTAGAATTATTTTTAATATATTTTATTGATTTTTTACAGAGAGGAAGGGAGAAGGATAGAGAGCTAGAAACATCAATGAGAGAGAAACATCCATCAGTTGCCTCCTGCACACCCCCTACTGGGGATGTGCCCGCAACCAAGATACATGCCCTTAACCGGAATGGAACCTGGGACCTTTCAGTCCACAGGCCGATGCTCTATCCACTGAGCCAAACCAGTTTTGGCTCAATTGGTAGAATTTTGAAGCTTGTTTGAACTTAGTTATGAGTTAGGTGTTTACCACCATCAATTCCAAGTAAAACTTTTTAAGACTGTTGTTTTAATCATAAACTTTGTTTATTCTAAACTTGTTTCCATATTTTAACCACAAAAATAAATCATTTTATCTTCAATGTTGAACTTTTAAAAAAATTTTACAATAGGATCCACACTGCCAGCTGTTTTACTTTTAAAAAATCAACTAAACACTTCTCTTTGATTCCAAATATTGGATGAAAAGTATTTGCATGATTATTGATATAAATTTAACTGATTTTCTATTTGAACTACTTGACGACATTGATGAACAAACAGCATTAATTAATTATTTACCAAGTTTCTCTTTTGTCAATAGAAGATGCATTCACAGCTATTGCTTCACTTTCATATATGCACAAGAAATCCTGGAATTGCAAATGAACACAATTTAGAAAATCAGTATTTTTGATGTAATTGAAAATCATGCTTCATAGGTTAATATATAAATACCTACTAAACTGGTTTTTTTTTAGGCACTGTCTTCTTAAAATAATTATTGAGGTAAATGCTGATGATTTTTTTAGCAGATTTGTTTTCTGGTTTATATGATACAGTGTAGATATCATAGTGAATGAGAAATGAACATTTTGTACAAATCACTTTTTTTGTCTACTTTCTTCAGAAATGAAAATTCAGTATTTGATTTTCCTTAAACATTCACTTTTTCTTTTTAGTTCACTGCTTCTGAATATTTATTGCAAAATTTTTAAATTTGAAAAAGAATAAATATTATAGATTTACATGAACAATAATGATGATACCACTACATCAAAAGTAAGCTCACCCTAGATGGTTTGGCTTAGTGGATAGAGCATCAGCCTGTGTGGACCGAAGGGTCCTGGGTTCAATTCTGCTCAAGGGAACATGCAGGAGGGAACCAATCAATGTGTCTCTCTCTGTGTCTCTCCCTCTCCCTTCCATTCTTTCTTAAAAAAAAAAAAATCAATAGAAAAATATCCTTGGGTGAGATTAACAGAAAAGAAAAGGAAAGAGTAAGCTCTATTCACTCTATAATAGGACATCCAGTTTTAGTTCCTACACATTAATAACATACACTGAACCTATAACTTCCCATGTTTCCCCCTGACGCCCTCACCCCATCTATCATGAACGTATTTCATGTGGAACTGGTGGCCTAACAGATTTGTCTATCTGGTAGACCAAGGCAGGACCAAGACACCACTGGCTGGTTTGCTACATGGCCAGCTATGGCAGCGGTGAATAATGTTTCTTGACCACTACCAGAGACTAGAAGGACATATGTACTTGTCTCTTATAGCTTATGTTCCCCCAAGAAAGGAACTTCATCAGCAAGCACCCTACATGTTGACCTTGAAAGGAGAATGTTAGTTTTCTTCAGTCTGAGAGTTTCCGAAAAAGGAAAAAGGTTATGTTGGTTGTCTTTCAAGTTAAAATAAGTTTCATGTTAAAACTGTTTATTCCACATAATTCTCACACTCTTCTAGAGGAGGCCATGACAGAAACCACCAAACCCATCTTGGCTTATTGTAACACAATTGTTAATGATACTTTGTGAAGAAGATGAAAATCCGGAACAAATGTAAATCATGACAGAAAGCCTAGACCACTGACAGAAACTGGGACTGTCCTAGGCTAACCGGCATGCAGAATGTTCTGATTATTAATTGCTATGTATGAAACTACCCCCAAAAGTAGTGGCTTATAACAACCCTTTTATTACATGTCATGATTTTGTGAGTCAGGAATTCAGGCAGAGTTGAAATGAGTAATTTTTTTTGTTCTATGTGACATCAACTGGGGTCACTTGGGGGTGGGTATTCAGCTGGCATCTGGCCTGATTTGGAAGGGTCTAAGATAGATTTATTCATTCTTTCTTCCTCTCCATTGTAATCTCAGGGTTTCCCCACAAGTTCTGTCCCTTAGGATATTCAAACTTCCTACATGGTGGCCCATGGCTTCTAAAAACCAAGATGAAAGTTGTCAATCCTCTGTAAGCTAGATTTGGAATGAATACAGTGTCATATCTGCAATGCTCCATGGGCCACACAAGTCAAAGGCTAGTCTGGATTCAAAGGGAAAAGATATCATTACCAGTTCCAATGGGAGAAGTGTCAAAGGATGTGTGGCCATCTTTAACATGCCACATATAGTCACAATGGGCTCAGGCTAACATTGGAATATATGTTCACGTGTTGCTAAAGCAAGCATATCAAACTCAAAGGCTAACACGGGCCAAGACATGTGGTCCATGGGCCGGGAGTTCAACATGCTTGTGCTAAAGCAAATAGCATTATCTGTTTAGCACATGGTATCGTCTGTTTATCCTTGCTCAAATC
The DNA here is from genome assembly GCA_011751065.1 of Lasiurus cinereus. Taxonomy (NCBI): domain Eukaryota; kingdom Metazoa; phylum Chordata; class Mammalia; order Chiroptera; family Vespertilionidae; genus Lasiurus; species Lasiurus cinereus. The sequence goes on along the minus strand of JAAGEH010002525.1, from coordinate 27,949,352 downwards.
TGGCAATATTAATTTATATAGTCAGTTTTATCACACTATAAAATGTTTGGCCTATCAATCAATTAAACAGATAACCATTAAAACATCTATGGGCAAGACACTGTCCCTCTCCTAATCGCTGCGGGGTAAAAATTCAAACCAAAATGGCAACGCTTTAAGAGCCAACGATCTATTGAGAAGATATCTATACTTATAATAGGGTAATATGCAAGTGGGTCAAGATGCCATCACAAAACAACCCATCAGCAAGAGGGCGGGACAGCGAGCTACCTGCAGCAGAGAGCTACAAGAGGGTGGGGCAGTGAGCTACGTGTAGTGGAGAACTATGAGAGGCACTGAGCAGGGTGGCCAGCTGAGGCAAGTGGCAGTGAGCTACTCATGTGTGGATTCATGCACAGGGCCACTAGTGTTCAAATAAGAACCAAAAAAGAACAAGAAGTATTTTCATAGTTAGGACTAGTTAATGTTTTTATTCAAAAATATTTTATTCTTAAAATTAAAGCTTTTTATAATGCTAAAGGAAACAAGATGTAATTTGTAAAATGTGCATTAATATGGGTGAACTTACAGATCTGAAAGAACAAATGTATTGTCTGAGGGCAGTGGTCAACAAACTCATTAGTCAACAGAGCCAAATATCAACAGTACAACGATTGAAATTTCTTTTGAGAGCCAAATGTTTTAAAATTAAACTTCTTCTAATGCCACTTCTTCAAAATAGACTTCGCCCAAGCCGTGGTATTTTGTGGAAGATCCACACTCAAGGGGCCAAAGATCCACATGTGGCTCATGAGCTGTGGTTTGCTGACCTCTGTCTTAGGATTAGAGCCATTTGTGTGCCAAATGAGTGTTGTCTTTAAATCTGTAAAGAATTGTGAGGGATTTTTTCTTTTTCCTTAAGAAATGGAAAGCAGTGTAGGATGGGCCTAGAAGAAAAAAACTATGAGTTATATACTTCAGGAGAGTTAAGGTTAAAAGCCAGAATAACAAACATTAACAAAAAGAAAACCAGCAATTCATTCTGGAATTCCTTGTAATAATGATACCACCAGAAATCCCCTTCTGATAAATTCTCAAAGGTCATTTGTGCTGATTAACCCCAACAATACCAAGTGAATGTGTTGTAACATGGATGTCTTTCCACACTTTTATTATGATTGCCTTTTACTTGATTTGAAACAGATTACCCCAGAAACATTACACATCACTTGACAATTAGAGATTACAGAAATAGCTCCTTGGTTTTTTCCTTTTTGAGTGTTGAAAGATTCCCAGCCAGAGCTATGAAGTTTATCTCACTGCTCTACTTGGAAGCAGAGAAAGAAATAGACTGGAGATAATGAATGCTCTTATCAATCACTACAAATGGGGTTTATATTACAAATCCATCTGTTTTATTTGGTATATTTAGTATTCCTGGCTGGTAGTTATTATTATTATTATTAATAGATATGATCTTTTTTTCACTTTATTTAAAAAATTCATGCTATAAAAATAATAAATATCCTGTTTTAGAAAAAAATCAGTAGGAAGAGAACAATAAAAGTTATCTATAATCTAGAGATAATTCTGTATATATTTTGTGGCTTTTGCCCAGTATTTTAAATATCTGCTTATGTATGTATAGAATTATGTTGTGTATTGTATATAACTACAGGGATAGCCAGGGGTTGAAATTCTGCATTAAATACACTTCCTATTGGGTTTTAGAAAGCTGTAAATCAGAAAAGTTTGACTGGAGATGGTTGGATACTGAAAAGTACTTCAGTTTGGGTTCCTTGAAAAAGTGCTCAGAAATGGAATTCTGTGTTCAGGAGTTTAATTAGGGGCATTGGAGGGGTGTTCCTCCCTTTTACCTATAAGGAAGTAGGGAAAGCAGAATTGGGCAGACAGGGATGATGCAAAGAGGTTTAAGTCAACCCAATGGAGAGTTAAGAGTACAGACGGTCCTTCAAAATTGTCCCACAAGGGCACCAGCCTTCAAGAACTAGTCATTTGTCTTTTATTTTGGAGGCCATGTCTGGGCACACCCCATATTATCAGACCTCTAAAATCTTACCCAAATTTTGTAGGGTTTATATCCCACCTTATAGTTTATCTAGGGTCTTCCAATATACATACTACTTCTTGAAATTGATTTTTAAAAATTAATATGTAGGACACTAGCTGTCTTTTAACAAGGTCAGTGGAAGAAGTCAGTCACCACTTGTGGTTTCTTCTCATGGGCTAGAACTTAGCCATTTCCAAAAGTCCTGGAAATGCACTTTTCAGTCTGAACTACCAAGTGTGCAGGTGAAAATCAAGGTTTTTGTTACCAACAATGGACAAGGTGGATAGATATAGGAGGACCACTAGCTATCTTGGCCATAAGCATTGAATTCACATAAACATGGAACCAAGGTTAAACATGTGTGGGAGTTACATTGTAGAACCAAATGTAAATGCCATACATCTTGACAATATAAAAATGTTATTTTATAAGAAGGTTGATATCCACCATGCAGCAATTCATTGTCAGAAAAAAGTGATGAATCTGGGATCAGATGTGAGCAGGGCCACTGAGCACATAGTATTGATGAGTAGCCCTTGATGAGTAGCCCTAGATGGAAGCAAAGGTCAGCATTCGAAGTGACTCAGCATTACAATGGAGTGATCTCTAAAACACATTCCCTCTCAAGACAAATGAGGTCATAACATACCACTGGTATTATCTCATATTCTTTAATTTCCCAAATGACTGGGAGTTACTTTTTGACACAATAATTCACATTCTCTGGCATCTCTCCCCTAGGAATCCTGTTCCTCTGAGCTCAATGCTCATAAATATCTAGGCAATTACTCTGTTCAAGTCTCAGTTAAAAAGTACAAAATTCATGGATATGGGAAAGAAAAACAATTACCCTTTTGTATATTATCTAGCATATGCAGAAAGTAATTGATCAAAGATTGAAAAGCAAGACCTGCTTAAGGGGTGATTTGGGGATTACAAATAAAAATGTTAATCTTAAAATTAGGTATTATGCATTGAGAAGAAATTTTATGTGTGGTGAAGTAATTTTACAATAAAATTAATTGTTTTATTAGTCAAGCTAATATAGTCTCAGTTTTTATAAATTTTAATTTTTAGTTTTTTATTCAATGTTAATTTAATTTAAATGTATTTAATCTCAAAAATCAATTATAAATCATACTTTTGTCTCCTGGAAGACACATTTGGTTGGCTAAGAGAACCAGTAGTAGCATAAATGCAATCATTAATGTAGTAATTTACTAACACTTTTCTGTTGTACCACAAGATGGCAGCACACGCAAGGGTGTCTATTTACATTAATATTTGTATATACAGTTATGTCTAGTTAATGTATCTTTTGGTTTTGGGACATGTGAAGGATGGTTCAAAGGCTAGTTTCCACCTTTTAGAATAAAATAATTGTTTAATGTATTGTTGTTAATGTTTTTAAATTCAAGAGCAATGTATATTTTTCATCCCATAATATCAGATCTAAATTTGTTATTTTATAAAGGAAGCTATCTGGTGAAAAATCTATTTACATTTACGCCAGGGAGGAAACATATCTTCACTCAATTCTTATTTGGCATCTCTTATAATTTACTGACTTATGGGAGGAAATCATCTCAAATTGCTATTTCTTCTAAAAATGTGTTCCCCCAATCCTATATGGCTGCCTCTCACTCCATGGGTCTTCATTCAGTTCAGTTCAGTGACACCTTTAATGACTATTCTGTAAAAAATAACAACACAATAACACCTCTGCTGCCCTGGTATTCATTTCCCCTCTTATCTTGATTTATCATTAAAATCTACATGTATCATCCACCAATCTACTATATATCTGCTTATTTATTCATCTGTGTTTCTTCCCTAATAAGATATAAGCTCCACAACCGACAAGGTTTTGTCTGTATCCCTAGCCTCTAGAATAGTCCCTGCACATTGTGGGTGTTTAACAAACATGTGCAGAATGTATCGCTAGGGAGGCTGACACAAATAAGATGGTAGATGTATTTAAATATGACAAGTACTGTAAATGAAAGAGTCCTGATCTAAGATTAAAGAGAGAGTTCTCATTCCTGTTGTATCCACCAGGTGAAGGACCTTGTGCTGTTATTCAGACTTAGTGTGTCTCAGGTTTCTACTTGGTCAATATGGAGTAAAAATATAACCATTTTTACTCAGATCCCAATGTAAACATCAAATCATGTTGATGATTCCCAATTTTATATCTTCAGCCAGGATTCCTTCCTCCACTCCAGACCTTAGTGCCCACTCAATATCTCTATTTGAAGTTCTCACAGGCTTCTCAAACCTAACATGCCTGAAATTAAATTCCTGGGAATTCTGTTAATTTTGATGATTCAGGTAAAAAAAAAAAAGCACCTTGCATTTGTCCTTGTTGCCTTCTTTCTCTCACATCCTAACCTCAAATCCATCAGCATACACTTCATATATTTGAAGTCTGGCCACTTTTCTACCTGTTCACTACTGTCAGCAAGGTCCAAGTTACTCTCGTTCTTAGACAATTGTCAAAATCTTCGTTGAGATACTGAAGATGTGCCTTGACCACATATCCAAGTCCATTTCCTGTTGATATGCATTGCCTGACATATTTTTGATGCTATTAAATATTGTATTAGAGGCCTAAACAGGCAGTCGGACATCCCTCTCACAATCCAGGACTGCTAGCTCCCAACGACTCTCCTGCCTGCCTGCCTGCCTGCCTGATTGCCCCTAAATGCTTTTGCCTGCCAGCCTAATCACACCCTAACTACTCCCTTGCCAGCCTGATCGATGCCCAACTGCTCCCTTGCCAATCTGATCACCCCCAACTGCCCTCCTCTACTAGCCCGATTGCCCCCCAACTGCCCTCTCTTGCTGGCCCAGTTGCCCCCAACTGCCCTCCCCTGCATGCATAGGCCCCACTAAATGTCCTCCCCTGCAGGCCTGGTTGCCCCCAACTGCCCTCCCCTGCCAGCCATCTTGTGGTGACCATCTTGTGACCACATGGGAGTGGCCATCTTGTGTGAGGGCATGATGGTCATTTTGCATATTACCTCTTTATTATACAGTGGTACCTCAAGATACGAGTGCCCTAACATACGAGATTTTTGAGATACGAGCCTTTGGGCGAGCGATTTTTTGCTTTGAAATACGAGCAACATTTGAGATACGAGTGGCCAGCTGCACACGACCCACCAGTTTACCGCGACTCGAGCGTCTCATAGTTTCCCACGCCTCAGTCAGTGTGCTTGTTTACCTCGTTGTCAAGCATCTTTTGTGCATTTACATACTTTATCACATTTCTTTTTATAACCATGGGTCCGAAGAAAGTGAGTGGAAAGGTCAGTGCTCAGAAGAGGATGATGTCTATTGAATTAAAGCGTGAAATCATAGAAAAATATGAGCAAGGTGTGCGAGTGGCTGACTTGGCGAGGCAATACGGGAATAGTACTTCAATGATATGCACTGTGCTTAAACAGAAGGAGTCGATAAAGGGTATAACGCCAGCTAAGGGCGTTACAATCATTTCTAAGCTCCGTAGCTCTCTCCATGAAAAGATGGAGAATCTACAGATGGTGTGGGTGATGGAGAAGCAGCTTAAAGGAGATACATTAACACAGGGCATCATATGCGAGAAGGCGCGAGCGATTTACGGTGATTTGCTGGAACAGACCCCGCGCACTTCCACAGATGAAGCATCAAAAGACTCATTTAAAGCCAGTAGAGACTGGTTTGATAACTTCAGGAAAAGGTCCGGCATTCACTCCATTGTCAGGCATGGTGAGGCAGCAAGTTCGGATGTGAAGGCAGCTGAGGATTACCTCAAAACTTTTTCCGAACTGATAGAAGCCAAAGGATATATCCCCCAGCAAGTCTTCAACTGTGACAAGACAGGGCTTTTCTGGAAGAAGATGCTGAATAGGACTTAGATAACGGCAGAGGAGAAGGCGATGCCAGGCCACAAACCCATGAAGGATAGGCTAACTCTCGCACTGTGCGCCAATGCGAGTGGCAACTGCAAGATCAAGCCTTTGCTCATATACCATTCGGAAAAACCCAGAGTCTTTAAGTCACATAGGATTTTAAAAGATAAACCGCAAGTTATGTGGAGGGCAAACCCAAAGGCATGGGTCACCAGGCAGTTCTTTGTGGAGTGGGTAAACCTGGTTTTCGACCCTTCTATTAAGAAATATCTACAGGAAAACAACCTAACCATGAAAGCCCTCCTCGTCCTCCACAATGCTCCTGCTCACCCACCAAACCTTGAAGATGAACTCCTTGAAGAGTTCAAGTTTATAAAGGTTGTCTACCTACCTCCCAACACCACTCCTATCCTGCAGTCCATGGATCAGGAGGTGATTTCTAATTTTAAAAAGCTGTACATCAAGCACCTGTTCCGGCGCTGCTTTGAGGTGACGGAGAACACAAACCTCACCCTTCGAGAGTTCTAGAAGAACCACTTTACCATCGTGATATACCTCAGAATTATTGATCAGGCCTGGCTGGGTGTTACAATGAGGACTTTGACCTCTGCATGGAAGAAGCTGTGGCCTGAGGTGGACCTTCAAAGAATTCGAACCCGAGGTGCCAGTGGAGGAGGAGATAGTGTCTCTGGGAAAATCCATGGGCCTGGAGGTGGATGAGAGAGACGTGAATGAGCTCGTCGAGGAGCACTCTCTGGAACTCACCACGGAGGAGTTACAGGAGTTGCAGTCTCAGCAACATGCGGAGGTTCTCCAAGAAACTGGTTTCGTGGAGGAGCCAGAGGTGGAAGAGATCTCTACAAGTGAGATAAAGGAGATCTTAGGGATGTGGGAGAGGGTGTCACACTTCATGGAAAAGAAACACCCCGAAAAAGTTACTACATTGAGCATCGGAGCGGTTCAATGAAACTTGCCTCACCCATTTCAGAAACATTCTGAAAGGGAGGAAGAGGCAAAACTCGTTGCACACGTTTTTTTTGAAATCGGCCAAAAATGCAAAGACCAGTAGCAATTAAGTACAGTGAAGATTAGTTAAGTGACATTCAGTTTAGGGATAAAGTATTGCATTAAGAGTGTAACGAGTAGGTAAATACACTTTATAAAACCAGTTTATTCCTTTACATTCTCTTTTATTATGTTTTTATACAATATTTGTTATTTATAAATACATTTTTCTTATTCAAAAACACGTAACAAGAACAACTGGGGTGGCATTTTGGGGGCTGGAACAGATTAACGGCATTTCAATTGATTTCAATGGGGAAATTTGCTTTGAGATACGAGCAACTTGATATACGAGCCAGGTTACGGAACGAATTAAACTCGTATCTCGAGGTACCACTGTATAGGCTATTTATTTGCCTTATGTAACTATGAGACCTAATATCACTTGATTTTGCTATATCATTGTACACTTGAACTTGCTCTCTCTACACTCATTCATTCAGCAGACAAAAAGGACTCATATACAACAGTAATTATTATTTAAATATCTAATTATAGGTACCTGATTAACTGAAATAATAATTAACAAGATGCAGAAATATATAATTAAATGATAAAATAAGCAGATGAGAAAAGAAATGCTATAAAAATTCAAATCAGAGAGTGCTAAAGATATTGAGACATTTTTAAAATAAATTGGGCTAAAACTACACAGTTGACAGTTTGAGAATGGCAACTGGCATGAGAAACACAAGGGAGGGCTTGAAGTTGGAAATGCACAGTTTGGGGCAAAGAACAGTATTAAGAACTTATGGGAGATAAGTTCAGTGGTTAAGCATCAACCTATGAACCAGGAGGTTACAGTTTAATTCTGTCAGGGCATATGCCCAGATTGCCAGCTCAGTCCCCAGTAGGGGGCAAGCAGGAGGCAGACAATCAATGATTCTCTCTTATCACTAATGTTTCTATCTCTCTCTCCCTCTCCCTTCTTCTCTGAAATCAATAAAAATATTATTTAAAGAATTTATGGGAGATATGGTTTAATAGTTTGGTGGGTTGGAGGGAGGAGAGAGTTATAGATTAAAGAACATGGTATAGCCAGTAAGGAAAATTTGAGAGCTATGTTACAAGATATGGAGGATGGCTGAGCATTTTTGAGGGGAAGAATAACCTAGATTTGATTTTAAAAATATTAATATGGCTAAAGAATAAGAAATCGATTGAAGCAAAGAGATACAGTGGTACCTCCAAATACGAGTTTAATTCGTTCCGTAATCTTGAGGCTTCAGAAACTATGAGACGCTCGAGTGGCGGTAAACTGGTGGGTCATGTGCAGCCGGCCGATCCACGTGATTACTCCTATCTCAAATGTTGCTCGTATTTCAAAGCAAAAATCGCTCGCTCGATGGCTCATATCTCAAAAATCTCGTATGTTAGGGCACTTGTATCTCGAGGTACCACTGTATTTTATATATAATATATATGTAATATGTATAGATGTGTAGTATATTATCTATATACTAGAAGCCTGATGTACGAAGTTTCATGCTAGAATGAACTTTCCTTCCCCTGGCCACCAGCACTGCCTTTCCACTCCGGTCCCGGAACAATCTCTTTCTGCTCTAGGAGCTGCCTCTTTCCACTCCAGCCTCGCCTTCTCACGCTGCCCAGAGGCCCTAAGAGACCAGGGATGAGGCAGAACATCACCAAGGCAATAACACAAGTGTCCCGCCCCCATCACTCAGCACCTGTGTATGCAAATTAACCACCATCTTTGTTGGGTTAATTGGCATATCACTCCTGATTGGCTGGCAGCATAGCAGAGGTACGGTCAATTTACATGTTTGTCTATTATTAGGTAAGATATAAAAACCTAAGCAACCAAGCTACCAAACGGCCAGTCTACTGGTCGCTATGATGTGCACTGACCACCAGGGGGTAGATGCTCAACGCAGGAGCTGCCCCCTGGAGGTCAGTGTGCTCCCACAGGACAAGTGCCACTCAGCTGACGGACCCATCCCGGTGGCCCACCAGCCCAGTGGCAGCCACTCACTTCCTCAGTATCCTGCAGGTCCAATCTCCAGAGAAAGGTCCAGGCACTGACAGACAAGCGCTGCTGGCATGATCCCCAACAGTGCCACCAGCCTCCTGGAAGTTGGCCTTGGGCACCATGGCCACTTCCCTCCCTAGATGCTCTGCAAGGAAGAAACGATATAAAAGCAGCCACCAGGTGGCTCCCAACAACTGGCGGGAACGTCAGCAGGATGGATCTATATCCTGGGCCAGCCAAGGCCTCTCATCACCCACCCAGATGGCTGATCATCTCCCTCCCCTCCCCCGCCATCCCACCTACACACCCTTTGGAACGGTTGCCAGATGCAAGACTCACAGCTAGCAAGTGCCACTGCAGTGGCGCAAGCCTCTCCTGATCAGGACTGACTGGGTGCGAGCCCTCAGCAGGTGCAGTGGAGCTGGGATGAGCAGCAGCGGCCAGCAGGAGCAGCAGGCATTGTTGGACTGCTGGTTTGGGCCCAATCCCTGCAGGCCATCCCGAGGGACTCCACCCATGCATGAATTTGTGCACCAGGCCTCTAGTTTATTTATATTTCCAAATAAGAGACTTGCTAAAATTATCAAATGCCCTGTCTGACTCAAGCAACCAAACCTCTACAACCATGACTGTGCATATTTAGGGTTTCCCTAGTATTTCCTAGACTTACATGAGATGTCTCTAACACAGGCATGTTATTTTTAAGTGTAGATTCTGATCATTCTCTAACTCTTGGGTCTATACTGATTCTGTTTACACTACTTACCTTGACTATTAAAAAGGGAAAATTTTTAAAAGACTTATGTTTGTTCATTAGTTTATTAAGAGTTCATAGTGATATATATCCAAAGAAATTAATATACTCATTTTTAATAAGAATATTTTCTACATTCCTTAGACTTACCATTGCTTCCTTGGTATAAAATGCATTCAATGTATTCATTAAACCTGATTATTTGCATAACTTGATATTCATAATTCAATTTAGAATGATACTTCTTGGTAAGAAATAAAAAAGAAAAGGATGTGAGCCATAGCAATGCTGATTAGAAAAACTGCCAGCCAGACATTAAAATCATTGTGAGTCTTCAGATTCTCAGAATTATTCCCATGGGCTTTGAAAAATATCATGATCATTATAACTAGACCTGGTTAGAAACTATATTCTTATAGGTTTCTTTTGTAAAGGAAAGATGAATTCCCAAGTAACACAGTGAAACAAGGATGATACATGGACTAAACCCTTTTGTTCTTAGAGTTTCTTTCAAACACTTGATAGTTGGTTTTGTCTTCCCAAGTTCCTAAAAATCCCAGTTAATAAAATTTTAAAATTAGGCAATATCCCTTTCATTGTTGCTTCTCTAACCTAGCAAAGTTTTTTAAAGCCTTCTTTTATCATCTTTACCAAACCAAAAACTGGAGAAATGAGGCTTTGTTTAACATATGTTAGGACAGGTGCAAGAGTACCTGCCTGCCAATATGAGGTACAAGAGTAATAGGGGATCTCTCTTCAAAGATTGTTGGGATTTAATTATTAGACATTCTTTAGAGTAAAACGAAAAGGACATTAATTATGTTAAAGCATCCTGAGTTCCATTTATGCCTTTTAAAACTCTTGACTTACCTATTCATGAGACCAAACATACTTCAGAACCATGATATTGGGTGGTGTGACAAGAAAGATAACTTGATAAACTTGTTACTGTACATGAGGAAAGACTGGAAATTATGGATTATGCTTTCAAAGGTAGATTGATGATTATGAGAATAGGGGAACAGGAAAAGCACTACAATGACTGATATTAATAATTTAGACTGACAGCTCAGATTTACTTCATTTCTTTGGATAATTTAACCTGTTTAAGAAAGTTCTTTTTTTCTAAAAATTCACAGAAATGTTTCCCATGGCCAGACTTAACATGGTAACTGAAATACACCACTTCTTATATTTTGCAACTTCATGGTAAATGGAAATGTCTACAGTTTCTTTTCCAACTATTAGCCAGTCTAAAATTAGACTTTTTTTTAACATGAGGCTTTATATTTTGGTAAGAAAGCCAACAGTAGCTGCTGCCTAGTTCCCCAATAGGGAGCCTCTGCTATACTCCCAATCTCTGTGTTTGCACGAGGCTGCAGTGAGTATCATTGAGCATACTTCATAAGTCTCTGAGAGAACTGGGAGGTGGGGGACTATGGCCCTTGTATACCCTATCAACCCCAACAGCCTTGTAGTTGCTGTGAATTTCTTCAGTCATGGGCAGGCAATTTTCCATTGACAATGTGGTGAAAATAAGAGCAGAATTTACAGCTCTTCTCCAAACTATCCCTTCACCTCAGTCTCCAGATGCTCCTGCCACCATAACACCACTGCCTCACTCACTCCTCATCCCAACTCATGATGGGTGCCATCTTCTCAGGAGGGCTCCTCGTTTGTCATTTCTCTACAAGCCATTTAGAGAAAGGAAATCAGGAGCCATATAACAAAAATCAAGTATAATTCCTAGGAAGTGGTATTCCTTTCCTTACCATGACTCACCTTAGGAAGAAGCTCATAGCATGCATACTTACGAAGTCCCATCAAGCTCTTGAAATAGATAAAAAACCACTATTATCATTGCTACCTGCCTACTGGAGCCAAAGATCAATAGATAATAGTCATAATTGATGCTTGACATTTAGCACACTTTAAGATTTGTTTTAAAATTATCAACTGAATGAAATCTTTAAATTTCATGCCATAGGAATTTCATAGTTTATCACTTTTACAACCTGGTAAACTAAAAATAACAATCAACTGTGCTTCTGGCATGGAAACAAGGGAAAGGATAACAGGAAATCTTAAGGTCCTTTACCATGTAATTCTATCATTCATGACTCTTTAGGAAAAACTGATGGAATTGGGACACTGTCATAGTTTGGGCTACTATAACAAAAATACCATAGACAGAATAGCTTAAAAAATAAACACTTATTTATCACTAGACGCCCAGTGCTCAAAATTCGTGGAGCGGGGAATCCCTCAGCCTAGCCTGTGCCACTCGCTGTCCAGGAACCCTCAGGGGATGTCTGATTGGTAGACATCCTTAGTGCTGCCACGGAGGAGGGAGAGGCTCCTGCCATCACTGCTGTGCTCTCCAGCCATGAGCCCATTTTCTGGCTGAAGAGTGCTCCCCCTATGGGATCAGGCTGAGACCAAAGGACCCCACCAGTGCATGGGAGAGACACAGGAGGTTGGCCAGCTGGGGAGGGACCGTGGGAGGGCTCCAGGTCCTGTCTGGCCCCTCTTGGCCGGACACCAGCAGCAAACTAAACTACCAGTCAGAGTACCTGCCCTCTGGTGGTCAGTGCATGTTATAAAGAGTGGTTGAGTAGCCTTAGTATATTATTAGCATATTACGCTTTGATTGGTTGAATGGCTGACCATACACTTAGCATATTAGATGCTTATTATATAGGATAGTTTTTGAGGCTGAAAGTTCAAGATCAGGATACCAGCAATCTTGGTAAATGCCTTTGTTGACATAAAAAGTATTCAAACCTATAGATAATTTTTATGAGTTTTTTTGAGCCAAAATGATGACATTGCCAGGAAGCAAGCTCTCAAATGCTCCAGAGAATGACAGATATTCAATTTATTTTATACATTTGGCATTACAGAAGGAACATAAGGAAGGTTACATGAAGGTGGGAGAGAGCAAGACACTTGATAGTTAACAAGGTAGTGCCCTTAAAGGTGTTTACACCTTCAGCTACAAGGCCTCTGGAAAGAGAATTACTTCCGGCATATTTAAGGTGTGTTCATTGATGCACAAGAAAACCTTTTACTAAAGAAGTTGTAGAACTGGAGCATGACTACCCCCCATGACCTGCCCAGTTTGGAATTTGTGATCAGATCACCTTGTGAGGTTACTCTTGGTCAGATTTATTAAAGCATCCTCTTCCTGGTTTACAGCTGGCCATCTACTCATGGTATTCTCTCATGGCTGGGGGAGAGAGAGGAAGCTAGTTCTTTCATGCCTCTGTTGTAAGAGCACTAATCTCATTAATGAGGGCTCCAACCTCATGACTTCATTACCTCCCAAAGACTCCACTTCCTAACATTATCCATTGAGCATTAAGATTTCAACATAGGAATTTTGGAGAGATACAAATATTTAGTCCATTACATGTGCTCAGGGATATTTGACAGAACACTTCAAGTTGTTAAATGGAATACTACGCTGCTGTAAAAATGAAGGAACTCCTACCATTTGCAATAGCATGAATGGAGCTGGAGTGCATTATGCTAAGTGAAGTAAGTCAGTCTGAGAATGATAAATATCACAGGATCTCACTCATTTGTGGATTATAATGAATAACATAAACCGATGAACAAAATCAGATCCAGAGCAGAGAAACATCAGTCAGAATCTCAAACCTCAGAAGGAAGGTAGACAAGTGTGGTGTTAAGGGGGAGAGCTCAACCAAAGGAATTGTATACATGCATATAAGCATAACCAATAAACACAGACAACAGGGGGTGAGGATAAGAGCAAGATTGGGGGGTTGTCTGGAAAACAAGGGGATAAGTACACATTTATAATACCTTAATCAATAAAGAGGAAAATGGGAAAAAAAAGATTTGTTTAGTAGCATCTATATCATGAATAAATTGATTATATAAATCTACATGCATGTAACCATGTGTTTACACATGTGTACAACACAATCATGTGTGCGTGTATACATATATGCACACGCAATCATATGTATGTGTATATATGTATAAAATATTTATAGATGCATCCTATTTAATAAAAGAGTAATATGCAAATTGACCATCAATGCATCACAAAGATGACAGCACTCATAGCCACAAGATGATGGCGCCCAGTCCCTCTGCCCTGCTGCTGAAGTATCCAGGGCTGTTGACCTGGCCAGGGTTTGCGAGGACCAAGCAGTGAGGCTGGATCTGACCCCAGACATGGCAGACAGAGCCGGGACAGTAGGGCTTGGGGGCCTCCTTAGTGTATCAGCATCAGTAAAGCCCCAGGCCTGGCAGACAGAGCACACTGCAGGGCATGGGGGCTTCGTTCACATGATGGCAGCAGGCAGAGAACGGACAGCAGGGCATGAGGGCTTTGTCTCCATGGCTGCGGTGAAGCCCCGAGGCCCCACAGAGAGCAAAGAACCACGGGGAATGGGCCTAAGCCATCAGTAGGACATCCCCTGAGAGCTCCTGGATTGGAGAGGGTGCAGGTTGGGCTGAGGAACCCTTCTTCCCACCCCCGTGCATGAATTTCATGCACCATGCCTCTAGTGTGTGTATATATATCCATCCATCTATCTAGTTGGAAAGTATGTTAATTTCCTAGCACTGCCATAACATTACCACAAACTTCATAGCTTAAAACCTTAGAAATTTATTCTATCCTCATTCTGGTGGCCAGGGTCCAAAATCAAGGACTTGACCAGACCTCACTCCCTAAGGAGATTCTAGAGGAGAATCTGCCCCATGCCTTTTCCAGCTTCTGGTTAATGGTCACATTACTCCAGTCTCTACCACTGTCTTTGCATTGCCTTCTCCTCTCTATGTCTGTCTTCTCTTCTGTGTCTCTTATAAAGACACTTGTCATGGATCTAGGATCCACTCAGATAATCCAGTATAATCTCCTAGTCCCAAAATTCTTAACTTAATTACATTGCAAAGTCCCTTTTTCCAAATAAGGTAAGACTCAAAGGTTCTAAGGTCTAGGGCATGCAGATATCTTTTGGGGGTCACTATTTAACCCAAAAGAAGATATTTCACCTTTAGTTGCGCTTTGTTTTTGCCTGCCTGGAATTAATCTCTTGTCACTGTGTTTTTTTTAGCTTTGTGTTACTGCTTCAATAATACTATAGTATTATTTCTTTTATCTCAGACAGACAACAATGGGATACTAGAAAGAAAGCTATATTATACCAAATTTGGCCTGATATTCATCTCCAAATTGTTCATTCTTTTTTATGTCACTATAAAGAAGGTGAAAGAACTGTCAAACTACATCAAGTGAAGGCACCATTTGGTAAAGCCATGGTTATTTTGGCAAACACTGAAGGAAGTCTGAATCAAACCTGTATATCTCCATAAGCAAAGCTCGGGCAGCCTGTCTAAACAAACACTTGCCAACATGAAGTCACACAGCCTTAGTGGCATTTGTGTAGATGGATCGATAAACATTTTAATTGGACTAAACTATTCAAGAAATTCCTTCCCAGTCTCAGGCCTTATTCCATTTCCCAGTGCCAGGCCTACTGGGTGATCTCCCTCTCTTTTCTTCTGAAAATGTTATTTATAACACTTTTACATGGGATATAATCAAACACTATTTTTAAGAAATAAGCAATAGAAAGGAACACTAGTGAAGCCAAGTATTAGATGCACAGTTTGTTTTAAGGAATTCATAACAACTGTAAAATATCTTTCCATTTCAGGCATCAGGTTATAAATGAGATTCACTGTGTTGTGCTGACTTTCTTTAGTGGCTTCCAGGGTCTTATACTTTAGGTTACAATGATTCTGTTGCAGCAACTGTGAGTCTTCTTTCCCCTGGATGAATTTTTACTTAGCCTGTGTGTAGCTGTGATAAACAGAATACTTTGTTTCTTATTCATTACTTTTCTGTGGGTAACCCCGTCCCTTGGTGATGATGGAGGACAATGTGAGGATTGTCTCAGAAGACTGTGACTGTGGGTCTCAGAGTTACTTTCAGACTTTGACATGAGGATCTTAGAGGTGAGGTCAAAGGGCCTCAAGATAGGATATGCCATTCTTCAACACTCCTTAGTCTCGGTGAATAAATGACCACATTTGCTTGTTCACAATGAGTAAGGAGTCACAGATAAAGCTGTGTGGGTGATAACAGTGATATATTCAATGCATCCATTTTGTAAGAGCTCTTATTTTAAACATTGTACAAACATCTAGTTGACTGGTAAAAATGGGAACGTAGCACAATTCTAATTTTATGCCCCACCATTTTTTAAAAATGCCAGTTATAGAGCAATGTGACTGCAGTGTTTCTTAGTTTTAAATGTGTATGGCATGTGCTAGAAGGAGCCCCTCTCAGTCTGTGCCTCAGAAAACTGTATTTTTTTCCTCTATATTTGTTTTCTAATTCGAGTTTTCTTTTTAACAAACTGCTAAAAATGTTCCCATATTTTGCTTGTCCTTCTGCCTGCACTTTTTCTCCAGCTTGTGATGATTATTTATTTATCCATAATTAGATTTTGATTCACAGTGTAAATAAAATTATTTATGAACTTTTAAAACAAAAAATATCAATTTTTAAATTTTTACATACAAGAAATATTGTGGGAAATCTCACTGCATAAGTGATACAAAATAATTTTTTTAATATTTGTTATTACATGTAATTAGAAATTGAGGTATATAGAAATAGGTAGGCATTAGTCATAAAAAGGGTCCATAGACAGCTAGAAGAAATATCCATGTCCAACAAATCAAAAAGCACTAAATGTCATTCAAAAGATGAATTTGAAATATCTTTGCTCACAGAAAAGGATTCATATGTTTTATTTAAAATCTGTAATGTCTGCCCAGCCGGCATGGCTCAGAGGTTAAGCATCAACCTATGAACCAGGAGGTCACAGTTCGATTCCCAGTCAGGGCATATGCCTGGGTTGTAGGCTCGAGCCCCAGTAGGGAGCATGCAGACGGCAGCTGATCAATGATTCTCTCTCATCACTAATGTTTCTCTCTCTCTCTCTACTTCTCCTTTCCTCTATGAAATCAATTTTTAAAAACAATTATATAAAACACAAAATCTGTAATGCCTAGCTAGTTGTAAATATGAATAGAAGATTTCTCTTAAATCTTGGGTTAAATTTCAATTTGCCTTACAGCAAAACCTAGCCTACATGAGAGAGGACATTGAAAGGTGCTCTTGACATAGGGATAATGGGGAGGGCTCAAAGATATAATTAATAATAAACGTATTTGATTGTTTTTACTAACTTGTATTCTATATTACTCAATTCCCTAGGTTCTTCTTGGTATTACATTTTTACTGTTTTTCATATTAATTTTGCATATTAATGCATAAGAAGACAATTATAAGACAGATGTCTTCTGAAACATTAGAGATTAACTGGAAGTCTTCAATGACAGTTTTCCCTCAATCAATGTTGATGGGTTGAAGAGGAGAAATCACTTGAAATTTAGATTCATTGAAAATGTTTAAGTAGAGATTTAAGAAAATGGAATATATATATATTACCCTGCCGGAAACCAAACATTGTTCTCACTAAATGGATGTAAACAGGAGACCAGAAGGCTGGTCAACCTTAATTGCTCTGAAAGGTCAGAGTTAATCACTCACTGTTTAGTTGAAACATTGTTAGCTAAAGCAGCCTCTCCCTGTTTGTTTCATGTTCATTTCTGTTTTTGTTATTTCCTGCCTAAAGGCTAGGGGTGTGTCCCAAAGCCTTAATAAAAGGGAGAAAAAGGCCAGAGCAAGTGGTAGTCCTTTCCACTAGAGCAGTGGTTCCCAACCTTCCTAATGCCACGTCCCTAATGCTACAGCAACGAAAATAATTTTATGGTTGGGGGTCACCACAACATGAGGAACTGCATTAAAGGGACGTGGCATTAGGAAGGTTGAGAACTACTGCACTAGAGGAAGGCTCCCGCCTGGCCCCCCAATATCGCCAAAGTAATATTTTCTAGTCTCTCTTTTCATTTGCATGTGGCCTCCTTCAGAACCCGAACCCTGAACCGGGAACCCTGAACCATGCAGGATGTGGGAAGGGGCTCCCACATTACCCTTACAATTTAAGATAATAATTTACCACTAATATTAAGGTGATATTCTGTAAAAACAAGGGCCATGACAGCTTGATTTTATTTGAGCAATGTTTCAAATATGCATATTTCTATTCTTATTAAATTTGAATCACATGTTAATAGTATATTCTGACCATCATACAGTCTTCTTACTTGCTAATACCCTATTTTTATGCAAACTACAATAAAAAATTAACTTGCTTATAATTTATCTCAGCTCCATAGCTCCTCCAGTATGAAGTTGCTCATTTCAAGATGCAGAATTTTAAAGTCTTATTTTCCATCTCACCAACTTTTAAGAAAGAAAACCTAAGTCATGCTTAAATGCAAATGAATATATCATTCTCATTAACCACATCAACAAAGCACTCCCCAGCAATTTTTACTGACAATCAATCCATAGAGCAGATGTATTTCTATTTTGGTGGCATCTAAAGCATGGTGAAGCCATATTTCTGCTGGGACTCATGAGGGAACATTTTGTGAGACCCATGCTATGTGGGGCATATTATATCTGAATCTATAACTTGGTAGTTAGAAATGAAATTAAAATCTGTTCTGGATGATAAAGCATTTAAACTACAAATAATTTTGTTAAATGTCTAAAGATTCTAAAAGCATGTATCAAATTGAACACAGTTTATGACTCTGATAACAGAGAAATTTATGACTCATTGAAGATCATTCAGCAGAGAATGTTGAAGAGATGTATTGGTCCTTCACATCTCAGATATTTTAAAAAATTTTTTTTTATTTTTCAATTCAATTGACAGCATTATACAGGGAGGGGCAAAAGTGGGTTTACATTTGTTCATATGGAAAATAATACAAGAATTAATAGATAATAATATAAGAATAAACTGTGTTTCAATTACTCACAACTCTAAGCTTACTTTTGCCCCACCCTATAAGTTTCAAGTGTACAGCATAGTGATTAGTCATTTATATAACTTATGAAGTTATCACCCATCTGACACTATACATACATTGTTATTACAATGTTATTATCTATATTCCCTATGCTGTATTTTATGTTCCTATGACTATTTTTATAACTGGCAATTTGCACATCTTAATCCTTTTCTGCTTTTTACCCATCCCTCAAACCTCTACCCATCTGGCAACCATCAAAATGTTCACTGTATCTATGAATTTTTCTTTCTGTTTTGTTTGTTCATATATTTTGTTTTTTAAATTCCACATATAAATAAAAGCATATGTGAACAGGTATGTCTGACTTATTTCACTTAGCATAATGCCCTCAAAGTTCATGTTGTTGCCAATGGCAAGATTTCATTCTTTTTATGGCTGAATAGTATTTCATTGTATATATATGCCACCTTCTTTGTCCATTTGTCTATTAATGGACACTTAGGTTGACTATGTAAATAATGCTGCAGTGAACATAAGGATCTATATGTCTTTTTGAATTAATGTTTTGCTTTTCTTTGGATAAAACCCAGAAGCGGAATTGCTGGGTCTTTCTTTGTCTCTCGTTATAGCTTATTATTTTCTGTCCAGGTGATCTATTGATTGAAATCAATGGGATGTTCAAGTCCCCTAGAATGACTATATCACTGTCAATCTCTTTCTTTATGTGTGTTAATATTTGCTTTATGGATTTATGTTCTCCTATATTGGGTCCATAGATGTTTACAATTATTAGTGAGTATGTGGAGAAATTGGAACTCTCATACCCTGATTGTGGGAATATGAAATTTGAAAAATACTATGAGAAACAGTTTGGTATTTCCTCAAATATTAAAATATAGTTACCATATATTCTAGAAATTTTATTCCTAGTTATATACCCAATAAGAGTGAAAACATGTGTTCACATAAAATTGTGTATGTGAATGTTCATAGCAGCAGCATCTATAATAGCCAAAAAGTGGAAACAACCCAAATGTTCATCAACTGATAAAATAAAATACAGTATATCTATATTATGAAATATTATTTAACAATAAAAGAAATGAAGTACTCATACTTTTTACAAAATGAATCTTGAAAACAGTATTCCTCGTTAAAGAAGCCAGATCCAAAGGACTACATATTATAGATTGCGTTTATAGAAAGTGTTGTGTTGGTATGTTTTGTTTGGTTTGGTGGTAGTGGAGGTATTGTAGTCAGAGCTAGAATGACCCCTCTCAGGAGAAATTTCCCTAACCATAAATCTAAATCAATTATCCCTTCCCTCTCTGAACATCACCAATTTTAATATTCTGAATAAAATCAATCAAAATCTGATATTTATTTATTTATACTTTATCATCCTAACACTGAACGTTGCTCACAGAAGCAAAGACCTGGTTTTGTTATTCACAGATGCATCTGTAAAGCCAAGAATGGTGATAGGCACAAAGTTGATCACTTAATAAATATCAGGGTAAGACAACCAAGATGGCGGCATAGGTAAACACCTGAAGTTGCTGCCGTGAACAACCACATCAAAACTACAACTAAAGACAAAATTAATATCATCCAGAATCACGGGAAGGCTGGCTGAGTGGAAACTCTACAACTAAAAGGAAAGACAAAAGCGCATTGAATCCGGTAGGAGGTGAGGAGGTGTGGAAGTGTGGAGATATGTAGGCATGTGCAAAAGGAGCTGGTAACTGGATAAGCTATTGTCTTTTTCAATCAGGAGGGAGATACCAGTTCCCGACTGCTCTCTACTCCAGTTCCGGGCACGGCTCAGGGGACCCAGACTCATGTGGAGAGAAACTGGACTATCTGGTATCAGGCTGGAACGTGAGGACGGCTTTCTCTCAGAGATGCTTGCAGTGATCATTTTTTCTGCCCAGTGCTTCGGGGCAGGGCTGACAGCCTTTGCTGTTTGTTTCACCCTGGTGATTCTCTGAGATCCCACCCAATTTGTAACCCCACCCAAGCTGTGTGCAGAGGCTTTTGCATATGAATGGTCTGACCTTTTGCAATCTAAAGCCTAACAAACTGCAGCTGGATCAGAGAGCCCCAGAGCTTCCAAAATAAGGCCCAAGGCTCCACAGCAGCTTGCATTGCTTCACAGCTGGGTCTCATATGGGCACCTCCAAACCCCAAACAAAGAGGAGGAATCTGCAGATCTCTCTGTAGCTCCTGCTGGGTGGCCTCAGGCAGTGGCTCACTTTGCACCTCTTTGGAGATCCAAGAGCCAGTGTACCCAGTGGTCAGAGTGGGACCATCCAGATTACAACTCTTCATATCCATAAGAGAGACACTCAGGGGGCAGACTCAATGAACGCCAAAGCCCCAGTGAAGCAAGTCCTGCCCCATAAAGGTGTCTGAAGCACAGAAGTTTTCCCATCATAGACACAACTGGTCCTCACAGCCAATTGGCCTGGAGGTCAATTCCTCCCAATGATACCAACAACAATCAAGACTTAACTACAACAAGACTGTGCATACAGCCCACAAAGGGGTGCACCAAGAGTGTCCACCTCAAGTGACTGGGGAGGCTGAGCCACTGGGCCCTATAGGACACCTAGCACACAAAGCCACTCTATCAACACAGAGAAACAGCCAAAATGAGGAGATAAAGAAACAGGTCACAAATGACAGAAATGGAGGAAAGCTAACTGCTGGATAGAGAACTCAAAACCACAATTAAAAGGTTACTCAAGAATCTTCTAAAAACCTTCAAGAAATATATTGAGACCTTCAAGGATATGAAAAAGGATCAAGTAGAAATTAAGCATACAGTGAGTGAAATAAAGAATAATATACAGAGATCCAACAGCAGACTAGAGGATCCTAAGAATCAAGTCAAAGGTTTGAAATACAAAGAAGCAAAAAACACCCAACCAGAGCCGAAACTGGTTTGGCTCAATGGATAGAGCGTCGGCCTGCAGACTGAAAGGTCCCAGGTTCGATTCCGGTCAAGGGCATGTACCGTATCTTGGTTGTGGGCACACCTCCAGTAGGGTGTGTGCAAGAGGCAGCTGATTGATGTCTCTCCCTCATCGATGTTTCTAACTCTCTATCCCTTCCCCTTCCCCTCTGTAAAAAAATCAATAAAATATATTTTAAAAAAAAACATCCAACCAGAAAAGAAAAAAGAATCCAAAAATATGAAGATAGTGTAAGGAGCCTCTGGGACAGCTTCAAGCATACCAACATCAGAATTATGGGGGTGCCAGAAGAAGAGAGATAGCAAGATATTAAAAACCTGTTTGAAGAAATAATGATAGAAAACTTGCCCTATCTGGTGAAAGAAAGACAAGTCCAGGAAGCACACAGAACCCCCCCAAAAAAAGAAATCCAAAGAGGACCACACCAAGACACATCATAATTAAAATGCCAAGAGCAAAAGACAAGAAAGAATCTTAAAAGTAGCAAGAGAAAAACAGTTAGTTACCTACAAGGGAGTACTGATACTACTGTCAGCTGATTTCTCAACAGAAATGATGCAGGCCAGACGGGAGTGGCAAGAAATATTCAAAGTGATGAATAGCAAGAACCTACAACCAAGATTACCCAGCAAAGATCTCATTTAGAATTGAAGGGCAGGTAAAGAGCTTCACAAATAAGAAAAAGCTAAAGGAGTTCATCACTGCCAAACCAGTATTATGTGAAATGCTGAAGGGTATTCTTTAAGAAGAGGAAGAAGAAGAAAAGGGTAAAAAGATAAAAATTATGAACAACGAAGTGACAACAAATACATAACTATAAACAAGTGAATCTAAAAATCAAGTGAATAAAAAATCTAACAAACAGAATAAACTGGTGAATATAATAGAATTAGGGGCATAGAAAGGAAGTAGACTAACAATTCTTAGGGGGAAAGGGTTATGAGGGGTGCAGGAAGAGACTGTACAAAAATCGTACACTTATGTATGAGGACAGTGCAGTGGGGGGGGTCAGGTAATGGCAGAGGATGGGGTAAGAACTGGGTGGAAAGGATCTATGGGGGAAAAAAGAGGGACAACTGTAATAATCTGAACAATAAAGATTTATTTTTAAAAATAAAAATAAATACCTATTTTTATATAAGACATTTAATATAAGACTATAGGAAAATCAAAGATAAAAATATTAAACTAATAGTGACCATTTCTTAAATGTCAGTACTTTGAATGCATTATTTTGTTTAATCTTCATTTTAAGCCCCGGGAAGTCAGTAGTATTATTTTCACTTTTAGAGAGGCAAATAATTCACTTGAGATTTCGGTCCATACCAGAACAGGATTACAGCTGGTGTTTTTCTTACCACAAGTGATATGCTTTTAATGATTATACAGTGCTATAGCCGGCACACAAGTAAGTGCTATTGAGGTTTAGGGGTATCAGGGAATGCTTCAAGAAGGAAGGATATTAGTAACTGGATTTTTAATGAGAGGAAAGATATTCTTCAGATGGGGATTATATGCCAACCACAAGCATGGGGAGAGGAAAATGCAGAGCTTATAGAAAGTGATGAGTGATTCACTTTGATCAACTGGGTTTTCTGATAAAAACAGGGTGAACTTTCTACCTCCAAGATTTTTTTTAATATATTTTATTGATTTTTTTACAGAGAGGAAGGGAGAGGGATAAAGACTTAGAAACATCGATTAGAGAGAACCATTGATCAGCTGCCTCCTGCACGCCCCCTACTGGGGATGTGCCCACAACCAAGGTACACGCCCTTGACTAGAATCGAACCTGGAATCCTTCAGTCCACAGGCTGACACTCTATCCACTGAGCCAAACCGGTTTCGGCCGCCAAGGTTTTTTTTACCTGAGAATAAAATAAACTCTTTATTTACTGGTATGCAAGCCCCTATTATTCAGGTATATTTTGGTCTATACAGCTGAAATAGATCCTAATACAACAGGCCCTAAAGAGTTTCACTCAAGGGAGCCAGAGAAAAAAGTTACTCTAGTAAAAGAAATAGCACTCTAGTGGATTGTTTAATAATTTTACTTATATTCTCATTCTGATCATTTCCATAAAGCCTTTGGTAATATTCCTTGTGGTCCTCTTTCCTTCCAACAATACTTCAATATCAAGACAAGTAGTTGGTATGGACTCTTCTTGAGTCAAAGTACATGATTAGGATCCCAGATTGACCTCTCATGAGCTGTGTGATTTTGACCAATTATTTAACGACTTTCAGTTTCCTCAATTGCAAAGTATAAACAGTGACAAAACCTATTTTCATGATTATTAAATGATAAAGCACACAGTAGTAAGTGTTGGAGAGAAACATGGCTATCACATTCAAAACTGACTTGTTGAGTGTCAGTTGGTGTTGAGCTCTGTATTCAACTGGGAGCACATTTACTCTGTAGAAGTTTACAGTCTAGAGCTCTGAAAGAGAAAATGTGTCTGCATTCTTGAGAATGATTCTCTTTGTAGTTTCATGTCCTGAGAATCACATCATGCCATGCAAGTCTGAGTTACAGAACAATGTCTAATCAGCAAATAAATTATATAATTCAGTGCATCCTCCAGTTCAAAGAGTAGATGCCTTTAGCGTGTTACATAGAAATGTCAATGTGATAGCATCATGATATTTTCCCCCACGAAAAGAGAAAACAGGCTGGCCCTCAATATCTTCAAGTTAAGGATAACTCTGATTTAAAGAGACTTGAAAATAAACAGTGACAAAATATGACATTAAAAAATGTCTAATCTTACTGAAATTTGTACAAATGCCAAGTTAAACTTTATAAACTCTTTTTTTATTTTTTGCAGTATGAAAATAATGACAAAGCAATTTCTACACCTCTTCTAGTGCCTGTTCATATGTTTATACTGAGAGATACTTCCTCTATTGTCCACATGACAGCCTCCACTTCTATTTAGAACTATTGGAGGAAGTTACCAAATCATTATGAAGTTTGTCAGTTCTTTAGAAATTGAACATATTTCTTATAGAAATAATGTTATACATGTAGCTTACCTAACCCACAATGTGTTTAAGTATAGCAGAAGTAGTAATAGACTCTAGCTTGGTACTCCAAGCTCTCTCTGGGGAGATTCATAACAGATTCTAACTTGGGAAGTTAGGAACTGTGTCCCAACGCTGTAATCCTTTCCAACACTTTCTCCTCTATCACTTGGGATAATTATTGGAACCTGGTAAAGAGGTCCAGCCATGTGGGGCTTGTGTAAAGGACAATAGTAAGAGAGTGAGAGTCCTTGGAGGTCCTTGCTTTGCATTACATTTCTTATAGGGCCCTAGGGGTGGTCCACGAATTCCCAGTTCTGCTACCCTGACATTTCCCATTTTCCCTACAGTTTGTCTCCTCTTCCAGCCCATTGTCATGAAAGACTAAAGTTATTCTCTAGTCTCCAAGACCCTGAATCAAAGTGGTTTTCAAAATTTTTAAAACTATGATGCATAGTAATAAAAGCAATTTACATCGCAATTAAATAAATATACATACTTTATATAACTGAAATAAAAGTTTTATGGAACAAAACTCATCGTATTATGTGATAAGCACATTGATCATCTTTACTCAATTCTATTCTATCTTACCTAATAAAAGACATACATGTAAATTGACTGTACCTCTGCCACGCCACCAGCCAATCAGGAGTGATATGCAAATTAACCCAACAAAGATGGCGGTTAATTTGCATATTCAGCCACAGAGTGAGAGGGGTGGGACGCAGGCATTCAGCCCCACCCCGGGTCTCTCAGGGCCTCTAGCAGCGTGGAAAGGAGGGGCTGGTGCGGAAAGAGGCAGCTCCGAAGCCTGAGCAGAAAGGGGCTGGCAGCCAGGAAAAGGAAAGCCCATTCTAGCATGAATCTTCATGCATCGGGCTTCTAGTTAAAAAATATTAGTCACAGCTCACTAAGTTGATTTCATATCTGATTTACAGGTCTCATCCTGCCATTTGAAGAACCCTTATTAGAAAGTTAAAAAAAAAATTAATAATAAAAGTAAAACAAAAATAACAACAACAACTTGAAACTAAAAAATAATGGAAAATTCACAAAGTTTCAAGTCCTCTCAAAAATATCACAGTACTGAACATTTAATTTAGTTGGGCTGTTTAGGTGTTGAAGCTCCTTCCTATATTTGGAACATTCTCCACCACACAATACTGGGGAGACAAGGGTCATTTCCTACTACAAAATCTCCACTGTCCAAATGCCCTCTTCTCCAACCCCTAGAAGTGGGGGATGTGTACAACTTTCCAGGCCTTTGGCCTAGAATGAGAATTCACCTGGTGGCATAAATTACTATTGGCCATAATCACCATGGTGCAACATTGTATTCTGTTTTGTGCCAAGTGGACTAAGGTGCCAGATGCTGCACCCAGTAGCAGTGTCTGCATCCACATAGTGTTTGGTGGTGTAGTTGAGCCAACACCCAGCCTCCTTTGATTCTTGCTTTGCCTATGTCTGATTCTCCAGCCTTTCTGGCAATTCCCTTTTTGTTTCAATCTTCATAGTGTTAGCTAGTTTCTCTTGTTTGCAATCAATCTCAGCCAAATTCCCTCTGGTTTAATTAAACATTAGGGATTTGTTCTCTGCTTTATGCAAAAGCCTACCTTGGCAATTTCTTACAAAAATATATTAGAATTCCAGTGAAGAGAAGGGTGGGGAACTCTGAGAAGTGAAAGTTTGATTGGGAGGTGGAGAATGTGGCTAGCTCGTGAGACAATCAGTAGAGGAAGAACCCATCTGGGAGTTTGTCAGATAGCTTCTGCATTATTTCTCTCTTACAATCTAAAACACTGGGGTGGGTGAGGGGATCAAAAGACCAAGATTCTGTGGGGAGAAAAGGAAAGCAGCCATCCACAACGAAGTGGAAGGGATCCCTAATTGCAGCATTGAGTAATAATGTAAGCCATAATGGTCACTCCCTGAGATAGCCTTTGTCAATGAAAGAATGCCCGGCCTAAGAAAAAATCATAAGAGTACATTTGAACTGAACTAATGACAATTGCCAGGAAGCCAAATCTCAGTTGACTGAGAAAATGCTCTGGAGAATGACAGTTTTGTAGCTTATTTATTACACTAGAGGCCCGGCGCACAAAATCCATGACCTCAGAGAAGGTCCTTAAGCCTGGCCTGCACCTTCTCGCAATCCGGGATCCCTCAGGGAATGTCCCACTAATGGTTTAGGCCTGCTCCTGGGCCTAAGCTGGCAATCGGACATCCTTCGCCCTACTGCACTCACCAGACATGAGCCAGCTTCTGGCTGAGCAGCACTCTCCCTGTGGGAGCACACTGACCACCAGGGAGCAGCTCCTGTGTTGAGCATCTGCTTCCTGGTGGTCAGTGCATGTCATAGCTACCAATTATTCTTCTGTTGGGTCGAGTTGCATATTAGCCTTTTATTATATAGATTAGAATCAAAGGAGACATAGGAAATCCATTGGTGGTAGGTTAAGAGGGCAGGAGAAAGCAAAGCTGAGGAAAATCTCTGGGATTGGATACAGAGTAAAATGGAGAGACACATACTTCCTTTACATTGGTGGATCCTGGGCACTTTGTAATTAACATTTATAGCACACAGAAGTGGTATTCATGGAACAAGACAACCATGAGGGGTTCTGTGCTCTAGTGCAGTGGGTGTCCCCCGGAGGGGCTGGGAAAGGAGATGACACACCTAGATATTTCAAAGGTGTGTCATCTTAAATACAAAAAGACAATAAACAGGTTTAGTTAAGGGAAAGATAGACCTTTGCCCACAAAGCCACAGGTCTAGGATCTGACTATTCACCATCTCTCGCTTTTTTTGTTAGGAAGTTTTATGTTCAGACCATCCTTTGTGGTCATGTTTGGTTTCTGAGTTTGCAAAACCTTCCCTGCATGCCTCTCCAAGCTTGTATAGTTTTATATGTGGCCCTTTTTTAAATCAGAACTTTCACATGCAAGAGGCCAGTCCTGGATATATGTGAGTAGATATAGATATATACCCATGAGCAGTCATCTGAATATATATATAATTTTCTTTTTTTGTCAGTAGACTCTGAGATCCACTTTATTTCCTTCCCTCAACCCCTGTCAAAGGCTTGAAGGCCAGTATAAATTCTCCTGGTTGAGTCATTCAGATGGCATCTCAATTTTGGTACAGTTCTAGTTAAAAGGGTTGGAACAAGGCATACTCAAGTAAAAGGAGGCAGGAGCTAATTCATTAAACTCCACTCTTGCTTTCCCCTTTGGAGCATTATGTTTTGACAATTCAACCATCCTCATTGCACAAGAGACTTCAGACTAAATACTTGGTGTACAAAATCTAGTGCATATTTGTTGAAAACTTTTAAATTCAAACCCAAATGTCACCAGCCTACCAAATTTGCCCTAGATTAACCCACATGTGTAAACATGAGGACTCTCAGCCTGTTTCTAAGCTACGTGAACACAATGTGTGGAGTGACAGGAAGGAAGGATTTTGAAGTGAGGATAATTTGAGAATGATGGGTAAATTATTTATCTTGATTGTGATGATGATTTCATAGATATGTACATATATAAAAACATTAAATTGCATACTTTAAATATGTACATTTAAATATTATATTAGTCTTCAATAAAGTTGTTTAAAAATAAGATATTTACACAAGAAACTCTTAGTCACATAAAGAACACTTAAAAGAGACTAAGAATATGTTTATTAGATTCTAGAGAATAAAAGAATATATACATACATGCATATATTCATATATACATGAGCTAATTCCGAGTTATTTACCTTGTTATTGAGGTCTAACAAACTTTTCTCTACCCTCAAGGACCTTCTGGCATGTCAAATAATCAAATAGACATGAGACAGATTAGCAAGAGAAAATAACCAATTTTAATACATACATATGTATGGAAATACCACATACATGAGAGAGTTAGAGAGCTCACATGCAGGAGCAGTTAGAAAGGCAACATCCTATATAATAAAAGCCTTATAAGCAAATCAACCAAACGGCAGGATGACCAGTTGCTATGATGTGCACTGATCACCACGGGGCAGACGCTCAATGCAGGAGATGCCCCCTGGTGGTCAGTGTGCTTCCAATAGAGGGATGGGGTGGGGGGTTGCCACTCAGCCAGAAGCTGGGCATGGCTGGCAAGTGCAGTGGCAGTGGTGGGAGCTTCTCCTGCCTCTGCAGCAATGTTAAGGAGGAGTGAGCAAGCAAGCAGTAAGAGCAAGGGGTTCCAGACTGTGAGAGGGAACAGGCTGGGCTGAGGGACCGTCCCTGCAGTGCACAAATTTTGTGCACTGGGCCTCTAGTCTATAATAATAAAAGCATGATATGCAAATTGACCGAACAACCGAACAGCAATTCTGGATGACCACACTATGACACCCACTGGCACTAGGCCAGCCAACATAGGTGTGATGTGATTAGTTAGGAGTCTAGCTATCACCCTATGATTTCCCTGCAGAAGGAGGCCCAGGCCACCAGCCAGCAGGGCAATTGATCAATTGTGGGGGCTCTATGATCTCCCCGAAGAGGGAGGCTCAGGCCATAGACATGCAGTCTGCAACAGATAGGGGGGACTTTCCTCTGTGGGGCATGATCAATCGTGTGATCATTCTCCAGAGACAGGCCCAAGCCACTGGCCCATGGGGTGATCAATCAATTGAGGGGCTCCATGATCACCCCAAAGAGGGAGGCCCAGGCTACCCCGCAGCGGTGATGTGATGGGTGGGCAGGACCTCCCTCTACAGGGGCAATCCATCGCAGAGCCCCGGCTGGGTGAGCAGGGCCTACCTCTTTGGGGAAATCGATGGTGGGGCTCATGGACTGAGAGAGGGCACAGGCCGAGGGACCATCCTGCCCAGAGCACAAATTTCAAGCACTGAGCCTCTTGTGGGAATATAAGATATTCTGAGCTAGGGAGGAGGTAAGGTGCCTTTGGGGCTTGAAAAGGTCATGGCAGGATGATAAGAGGAGCAGACCTTTAGTAAATAGAAGTTTGTCTTGCCCAATGGATAGGTCAAAAGAGGTTATCTCTGATAACCTCTTATGACAAAGGCTTCTAGTTCACATTCTTTTAGATATTTCAGGGAGATGGAAGGGGGCAGAAATTTCTCTTGAGCCTGTGGTTAAAGTTGCCTTGAGCTCAAAACAGTCTGCTACTACAGAGGCACATCTTGGAATGATGTATTCTGGGCCCCCCACATTGTGTAATTTAAGCAAACAAAAAGAACCCATATACTACTGTGAATGCCTCCATAGTTGCAGTTTCTGCATATGCAGGTTGTTGAATCTCTATTTCTTATTCAGTGAACAAGCATGCAGTGTAAGTTTTCCAAAACTAAGCCTGCACGGAAGCCAAATAGTTCATGACAACACATTAAAAAATAACCTAAGCTGAGACCGGTTTGGCTCAGTGGATAGAGCATCGGATTGCGGACTGAGAGGTCCCGGGTTCGATTCCGGTCGGGGGCATGAACCTTGCTTGCGGGCACAACTCCAGTAGGGGGTGTACAGGAGGCGGCTGATCGATGTCTCTCATCGGTGTTTCTGACTTTCTATACTTCTCCCTTCCTCTCTGTAAAAAATAAATAAAAATATATTTTAAAAAATAAATAACCTAAAAGCAGAAGGGGGTTTGCTGAAGCAAGAGGCATAGTAAATGGGTAGGTTCTCCTTAGCCTGTTGCTTTAAATAAATGATAATTCCTGCCCTAGCCAGTTTAGCTTAGTGGATATAGCATCAGCCTGTGGACTAAAAGGTTCTGGGTTCAATTCTAGTCAAGGGTATGTGCCCGGGTTGCAGGTTCAGTCCCCAGTAGAGGGTGTGCAGGAGGCAGCCAACCAATGATTCTCTCTCATCATTGATGTTTCTCTCTCTCACCTCCTCCCTTCCTCTCTCAGATCAATTTTAAAATGTATTAAAAATAAATAAAATAAATCATAATCCTAGCAATAACATATAAAGAATTAATTTATGTATTCTAATCCTTTTTATTCTCTCTTCTAAAATCTGTTAAACCCATCTTATTACCCTCAAATGCATTTTCAAATTATTAAGAAGCTTTAAGAGGGAAAAAATCTCATTAAGACTTGTCTATCCCTTTCTTATTCTAGTTCCATAATGAATCTCCAGTACTCTGTAGGTTACTCCACCTTTCCCCTAATGCAGCGTGAGGAAACAGACCAATCATTTTGCCTGGGAAGAAAAATATTACACTATTTGGAAAGTTTCCATTTTGCAAAATGAGGTAGGTACATCTTCCCTTGCTCTATCATCTACACTTAACCCTGTGTGGACCTTCCTGCCCTATTTTAGTAAAAAGCATCTACTGGGAGATCAATGAGTAATGCTACCTGATACTGGAATTTTGTAGATTGAAACAAAATGTCTCCCGGCTTCTGCAGTTGGGTCTGTACCTTCCCTGCCCTCTAGTAACAGCCATGCTGGATTGATTATTTTACACATATTCCAGTATTTGTCTGATGGCTCCTGGGAGGTACTAGGGCAAGCCTGAGATGTTGATACCAATAGAATAAGATGGAAAAACACAAGCAAAAACCCTGGAATGTTAAACAAATTATCAGTAGTTCAGAAAATTCTCCTTTGATTAATTAAATTTTGGTGAATTTGTCACTCTTCATGTTGACCTTTTGGCACATTGCTAATGTAAGGATCAGTCAGGCGTATGAATAGTAGGGGGTGGCCAGCTGCAGAAATTGAAGGCCTGAGATATGCCAACTGCGGATGTTAGAGCCGGCACCATTTCTAGTGGGGAAACACAGAGTGGGTCCCAGCAGTGATAGTTTCTCCCAGGTGGACTGAGAGTCCTTCCAGTATCAGGTAGCATTACTCATTGATCTCCCAGTAGGTGCTTTTTACTAAAATAGGGCAGGCTAGATCCCTTGGTGTTTTGCTGATTAAACAGTATCCTTGAAATGGATCCAGATCTCTCCCATTTTTACTTGATTCTACAACCAATCATTGTGGTTATGTGAATACGTGCTTATCATGCCATAAACCTAATCTTTTACTCTTTGGTACCCAGGATGGTAAAGAGAGTTGCAACCAGTCTGCATCCTATTTGCAAATTATAGGAGGAAATGGTGAAGGCCAGGGTTCAAGTCTTCAAAGAAGAGGGGGAAAGCATCAGACAGATGTTATCTTGGGGTTTTTGCTTGGTCCCTGAGTATCAGCCAAGAAACCTCTCTTTTATTTATTGGAAGGTTCACATAGACTGATTACGGAGAGGTGAGAGCTGTGTAACTTACTCCTTCCTTCACGGCGCCTTCAGATATATGCACCTGGAGAATGTAGGCCTTATTGGCTATGGCTTCCTATCTGATTTACCTACCTTCAACCTTTTTTTTTTTTTAATCCTCAGCAATCCCATTTCTAGGAAGCTATCCTAAAGTTGCACTGGCAAAGGTATACACCATGTGCACAAACTCATTAATTGTAATACTATTTGTAATGTCAAAAATTAAAAACAGCCGAAATCGGTTTGGCTCAGTGGATAGAGTGTCGGCCTGGGGACTGAAAGGTTCCAGGTTCGATTCCGGTCAGGGGCATGTATCTTGGTTGCGGGCACATCCCCAGTAAGGGGCGTGCAGGAGGCGGCTTATCGATGTCTCTCTCTCATTGATGTTTCTGGCTCTCTATCCCTCTCCTTTTCTCTCTGTAAAAAATCAATAGAATATATATTTTTTTAAATTAAAAACAATCCCATCAGTAGGGATGAGTTAAATTATATCACACAATGAAATATATGCAATCTTTAAAAAAATGAGGAGGATCTCTGCATAATGACAAATTGTGATCACCAGGATATATTAGGTATAAAAAGCAAGGTGCAGATCAGTGTACACAGCAAAGTTTGTTTCGTCATCAATGATGATTTGTAATTAGTAGTGAAATTAGTTGTCTATCTCACAACAAATAGATATTCTGTTTATCTTTATGTAATACAATATAAAGAATACACCATCACCTATGAAGTATTCTTGCTAAAAAATGTTTTAACTAGAGTTTCATCAAATCTTCAGGTCTAATTATCAGTTTACATGAAATACAGGGGAAAACTAACGTGTTCATGATGTTAAAGAACTAAATTCAATTGAGAAAAAATAAAGATCTAATTGGTTCTATTAAGCAATTGATAAATGGAGCTGCCTCCCAGCTAGCAACTAGAAGAGTGCTCAGATGAGTTGTATAAAAGGAAGGATTTGATAGACAGAAAGAATAAGGAATTAAGAAGTTAGACATGTGGAGTATTTCAGACAAGGATGCTCCTCTTAGGGTAGTGGTTGGCAAACTGCGGCTAGTGAATCACATGTGGCTCGCAAGCCGCAGTTTGCCGCTCTGTTGACTAATGAGTTTGCCAACCACTGTCTTAGAGCAATGTTCGGCAAACTCATTAGTCAACAGAGCCAAATATCAACAATACAATGACTGAAATGTCTTTTGAGAGCCAAATTTTTTAAATTTAAACTTCTTCTAATGCTACTTCTTCAAAACAGACTTGCCCAGGCCATGGCATTTTGTGGAAGAGCCATACTCAAGGAGCCAAAGAGCCATATGTGGCTCGAGAGCCACAGTTTGCTGACTACAGTCTAAGGGGAAGGTGGAAAGTCTCATCAGGCAGATTACTTTACAACTGTTGATCAAGAAAACTCCAGAGGAATCCAAGATGGCAGCATAGGTAAACACCTACACTGCTGCCTCGCACAACAATTTCAAAACTACAACTGAAAGACAGAACAGACATCATCCAGAACCACAGGAAAGCTGGCTGAGTGGAAATTTCTGCAACTAGAAGGAAAGAGAGGGGCTCACAGAGACCCAGAGGAGCTGCAAAAAGCTGAGGTACAGAGACACGCACATGAAGAGAGCTGGTGCCAGAGTACCTGGCTGGCTTTCTCTGGCGGGAGGGAGACGGAGACTCTCAACGGCATTGAACCCCTTATCCTACGACACTAAACCCCAGATCCAGCTGAAACTCCTACAGGGGGAGTTTGGACTGTGAAAAGGGAGAAGTGCACAGAAATTTAGGGAAGTCTGGTGATGCGCAAAGCACTGCGAGCAGAGAACCGACTGCTGATTGTGCCGCTGGCTTTCACGAATGGGCGGGAGCCAAACCCTCCCAACAGTGCCACTTCTAACTCCACTAAACCCCAGTTTCAGGCGAAACCCTGGGGACCCAGACTCATATGGTCCCGGAGCACAGGGGAGCCGGAAGGGCAGCATTCTAGACGCACTGCGAGAGAGGGCGAGCACAGGGACTGCTCCA
This sequence comes from Lasiurus cinereus, assembly GCA_011751065.1. Classification (NCBI taxonomy): domain Eukaryota; kingdom Metazoa; phylum Chordata; class Mammalia; order Chiroptera; family Vespertilionidae; genus Lasiurus; species Lasiurus cinereus. Next base: position 27,915,376 of record JAAGEH010002525.1, on the reverse strand, counting down.
GTGATTATCCAGTCACGTGAGACTCAGAGGCCTTGGACTGACCACCAGAAGGCAGACATGTGACCTTGCCTTCCAGTCGGCCCCTTAATCCCTGAGACTCCACCTATCCAAAGCTCAACAGAGAGGCTTTTGAGGTTTTGCAAGGCTGAATCATAAGGCTGAATCCAACACAGAAGTTCCCCAGCATAGTGAAAATGCCGAGACAAGTGAAGGGATCACAAACAAAAGAAATGGAGAAAAACAAACAACTGGATGTAGAGTTCAAAACCACGCTTATAAGGTTT
>JAAGEH010002525.1:27881172-27910092 GCA_011751065.1 Lasiurus cinereus | reverse complement strand
AAACCTTATAAGCGTGGTTTTGAACTCTACATCCAGTTGTTTGTTTTCCTCCATTTCTTTTGTTTATGATCCCTTCTCTTGTCTCAGCATTTTCACTATGCTGGGAGAACTTCTGTATTGGATTCAGCCTTATGATACCAGACTTGCAAAATCTCAAAAGCCTCTCTGTTGAGCTTGGGATGGGTGGAGTCTCAGCGCTTAAGGGACCGCCTTCCCTTCCAGTCAGCCCTGCCCTCCCCCGAGTCTCATATGACTGGGTAATCACTGGAGTGGTCTCTGTGTGCGCCCAAGCGCGTGCTTCCCCCCACCCCCCCTCTCTCTCTCTGTGCCTCTAGACTGCTGCTCCTCCAGCTCCCCTGTACTCCGGAACCATATGAGTCTGGGTCCCCAGAGTTTTGCCAGAAACTGGGGTTTAGTGAAGTTAGAAGTGACGCACTTGGGAGGGTCTGTCTCCCGCCCACTCGTGAAAGCCAGCAGCACAATCAGCAGTCGGTCCTCTGTGCACAGTGCCATTCGCATCACCAGACCTCTGATCTTTTGCGACTTCCCTAAATTTCCGTGCACTTCTCCCTTTTCACAGTCCAAACTGCCCTAGTATGAGTTTCAGCTGGATCTGGGGTTTAGTGTCGTAGGATAAAGGGTTCTATGCTGTTGGGAGTCTCCCGCCAGAGAAAGCCAGCCAGGTACTCCAGCACCCATTCTCTCCACATGGCCATCTCCATAACTCAGCTTTTTGCAGCTCCTCTGGGTCTCTGTGAGCCCCTCTCTTTCTTTCTAGTTGTAGAATTTCCACTCAGCCAGCTTTCCTGTGGTTCTGAATGATGTCTGTTCTGTTTTTTAGTTATAGTTTTGAAATTGTTGTGCAAGGCAGCAGTGTAGGTGTTTACCTATGCCGCCATCAGAAATAATATTCTGGGTAATGATTGCTCATTAATGCAAATGGATTGTAGGAGGAGTAAGCTTCCCATCAAAAACCAGAGACTAAAATTGTGATTAAAACCTGGACATGACTCTGTTCCTGGACAGAACTGTTAAGTAGATGAGTCTTGCATTGAGCATCTGACCCTCATTTTTAGAGCTATTTACCCCCTCACATATCTATTCCACCCTTATCCCCTTCCTGAAATGCCAGCTATGGTCTAGGTACTCATGGCTTCTTGGCCCATTGCACACACTTGTCATCATGTATTGGTACCAACACAGCATCCTTTGGGTTCTTTCTGAATATCTTCCTTCTCACCCAAACCTCCCATATTCTGAAATGTGACTGCCATAGAATTTCACTAGAGTTCTTCTACACACCAAGCAATGTGTTTTTATAAAGTCAGAATTATCAAGTTACAGTGATAAAATCCTATGGGCATAAGACAAGTCAGGATCTATCATATGATACAATTCGTTCAGTCTTACTTTGATCTACTTACTGAACAGTTAATCTTCAACAGAACTGAGGGTGCAGAGGGAATTGGGACTGTATTCGAGAGAAAACTCAAATCAGTAGTGGGAAAAGAGTAGATATATTTTCTTTTTGCATTGATCTGCATGGTCACAATATTTTCAAATAACATTTAAAAACACAAAATTTCTGCATTTCCTGAAGAGGAACCTAAGAACCACTGCATTGTCCCTGATCAAAAGTAATGTTAACACATGTCTAGACTATTTGCATGTTGTTACTTCTCCTTATTTTAGTTAAATGATAAATTTACTAGGTTGTAACTAGCTTATTGTCTATCCCCCATTTTTCAATAACTGAAAATTATAGTTAATAAGTATATATATTTACTGGGTTGTATTTGGCACTATTTGAAAGTGAATACAAAATTTCTGGGAAAAAATAGGAACTGACACATGGGTTGAAGCAGGAATGCACTTAATACACATATCCCAAGATTTTCAGATTCCTTCCCTCATAGTAATATTTCAGACACAATGTAGTTCTTAGTAAATATACATTTTGGCAACATATGCTTGTAGTTTTCCCAATAAGTCGGATTGTCTCACATTTATGGTGCCATATATATATTTCGACTCACATTAGTAATTGATGAAAATTTAGTTCCATGCCCTGGGTTATTGTTAGCAGGACTGTGATAAGAAAAGTAAGTGCAATACAATGAGTTTTTCATTAAATTAATTTTATTTACTTTGAAATATGGTCCTTTATTATAATGTTATGCCCTTCCTTTTTAATGTTGAAATAAAACCTCCCTTTATGAAACAGTGGTGACAGTAGATAGTAATTGTTTTAATGTGTGCCTACTGTTTCTAATTTAACAAAATAAAAAGATGGAAATTGTGTTTCTTTACTCATTTTCTCCCATTAGCGGAGGACTGACTTGTATTGTAAAGCTAATGTCTGAGACCAGCTGTTCCATATTCCATTCTCTGTTTCAAATGTTTTCTGGAAGGTACTGAAGCAGACTGTTGGCAGCTAGAATGCCACTAGGTGTTAGACAGGACCAGGTGCTTGAGTTCTGGCTTAAGAAAGAACTCAGAGCCAAGACTCAAACTATAAGAGAAAGTTTATTTAGAAAGCCAGGGGTAGAAGAAGTGAGTGCAGAAGAAATGGATTCAGGAAACAAATTAGAGAGGCAAACGAAGGGTCCTTGGAGCTTAGGAGAAAGGAAGGTAAAGGCCTTGGGAAGGAAGAAGAGAGGGAGGGGAAAGCATGGGCATGCTCCAGAGAGAGAGAGCACAAACTGGATCCTCAGTCCGAAGGGCTTTTAAGGTTGAGGTTTTAGGGGGAATCCCAGGAGATGGTCTCAATAGATCTCAGCTTTCCAGGTGTATCCTTTTAGTATCGTGGTCTTCACTGTTTGGGGGTCATTAGTCACCACAGCTGGTCCTGAGGTCAGCTCCGGCATCACTTGTCTGGATTTGCTGCTTATCTGGGCCTAGAGCTGAAACACAACTGAGGCCTAGATGTCTTTGATTCGGGTTAGAACCTCATTATCTGGGAAGCTTAATGCTTAAGGGCGATTCTCTGGTCCCCTTGTTCCCCCTCTAGGTGGGTCTACTACATGACTAGGAACATGCCTAAAGAAGAAAGGTCAGGGGAGAGACAGAACTGCATGACCAGAAATATGCTAGGCCCTAGCAGCTAGGGGGAAGAAAACAAGGCCCAGTCCTTGTTTGCCTGGTTTTGCCAGTTGCTAAGCACCTGGGGCTTTCTTCCTGGTGACCTTCTATACCTGGCCTATGGTCCTTGCCACAAGACTAGGCCTAGGAGTGGAAAAGGGAGAACTTCAAATATGCTTTTCAAGCTGTAACTGATTTTCCCAGTTGTGAACTACTTGATGCTATCACTTTCAACTGAAAAAGATCTTTCTGAATTGCAAATTTAAAAAGTGTTTTCTTCATCTACACAAAAGGGTTTGAAGAGCATCTTGTGGGCTCTTCACTGTGACTGCAAGTAATCACTTTCAGACATCTGTCTTTTGAGTTACCAAATCTTTCTTTATTAGAAAATCTGAGGTTAGTTACAACCCAGTTGCAAAACATAAGACAGAAGAAGCAGAAGCCGATAATGGGAGACAGTGCTTAATCACTTCAATAGGCACAATTAATCTCAAAAGCAGAGAGCTGGGATGAGTGTCTGCAAGGAAAACAGTGTACAATTAAATGCCCCTGTTTTTTGTCTTCGGTAAAATTTCACCATTGTGCAACATTTTGCTGTTACTCTTTGTAATTACCTGTTCCCTCTCCACCTCCTTCTGCCCCTTTTAGAATCCTTAGTTTGAAGTCTGAGAATTTTTTTTAAATCTTTAGTTTGAAGTCTGAGAATCCTTAGTTTGAAGTCTGAGAATCTAGTCTTAAAGCGTTGTCTTATTTTTAAGGACAGAGAATAGTATTTTATACTTTTTTTAAAAAAATATAAATATGGATGTCCATGTGGACTGAAACTACCACATCAATCAATGTTTTTTGAAATTTTTGTGAAAAGCACTGTCTAGGCACTCTAAGCACTGAATTCCAAAATAAATGTCAATACCAACCTATTAATATGTTTTCAAAAATACGTTTTGTAGAACAAACCAGCTTTGTGGTGGTTTATGACCAAAGAATTCAAATATTCCTTGACTGCCCCATTCGTCTCTCTCTCTCTCTCTCTCTCTCTCTCTCTCTCTCTCTCTCTCTCTGCCTCCCTCCCTCCCTCCCTCTCCCCCTTCCTCCCTCTCGTTTTCTTTTCTGTAATTGTCCCCAGCAGCCTGGTCTCCTCGATCCTCTGTCACGTCCTCAGGCACCCCTGCCTTTCCCTCCGCGGGACTGTCCTGTCCCTGCCAGCCCGGAGGCGAGGAGCAGCGGGGGTTGGCCCGGAGCCAGGAGGCGGAGGCCGGCGGACGACACCCCCGCCGCAGTTCAGAGATAAACCAGCCCCCAAGGTTACTGGGAGGGGAGCTGCGGCCGGCAACCCAGGCACCTCCTTGCAGCCGGCGCCGCACCGACTTCGGAGCAGACCGCCCAGCCCCGGCGCGTCCCAGGGAAGTTCGCAGCGCAGCAAAGGCGGCGGCGCTCCAGACCCGGGATCCCAGGGCCTTGGGGTCCCTGGCGGGACGGTGGCGCGGCCCCGAAACCCTCCTCGGATTCGGACGTGCCTGGACCGAAGCCTCTGATTTCTCAGCTGTCGCCACCCCCCCGTTTCTCCAGGTTCCAATTCAGCCTCCAAGTCGCAGTGGCTGGAAGAACTGCTCGGAGGAGAGCATTGGCTCCCGGACTCCCATCCACCGAGGTGGGACTGGTTCAGGGCCAGCCAGCCGCCCGAGGAGAGGGCTGGGAAGCGGGGAGAACCGCCGCCGGGCTGCCCAGGCGGGGGCGCGGGGCCGGACTCCCAGACGCCGAGGCCCCAGGCGGCTGCCGGCGTTCGCTTCGCCTGAACCCAGCGCTCCCTACCCAGCCACCAGGTGTCTCAAGCCTTCCTCCCGGTATCCCCTCTGTGCAAGCTGCTCCCTGCAAACTTGTAGAAGCTGTTGCAGAAGCTCCACGCCCCCCCCCGCCCCCGCCCCCACCCTGAAAGGCTGGTAAGAGCGGCAGGTACCAGTCCTGAGCGCAGAGGACTGGCCTGGAAGAGAAGGACTCTGTCAGGGCTGGGACCAGAGCGGCCTCCTGACCCTGTGGCCCCCAATGCTCCTGTCATGGGTATCAGGACTTGGGGCGGGAATAGTCTTCCTGCTCTTCCTGCAGAAACTCCTGTTCCCTTACTTCTGGAAGGACTTCTGGTTCCTGCTGAAGGTGATCCGCTGTGGGATTCGGATCGAGCTGTACCGTCGGAAAGGGGAGCTGGTCACTGTCCTGGATACCTTTCTGAGCCACGCCAAGAAGCAGCCCCAGAAACCCTTCATCGTGTATGAGGGAGACATCCATACCTATGAGGATGTGGACAAAAGGAGCAGCAGAGTGGCCCATGTCTTCCTGAACCATTCCCTGCTGCAAAAGGGGGACACTGTGGCTCTGCTGATGAGCAATGAGCCCGACTTCGTCCACGTGTGGTTTGGCCTGGCCAAGCTGGGCTGCGTGGTGGCCTTCCTCAACTCCAACATTCGGTCCAGCTCCCTCCTGCATTGCATCCGCAGCTGTGAGCCTCGGGCCCTGGTGGTGGGCGCAGGTAGAGTATGGGGTGGCCCCTGCTGCAGAATGTCAGCCCCTCCCCCCTGTTCTCCACGCCATCCCTCCCCCCCCCTTTTTTTTTTTTTGTTAGAATAGTGCACAACTAATACTTTGGGTGTGTGATGAAGTTTGCATGTTACAAAAGAATTTTACAATTCTACCACTGATGGTTGAATACCCTCCTCTCCCACTTACTCTGTTGTAGATCAGTAAATATCAAGACAGTTTGGGAAAACTTACGAAATCTCTGCTTCTATTTTGAGAAGAGGGCAATTTTACTGCTATCTAGTATAGATTCATTGAGTGCAAAAGCACAGAGACTTAGAACTCAGTCAATTCTAGATTTGATCAGATCTGAAAAAAAAAAGTATTTGATGAGTAAGAAAGATATCTTGATTTCATTGTGGAACACCTACCTGACTCTAATAGTAGCATTGTCAAGATTGACTATATTTGCAGAACAAATGTTTTTAATCTGAGGTGCATGAATTCCTATTTTCATGTCTGCTCTTATTTTGCACTGCCTGCAAGCTAGGATTTGCCTAGCAAGGTTGGGCACCCACCTACCAGCCAGCGGGCGGGTTCTTGGCAGACTCTAAAACCTCTTTCTCTCTTCCCCTGCCCTCATCTGTATATCATTTCTTTTTCTTTCTTCTTCTTCTTCTTTTTAGAAAATTTGCAAGCACAATTATTTTATTGAATTTATTGAGGTGACATTGGTTAATAAAATTATGTAGATTTCAGGTGTACAAGTCTATAACACATATTGTATTATGTGTTCACCACCCCAAATCAAGTTTCCTCCCATTACCATTTATTTCTCCATCCTTTTATGCTCTTCCACCTCCCCCACCTCTCTTTCCTTCTGTTAATAATCGTACTATTATCTGTGACTGTGAGGTGTTTGTTTTTTTTTGTTTAACCCCTTAACCTTTTCATTCAGCCCTGAAACTTCCCTGCCCTCTGACAGCTGTCAGTTTGTTCTTTATCTATGAGTCTTTTTCTATTTGTTACTTTATTTTGTTCATTAGGTTCCACCTATCAGTGAAATCATATGGTACTCGTCTTTCTTTGGTTTATATCACTTAGCTTATCATTTTCTCCAGGTCCATCCATGTTGTCGCAAAGGGTTAGATTTCCTTCTTTTTCACAACCGAATTGTATTCCATTGTGTAAATGTACCACAGCTTGCTTGCTTGCTTGCTTGCTTGCTTGCTTGCTTGCTTGCTTTCAGTAAGTCCTAACCTTCTTTCCCTTCCTTTGGATTCAGGTTTTGGATATACCGGTACATGTTGACACTGATCTAAGAAGAAAAGTCTTGGTTGAATGCCTAATTACTAAAGATGGGTTGCATGATAAAATAAAATCAAACTATGAAAAATGATACTTATTTTCTGAACTGTTGCTATAAGTAGTATAAATGAGTCAAAAGTTTGATAACATGGTGAAACAACGTTTATCACTTGCACAGGGGCAAGTGATAATGGGAGTGCAGCAGGAAAAAGAAATCACAGTTCATCTCTGGACATACTCTGATGTATTCCACATCCCATATTATGTATCATTCTAATCTAGATTGCAGATTCTGGAGCAAATCTAAACCTCAAAAAATGCTAAAAAATTGATAAAGCTACAAATTTTCTTTAGAAAAGCAAGACAGTATCTCTGAAAAGGTTTCTGAAGCCATGATGGTAAGGCCAACCTGAGAAATATCTCATAGCATCTCCTGAGAGTCTTTTAACATGCAGAGGCCTGGTTACCTCTCAAAGCAGAGTATTCAGCTTTGCTATTGACTGGGTTGTTGCTTAATTAGGACCAGTTAATTTTTCAGTTTTACTTGTGCCTGCTTTTCTTTTGCTTGCCAATAACTGATTTCATTTTTTAGATATCAAAGCCACTTTGGGATGCTGGAGTTTTAAGAAAGAACCATTTAGTCAATTTGTTCAATAAGAAGGTAGCTGGACAAATCAACCTTAAATCTTACAGTACTAACAGTTCTTTTTAGCATACCTTCAAAATATATAAATTACAAGTTTTTCAAAGATGGGACAATTCTATTTTGATTAGTTACACAATATTTTTTAAGACATAGCTTAGCCAAAACCAGTTTGGCTCAATGGATACAGCATTGGTCTGCGGTCTGAAAGGTCCCAGGTTCGATTCCGATCAAGGGCATGTACCTTGGTTGCGGGCACCCAGTAGGCGGTGTGCAAGAGGCAGCTGACCAATGGCTCTCTCTCATCGATGTTTCTAACTCTCTATCCCTCTACCTTCATCCCTGTAAAAAAAATCAATAAAATATATTTTTTAAAAAGAAGACATAGCTTAGATTACAGTCACTTTCTGTATTTGATGCTCTTACCCTAAAAAATACTGTATTCTTGGCATCTTGAGTGTAATCAATGAACAATGTATACATAGAGATTTTAGAATAAATTTCAGCAGTCTTAGATTATCATTGGATATTTCTGATTGAGATGAACAGTTAAATCATTATATCTCCAAGGAGGAGATATTCGGAGGTAGAAAGGCCAATTAAGTGGTTTAGACAGAGATAAGCCAGACTTGGATTTCATTTATGGTCTGTCACTTCTTAGCTGTGTGAGCAAAGATAAGATTAGCTGCCCTGGCCCTAACTGGAGGGGCTCAGTGGATAGAACATGTGGACTGAAAGGTCCAGGGCTCGATTTCAGTCAAGGGCACATACCTGTGTTGCGAGCTCAATCCCCTGTAGAGGGAGTGCAGGAGACAGCCAATCAATGATTCTCTCCCATCACTGATGTTTCTATCTCTCTCTCCCTCTCCCTTCCTCTCTGAAATCAGTAAAAATATATTTAAAAAATATATTAAAAAAAAAAAAAGATTAGCTGCCCTGGACTAATTTGCTTAGTTGATGGCGATAATACTATCTACTTCACAGTGTAATTCTGAAAAGTAAATGACATAGTTTTTGTAAAGTGGCTAGCTGAGTGCCTGGTATGTATTAACTAGATCCTCAGTGAATTGAAATAATTGCTGTTATTATTATGGAGTCATCCAAGCTTTTGATAAGGGATCTCTTTTGGATTTTGCTGCTACAACCTGATTTGATGTTAGCTATAAGAAAGATTAGTAAGGAATTTGTTTGGAATAGGACCTTAAACACTTTACTTTGGCATGTCTTAGCAAAGTTTTATTTTTTAGATGTATTACAAAACCAGTTTCAAAAAGGCTTTACAGACAGGCCAGGTGATGTTCATGGTGATAGGTAAAGTTTCAGTCATGGTGGGTGTCTAGTAATTCTGTCTGCAGGAACAAGCCAAAGGAAAAGGCTTGTTCAGTTACCAAATAGACAGCAGAGGGACAATTTATTAACAAAAATTGTAAGTAAAAAAGTTACTGAATGTTCATATGTACCTCAAAGTTCTTGCATTCATCCAGGCAGTGAATATTTGTTGAGCCTCTGTTTGTGCTAAATTCTGAAAATGTATTTACTCTTGTTATTACCATTAACAAAAATATCAACTGTTGGCATTTACTCGAGGCTGATTGTGTAAAAGGCACTCCCATTGATTCTGTGAGGTGGAGGCAGAAGTATATTTTGGAGGTGGAGAGGGAAAGAAATTCACTTAGGTGACTATGATGACACAACTTAGTAAGTTTCAGAGCAAATACTCAAAACTTGGCCTCCAACGTAAAATCTGCTGACTGTTTCTATGGCTGTCAATCCTCTTAGGATATAAAACTATGAAAAATACATGCATTCCATTTATGTAAAAATAGTAAAGCACAAGTTACAAATAGGAAGACATCAGGTTTTTAATACACAGATAACTAGAAAACAATCAAATGTTTATAAAGTTACTATTCCTTTCTTTTCATGGAAGACTCAAAAATATTTGCAAAAATGGTTTTATATTTGTGTAATTTGATTTAGAAAATGTGTCAAGTAGCATTTCAAATTTCCCTGCAAAATGTCAGTATTTATAGAAAATTAAATAGTCTTAGATTAAACCTACTCCATTCCCCAAATATTTCAGCTCTGATTATTACTGCTAGCAATGCCCACTGCCAACGTTGTCATCTAACTATAGATTCTTTTTTTCTTTACTTAGAACAGGAAATGTTGCAATGCTTGTATATCATTTGAAAAAGTATACATAATTACTTTTTTATGTTTTATATATATATATATATATATATATATATATATATATGATCTATCTTTGATATCAATTTCAGTGTTTCCCATATATTATCTATGTGATCCTCACCGCAGCCATATCCTCATTTTAAAGATGAGGAAGGCATAGTGACAGGGGCAAGTAATCTCCTCTAGCTCAGACCTCTAGGAGAGGCAGTGTGGGGATGTAGCCCAGGTGTCCTGATGCTAAATCATGAAAGCTTGTTGGGTGCACGTATGCCCTCCTTTCTGCTCCTTGTTATTCCCTCATCTCCATCTTTTCCCTACCTCTCCCCTTTCCTTACCTCCGCCCTCACACTGTTCCTTCCCCTTCCCCCTCTCACCTTCCATCTGTCCATCTGCTTTCTTTCAGCACCTTTTACACCTCAGCTATGCAATGATTCACAGCAAAGCAACGCAATGGTAAAATTTTATTAGCCAATTTACAAATAGATATTTATGTGGCTTTGGGGAATAGGCCAAGCACGGTAATGTAACCTCTTTGAGCTGAGAAAGTTTTTTTTGTTCGCTGACACAGTCTCAGAATTTAGCACAAAGGAGATGCTCAATAAATATTCATTGCCTGAGTGAGTGAAAGACCTAACCAAAAACTTTGAGGTATGGGCATTCAGTAACATTTTTACTTAAAAATTTTTGCCAATAAATTGTCCCTCTACTGTGTGTTTGGTAACTTATTTTGAGAATAGATATATCAATGGAATTCTTTATTATCTTATTTTATATCAATGTTGCTAACTGCTAAAAAGTACAGTATTTTATACACACTAAGCATCCACAAGATTTCAGATGTACTTGCAGGTCTATATATTTGTCTCTCCTTTGTCAATATACCACATATTAAGTCATTATAATTATATGTAACTAAGAAATTATGTTCATATCACCCTGAAGTCTTTTACTTTAGATTCAATAGTTTTTTGTGTCTTTACATGTTTAGAAGGGTTTTGGATTTCTGTTCACAAGAAATAAAAATCCTATGTCAGCTCAGTAAACTTAAAATAACACACGAAGCCCTGCCCTTTAGTTTTTGTGAAATGTTGCATCCAGAATGTGCAGGACAAATGTTCCAGTTAACAATCGAGCCATTGTAATGATCCAAATGACTTTTAACCATAAAGTCATCTGTTTTTAAAGACCAGGAGGATGAGTTAGAGGAAAAATGAAGACCCTTTAAATTTTGTAGAGAGTAATATATATTGAGATAGTTAAAATGGCCTGTGTGAACTTTTATTTATTTTTTTATCCATGTACTATGATATCCTGACATAAATCTATTTTCATTTTCAGGGAATTTCTAGACTTTTTCTTATACGTAGTAGAATGAATCATTGTTTTGCCATTTTCTTTTTCTATTTTAGATTCAGCTAGGTCAAGAATTACCTCCATTCCAAAAGAACACAACTGACTTTGATAGGAAGTTTAAGTGGCTTCATGGTTCACAGGCTGGCCAAGGCTGTGTTCTCAGCACTGATGATGCACCATTTGTTCTTTACTGACCATAGAGACACTTGAACCTGGTGTTCTTATTTGCAATATCTGCTGGCCTTGTATTTACTATAAGGGCATGATGCTTGAGTACTGGCAGGAGCAAAAACAATTTAAAGGGAGACTGTGTTTCCTCAGACAAGCTGTAAAGCTCAATGGGAGAAATACACATCTTGGACTCAGACAAACATGGGCTTGAATCCTAACTCTGCCATTGACTGACGGCTAACACATTGCTGATGACCAATGAATATCACTGGGTCTTGTGAGACTTAAAGATAAAGGACACAACAGAGTGCCTGAAGCATAGTATATATTCAGTAAATGGTTACTATAATTATTTTTAATTGCATAGTGCCAGAGACATATATGCAAAGTCTTTGCTCCCAAGTCTCCTAGGATGGAATTTGCTGTGGGCAGAAGGCTGGATGAAGGGAGATCCAGGCACATGTCACATGACCCGAGTAAACTGGTTTTAAGCCAGTTCTGTCCTCCCTCATAGCAGTGTAGCCATATCTGCTTCCAGCCCTCAGAGACTAGGGCTGGAATGCTCTCAGATACAGATTAGGAGCTAGATGGTTATCTATTCTCTGGCCAAGAAGAGAGGGACTCTTTCACTTATCACCAAAAGGCTGGTGGCAAATAGCCCTGTTGGAGTCTGAATCTTACAAAAATGCCATCTTGGAATTGCCTTTTTTAAAAGATATAATTTATGTACTAATTAATCTAATTGTGTTTAGAGAGATTTTTTAATGGATTTCCTTTTCTAATTTTCACGACTTTGTCATTGAAAAATGGTAAACCAGTCACATAATGTCATTGTGCTCCTATTTTAGTAATAATTATTCACTGGCAATCAATGTATTGTAAATAATATCAAACGAAGTGTTTTAATTTTTATTTTCTTGTACACTTTTGCCAGTCTGTTCCCCAAAAGATTTGGTAACAGTTGAGAGGAAAACACATAACCCCACTTACAAACTTATGTGCATGTATTTAGGACAGTTAATAAAATTGTTTCAAGGAATAGTACATAATCACAATTGAAAGACGTGCTTCTGTGCACTTTCTGGGATTATGATGATTGTTAATAAACTCATGTTTATGATGAAATGAGTTTCAGACCTGATGTGAGGTATTATTATCTACATCACCATATGAACTGCTTTTGCTTACTTATGGGTCAGTTTTCTCAGAAACTGTAGCCTGCTCATGCATTCCATGAATAACCTAAAGTGTTGCTCTAAGTGATCAGTAAACTCATTGGTCAACAGAGCCAAATATCAACAGTACAATGATTGAAATTTCTTTTGAGAGCCATTTTTTAAACTTCTTCTGACGCCACTTCTTCAAAATAGACTGTCCCAGGCCATGGTATTTTGTGGAAGAGCCACACTCAAGGAGCCAAAGAGCCGTGTGTAGCTTGTGAGCCACAGTTTGCTGACCACAGCTCTAACTAATAGGATGGTAGTTATAAGTGTGTGGTGAAATTGTAATTTCACTGTGGATTCTGTGTGAATGTTGCTTTGCAATAATGGAAAACAAGTTGACCATTTGTAATTGAGTATCATATTAATTTTATTAATGCATAAAGTTTTAAAGTTCAAATGTTTGGCAGCGTGTTCAGAGCTACAACCAATACCTTTAAAATACTAGATTGTTTTATGTAGAATAGGGTAATTTGAAGAGTTTTTAATACAGTATGAGTAACTCACTGATTTTATAGCCTCATAAATTTGAATAAGATATATAATAATAATAATAATAATAATGTAGTAACAAGAAATTAATTTGTACAAAAAGTACTAGTGGATTGTAAGGAGAGACCTGGTTTTGTGTTGCAACCCCACCTAACATAGTGCCTTACAATGTGAGAGGCAATGGAAGACCCTATTGCTTTGCAAAGAGGGATTGAGCCTTCTCTTGCAATGCAGACTTTGTTAAAGGTCTCAGCTATCTCACGGTAGTTTACTTTCAAAACCTGCACGTACAGTGAATCCCAGGAGCAGAGGTCAATTCTCTGATCAGATATCTACCGGTATGTAGCCCCTGTGGTGTATGTGGCCAGGGGCAATCAGCCAAAGCACGGAGGAGAGCACACGTCATTCTTTCGAGGCGCTTACAGTTCTAGAGATTTCAATGGCAGTACACTTCACTAAAGAGTAAATCTTCATGAAACACAGCCAAGTTTCCTTGAAGTATTTTTAAGAATGCTACTTTTTTGTCAAGACCTAATATTTAGAACTTAATTTCCAAATAACATTAAAACTCTTCTTCTTACTATAAAAGATGGATAGTGATAAGTAAATAATAATTATTTTACCATCTAAATAATATTTCACTTTTTTATTTCAATCTTCACTATTTTCACCCACCTACCAGAAGTGCTTTTGTTAGGCAAAATTCTAAAAGGCTCAGCTAGGTCAATTTACTTTTAACGTTTGCAGGAGGTTAAATTGTATCTCCTCAGATTCTTAGAACCTGCTTGCTTCCTTTTTCCTGTAAAAGTCATCACTCATTGTCAATGCCCCATTTCTTTAGACAATAATTTCAACAAAGATTTAGGGCCACAATTTAAATGAATCATCGTGTAACTCAATTTTCACTTATTTTGCCTATTTATATAGACATGTCATTCAGAACATATAGAAGTGTATGCTGCTAATTTACAATTCCAGGTGAGACATTTGAAATTAAGACAATGAAATGAGTCCATTCAGAGACTTGTATTTACACAGGGCAAAGTGCCAGAGAGAGTGACTAAAACAAAATTTAGTTCTAAAAGTTAAAGGGAAATAGGAAGTCTAGATTACTTGCTTGTCTTGCTTTTTCATTTACTTGGGACTTGTTCTTCCCCCAGCATTCCTTGTGATTTTTCACTTCTCTGTCTAAGCACAGCAATCTGTATGTGGGAGCTTCCTGTGTATGCTCACTAGACCTGGATACTTTCTCTGGACTCTTACAGTTTCTTTTGTGTGGATTTGTTATAGATATAAGCATTTTAAAAATGTCAAGTCCTGCCCTAGCCTGTGTGGGTCTGTGGTTAGAGTATTGACCCTGGGACCAAAGAGTCTCAGATTCGATTCCTGGCCAAGGCATGTACCTGGGTTGTGGATGCTTAGTGTGTCTAAAACACTGTACTTTTGGGGTGTCATGCTTCTAGCACTTAGCAACATTAATATAAAATAACAAAGAAATTCCATTGCTACATCTAGTCTCAAAATCAGTTACCAAATACACAGTAGAGGGACAATTTATTGGCAAAAATTTGTAAGTTAAAAATGTTACTGAATGCCCATACCTCAAAGTTTTTGGTTAGGTCTTTCACTCACCCAGGCAGTGAATATTTATTGAGCATCTCCTTTGTGCGAAATTCTGAGACTGTGTCAGTGAACAAAACAAACTTTCTCAGCTCAAAGATGTTACATTACCGTGCTTGGCCTATTCCCTGAAGCCACATAAATATCTATTTGTAAATTGGCTAATAAAATTTTACCATTGCGTTGCTTTGCTGTGAATCATTGCATAGCTGAGGTGTAAAAGGTGCTGAAAGAAAGCAGATGGACAGATGGAAGGTGAGAGGGGGAAGGGGAAGGAACAGTGTGAGGGCGGAGGTAAGGAAAGGGAAGAGGTAGGGAAAAGATGGAGATGAGGGAATAACAAGGAGCAGAAAGGAGGACATACGTGCACCCAACAAGCTTTCATGATTTAGCATCAGGACACCTGGGCTACATCCCCACACTGCCTCTCCTAGAGGTCTGAGCTAGAGGAGATTACTTGCCCCTGTCATTATGCCTTCCTCATCTTTAAAATGAGGATATGGCTGCGGTGAGGATCACATAGATGATATATGGGAAAACACTGAAATTGATGAACTGCTTTAAAATGGAAGAGATTATTATTATTGCTACATATAAATATTTCAAAGAATATAATTATGTATACTTTTTCAAATGATATACAAGCATTGTAACATTTCCTCTTTGTTTTAAGTAAAGAAAAAAGAATATATGTGTCTCTCTCACAACAATGTCCCCCCCCCGCCTCTCTCTCTCTCCCTCTCTCTTTCTCTCTTTTTCTCTCCTCTCCCTCCCTCCTACTCTCTCTGAAAAGCAATGGAAAAAACATCCTCGGGAGACAAAAACAAAATTCAAGTCCCAACCTGCCTACCACCTATGACATATCAACTCCTTATGGTTTTCGGTGTTTCCCTCCCTTTCTGGTAGATTTTGTGAACTGTCTTGTCCCATTTGACGTATTTTTGTTGCTGCCTCTTTGGGATCAATCTGGATTATAGATTTTCAGGAAGGAAATCATGAGTTTTTCACAAATGTATTATAGTAGAAGTAAACAGTGGCTGACAAATGGCTTTTTTATATAACTGGGTAGTGATTCACATTTCCAGGAAAATGCTTAATGCAGGACCCTGATTCAGTTTCAAAGCAGAATATATCTTGTGATTATTTTTAAAGTTTTGTTAAAACATTGGAACAGCCCTAGCCAGATTGGCTCAGTGGATAGAGCATTAGCCTGCGGGCTGAAGGGTCCTAGGGCCGATTCTGGTCAAGGGCACGTACTTGGTTGTGGGCTCAATCCCCAGGAGGGGGGTGCAGAAGGCAGCCAATCAATGATTCTCTCTCATCATTGCTCTCTGACCTACTGACCCAGTTCCCAAATTTCTATCTCTCTCTCTTGCTCCCCCCTCCTCTCTGAAATCAATACAAATATATGTTTAAAAAACAACAACACTGGAATAAATGTAATTGCTTAGGTGGAAAGGTCCATATTTTGCATGCACTTGAGCATTCTGACCAGGGCATGTTTTACATCTCTAAATCTCCTCACTTAACTTTGGGCTCTGATGGTCTCTAACTCATAATGATCTTGTGATTTCATAGCAATCAGGGGTTCTCCCAAATGTATTTCATTATGGTTAAACTAAACAGTGATAGGCAGATGGCTTTTTGGAGCTACTGATTTGTATTTCAAGGACAATGTTTAATGCAGTGTCCTGAATTTACATGCAGAGTTTAAAAATAGTTTTATTTAAGTCCTGGCCGGTGTTGCTCAGTTGGTTGGAGTGTTGTCTTGTACACCAAAAGGTGGCAGGTTCAACGCCTGTTCAGGGCACATACCCAGGTTGTGGGTTCAATCCCTGGTCAGAGCATGTGAAGATAGCAACTGATCTCTCTCTCTTTCTCTCTCACTCTCTCCCTTTCTTTCACTAAAAGATCAATTAAAAATTAATAAAATAATCTAGTCAGTAAATAGTGAGGCTGGGGTCCAATCCAGGGTTGTCTAACCCCAAATCTTATCCCTTTTCTAAGGGATATATATATATATATATATATACACACACACACATACACATACATTTCTTTTAATTGAAAAAAAACATAGTCTGGATAATGGTTCTTCAAAATTCAATTTGAATTGGCCTATTTGTGTTGATTAAATTAAATGGTGGCTAGATTTACCTTTCCGTTGATCCCATTGAAACAGAATAATAAAATGACTTTGATGTTACTTATCCAACATAAAATGAAATTAGCATTGTATTTACATTTTATTTCTATTCCAACATGCCCAAGAAAACCCAAGGTGGATGGTTTGAGATGTCTGTTTTGTTTACCTATTCCTAATCCTTTGGTTTTTAGATTTGCTTGAAGCTGTAGAAGAAATCCTCCCCAGCATCCCAGAAGACATGAGTGTTTGGGCGGTAAAAGATTCTGTTCCACGAGGCGTAATTTCACTCACAGAAAAACTGAGGACAGCATCTGACAAGCCGATGCCACGCAGCCACCATGTTGCCTCAAACCTCAAGACTCCATCTCTTTATATTTTCACCTCTGGAACAACAGGTGTGACTCATTTTTTTCTTACTACCCAAAAAGAAAGCAACAGTGTTGGGCAAATTTCTGCCATGAGTAATAGCATTAACTTTAACTCGGTCTAACTTTAATTTGGCAAGTCACCGTGTTCACTTTTGATAGCACCAAGGGCCAAGGACTGTCTCAAGACTTGACCAGCTTCTTTGGCAAGATCTTTGCTAGCTTCTCTGTTCCTTAGATTTCTGGTATACAAAATAGAGATTCATTTAAATAGTTTCTAATCATCCTGCTAGATTAAAAAACTCCCTTTAAAATAGTTTTATATATTCTTATATGAAACTAGTAACCCAGTGCATGAAATTCATGCACATTAAAAGGGGATTAATTAGAGGAAATAATTTAATATTGCTATTTGCCCTTTCTCTATAATAGAAGTATCAGAGATGAAAGAAAATTAGTAAAATGTATATGAAAACCTTCCTTCTGTCAGAGTCTGGGGCTCACCATGGGACCCAGAGTCAAGTCTGTGCCCCCCACATGCACCTCAAAATCGAGTGAGACCCAGACTCGGCTGCTCCCCACACCCATTGGGATAGATCCAGACCTGGCCAGTCCCATCCTTGTCAAGCCCTGCCGGGCAGGGAGCGTAGCCTCAGGTTCCCTGGCCCAGTGCCAGGATAGGGGACTGGCCTGAGATCCTCCAGCCCAGACTGGGTTGGGGCATGCCTTGAGGTCCTCCATCAAGCCCTGCCAGGTGGGGGGTGCAGTCTCAGGTTCCCCAGCTCAGCACTGGGAGGGGAGTGCAGCCTCAGGTCCCCCGTCAAGCCCTGCTGGGCAGGGGTAAAGCTTGAGTTCCCCTAGCCCAGCACTGGCAGTGCACCTTGAGGTCCCCCATCCAGCCCCGCTGGGTGGGAGGCATGGCCTGAGGTCCCCTGTCAAGCCCAGCCAGGCAGGGGGGTGCAGCCTCAGGTCCCCTGGCCCAGTGCTGGGGTGGAGGGCACAGCCTGAGGTCACCTGTCAAACCCTGCCGGGTGGGGGGGTGCAGCCTGAGGACCCCTGTCAAGCCCCATGGCAGTGGGGTAGGGTGTAACCTCAGGTCCCTGCTGATTGCTCGGTAAGGCTTCTTATAGGAACTTGACCTCAGCTGTGGATGAAGCCATCTTTGTGATGGAGTGATGGTCAATTAGCATATTCCCTTTATTAGATAGGATGTTCAATCCTTAATTCAGTTGCCACTGCAATTTAAGCTCTTGTGGCTGGCTCTGCTGCCTCTCCTAAGGGTGACAGGAACATCTGACAAACAGGAAGTCTTGAAGGCACTGCAGGTTTGGGAGAAAATACAAAACAGAATCAAGTAACTAAACTTTCCCTTCTTTAGGTAAACAATAATAACATGCACACACCAAAAAAATAATAATAATAATTAAGCTGCTTAAGAATTCAAAAGAAATGTTAAACTTCATTGGTTCTTAGGAAAAACCGAATGGTATTTCAGAAGCTAAAGAAGCTTTTGTAATTAGTTTGAAGATGCCTGGGGGTTTGAAGGAGACATTAAAAATATTCTGGTCCTAATTTCTTGTGCACAGGTGGTATTGGAAGCAAAACTACAATTGCATACTTTTTTTTTTACTTTTTTCTTTTTCTTTTCTTCTTTCCCTCCCTTCCTTTTCTTCTTTCCTTCCTTTCGTTTCCTACATTTTATTTTATTTACTTTATTTCTACTTGGAACCTAACAATGATCTCTTTTAAGTTAGAGAGTAGATTGTATTTTTTACTGTGTTTACAAGCTTTGATAAATGAGCTGGAAAATCTAGTATGCACCAACTTGTCAGCATAAATTCACTCTGACTTGGACTTTGAAAGAGACAATGAAATTCTAGAAATGATCAACTTTGAAAAATTCCTACAGAAGATTATTAACTGGTTTATCTTTATGACCATTCTCTTGTGAAAAAAATAGAAAGTGACTCTGGCCTTTAAACAATCTTTTCCACTGCTCCTCCTCTGCAGCCTCCTCCCCAGCCCAAGGAGAACAGGCTGGGGCAGACTATTACAGCTTTTGTTCTTTGAGATAAAAAAACGGCGTGTTTTATACATATACACAACAGGTATTGCTATTTTTTCGTATGATATTTATTTGTATTGAAATTATATATTACAGAGGTGAAAAGTTTAGAAGTTTTAGAATCTCCTTCCCCAAACCAACTACACTGGGTACTTTTGTATCTTTCTTTTTATAAACACCTCCATATGCCTAAATAGAATCAGTATCTTACTAGACACATAAATAGGTACATACTAAAAAGTATCTACTGACTTTCCTCATGGGAGGATGGGGGTTTTATCTTCTTTTATCACCATTCCTCCACTCATTTCTTTCTCTCTTGTGCAGGCACTTTCTCTCCCCAGCATCACACTAATACTGTTTCATCATAAATTTTGACTCTCTTAGTATCAGTATCATAACTTATTGAGCACTATTTCTAGCTGAGCTCTACAGTGTAGCGTAAGTATATTTCTTTTCTCTCCCATAAAACTCCCTCCACCCTGAAATTAATCACTGTTTTTGTTTGCTAGCCTGGTTTCCTATACACATATAACTGATTCATGCTCACTCCTTTGTCAGAAAGGTAACTCACCTTTGAAACTGAAAGGATAGTCTGTATTTTATCGAGCCCCTGATTTTGGCCATCTGTTTTCCAGAGCCTTCTCACTCTACTTCAGTCTTGACCGGCTCCTCTCTTACAGTCCTGGTTTCATTCTTCGCCATATTCTCAAGAATTCCCTTCAACTCTTTTCTTTTTTCTGACCCCCTCATTCTTAGATCCTAAGTTTGTTTTCTAGTTTACTTTTCATTTTGGCATTGCCCTGCTTTCAGTAGCTGTCTGACAAAGAGTGTTTAGGAGGTAGGATTGATGCTCACATGTCTGAAAATGTCTTCTTTTTTCTACACTTACACTTGTTTGTGTAGAAGCTAGGTTAGAAATGACTTTTGTGCAGGCGTTTGAAGACATTATTATCTTGTGACGCTCAGTATACATATTGAGAAGTCTTTTTCTTTCTGATTTCTTATTTTTCATATGCAAACTGGTATTCTTTTTTCTTTCTTTTGGAGGATTTTTAGAATCTTTTATGAGTTTTCATTAGTCTATAAAGTCATAATGACTTACAGGGGAACTGGCCTTATTCATCCTTTTTGCTGAGAAATTTGTAAGTCTTTTTAGTCTAGAAACTCGTGTCTTGCAATTCTAATTACTTGAAAAAAATTTTTAAGTCCTACTTCCCTTCTCTTCTCTATTTCTGTTCTTTCTCCTCGTTCCCTCATTCTAAAGTACATTTGCTTGTTTGTTTATTCTTTTATCTTTAGAACTCTAACATTTTGAAGATTGGCCCTCCTGGACTGAGTTATTAATTCTATTTTTTCTATCTGTTTTCCTTCTCTTATCTTTTGACTTACTTTCTGAGAGATTTATCTTCTAACCCTTGTGTTCTCTTAATGTTCCTTTTTTTTTGCCTATTTTTGTATTGTTGATATTTTATACCTCATATCTCTTGGAATATTAATTATAATAACTTTTTGAAAATTTATCCTCTCTACCCTGTCTTCATTTTCTTCATTATCCTTTTGTTTTGGGTGTGTATTGGTCTCTATCTGGTGATTTTTGACTGACAGTTAATACTTAAAATACAGACATCAGAACACACAAAAACACAGCACATGCTACTAGACGAGCTCTATGTGCCTTGGTGGGACCTGTGGACTAGGAGGGTTCATTGTCCAGGACACTTGGTTGGGGGGTTATGACTGTCAGTCTCTCAGCTTTTACTGTGGGCTACTCAGATTCCTCAGACGAGGGCCGGAAGGATTAAACTAGGTAAGGGTCAAAAGGGACCTGGAGGAGTATGCAAACTTTCTCTTCTTCCTCCTATTTATCTCTCTTTCCTGCTGTTTCTAGAGTTATCTTTTCCAGAGAATAAATCTCAGATCATCTACTAGTGTGGAAGAAGCAATCTAGGGCTATAATTTTATTTTATTTTATTGAATTTTAAAACAAATATCAAAAGCATATAACCTGCAGAAAGGGCCTGTGAGCAGACTCTACTCCCATCATTCTTGCACAATTAGTTTGTGAATGACCTATTATACAGAGAAAGTTATTCAAATATCTTCTTTTAGCTCAAAGTCCTGAGCACCATGAAGTCTTATTGAGGCCAGAGCAGAGCAACATACAGAATTAGGCATACAGATAATGTCATGCTTTATGACTACAAAGCTGTCAAAGAGTGTAACAAAATCACACTGAGCCTCAGTAAGGATTTAATTGATTTTTTTTCATAAAAAGCATTTCTCTTTCTCTCTTTCTAATATAAACTGACTAGAGGCCCCGTGCATGAATTCATGCACCTGTAAGGTCCCTCGGCCTAGCCTGCGGGATCGGGCCAAAACCAACTCTCTGACATTCCCTGGAGGGGTCCCAATTCTGAAAGGGCACAGGTGCACAGCCGGGGAGGAACCAGGGGAGGGCTCCAGGGTTTGATTGGCCTATCTTACTCAGTCTTGATCAGCTGGACCCCAGCAGCAAGCTAACCTACCAGTTGGAGCATCTGTCCCTTGGTGGTCAGTGCACATCATAGCGAGCAGTTGAGCATCCTTCACATCATTAGCATATTACACTTTGATTGGTTGAACAGACCACCAGGTGACCAGACACTTAGCATGTTAGGCTTTTATTATACAGGATGTTTTCAACTCAAACCAAGAACTGAATTAAATGATTATAATGGTAATAAATATGAATTTACATCAATCAGTATATCACTTAATATCATAAAAATCATTAGATTTTCACAAAAAATAAATGTATACTATTGATAATGAAGAAAATGTTGGTGCAAGTTAGGAACTGATGTAGCAAATCAGGATTTAAAAAGTTACATGATGGGAGTAGAGTCTGCTCACAGGCCCTTTCTGCAGGTTATAAGGGAGCCCTGTGGATGATACTGAATATTTCCTTACCACTCTCACTACTGCCAAGTCCTGTTTTCCCAGGACCATGAAAATATTATATTCTGGGACCCAGGAACAAATTCAGAGTGTATTAGACTAAGAAAAGAATTGAGGTCAGTTTTCATACCATTAATGTTTGTGGGAGCTATGATATTATGTGATATCTTGATGAACAAGGGGTGAGATTTACATATATAGATTCTGTGTCAATGTAATTGCTTCATATACAGAATTTCTATAAAGCTCCCTGTTTATAGTTCCACTAGAGGCCCAGTGCACAAAATTCGTGCATGGGGGGGGTGGTCCCCTCAACCCAGCCTGCACCCTCTCTAATCTGGGACCTCTTGAGGGATGTCTGACTGCCCTCTCACAATCCAGGACTGCTGGCTCCCAACCCCTTGCCTGCCTGCCTTCCTGATTGCCTCTAACCGCTTCTGCCTGCCAGACTGATCACCCCTAACGACTTCCCTGCTAGCCTGATTGATTCCTAACTGCTCCCTTGCCAGCCTGTTTGCCCCTAACTGCCCTCCCCTGCAGGCCTGGTCACTCCCAACTTCCCTCCCCTGCAGGTTTAGTCCCTCCCAATTGCCCTCCCCTGCTGGTCTGATAGCCCACAACTGCCCTCCCTTGTAGGCCTGGTCTCTCTCAACTGCCCTCCCCTGTTGGCCATCTTGTGGTGGCCATCTTGTGTCCACATTGGGGCAGGATCTTTGACCACGTTGGGGCAGCCATCTTGTGTGTTGGAGTGATGGTCAATTTGCATATTTCTCTTTTATTAGATAGGATAGAGGCCTGGTGCAAAGGTGGGGGCCAGCTGGTTTGCCCTGAAAGGTGTCCTGGATCAGGGTAGGTTTCCTTTGGGGTGTAGGGTGGCCTGGGCAAGGGGCCTGTGATGGTTTGCAGGCTGGCCATGCCCCCCAGCAACCCAAGTGGAGGCCCTGGTATCTGGGATTTATTTATCTTCTATAATTGAAACTTTGTAGCCTGGAGCGAAGCCAAGCCTCCTGCTCACTCCGTGGTGGCAGCCATTTCTGTTGGGATTTATTTATCTTCTATAGTTGAAACTTTGTAACCTGAGTGGAGGCCTGGGTCTACCAGGGTGTGTGGAAAGCTTGGCTTCCTCCATAGCCGGGGAAACCCAAGCCTCCCTCCTGTTTGCTCCATGGCTGCAGCCATCTTGGCTGGGGTTAATTTGCATGCTCGCTCCTGATTGGTTGGTGAGTGTGGCTTGTAGTGTAGCAGGGTGGTGGTTAATTTTCATACTACTCTTTTATTAGATAGGATAATAATCTTCTATTCCATGAG
Source organism: Lasiurus cinereus (assembly GCA_011751065.1). Lineage (NCBI taxonomy): Eukaryota > Metazoa > Chordata > Mammalia > Chiroptera > Vespertilionidae > Lasiurus > Lasiurus cinereus. The sequence continues at coordinate 27,886,673 of JAAGEH010002525.1, read as the reverse complement.
GTACCTATTAAGCAACTTTCTGAGCCTTTTCTGGGGATCTGTGGGGGCTAATCAGCTTTCTGCAAGGCTTTACCTTAGTTCTCAGCTTCTTGAGTGGATGGTGTCAGTGATCCATCTGCTTTCCTAAATCTTGTTGCTGTCATCTCTAATTCCATTCTTTGTGCCTTGAGGGACTATGTTGGCCTTGGTTAGGTAGCCTCAAGGATGTTTAGGAGAGACTAGACTTCATTCCTATTACAGATGTGTGTTTTTTCTTTTCTCCCAGGTCTACCAAAAGCAGCTGTGATTACCCAGCTGCAGGCTTTAAAGGGTGCTGCTGGATTGTGGGCTTTTGGTTGTACTAGTGATGACATCATTTATATAACCCTTCCTCTGTATCATAGTTCTGGAGCTATCCTGGGAATTGGTGGATGTATTGAGTTAGGTAAGTTGTTATTTTCTGTATGATACATTTTCAAAATGCCTAATAATTAGAACTCGTATTTTTAAATTTTGAAACTCTACCAGTAGAATTCATAATGATTATGTGCATATTATGTAATTATACCATTTCATAATTTACCCAATTTATTAAAAGTACACAACTTGATGATATGCTCAGTGTATTCCTAAAGTGGAAAGAGTAGTGCCCTAGGAGTTTGGCCCTGCGGATGGAGCTGGCTGTTGACTGGGCTTTCTTCTCCATGGGGTCACTCATCCTTTAATAGTGTACCCTGATCTCTTTAAATGGTGGTAGAAACCTTTAAAGAGAGTGAATGTGGAAGCTGTACAGCTCTTAGGGCTTATCCTTGGAAGTCACATAGATCACGTCACCTGCATTTTGTTGATCAAAGCAAGTCACAAGCCAATCTGGTTTCAGAAACTGAAGGGTTGGAAAATAGACCTTGTCTCAGGAAGGGAGGCAGGACTCCTTCCTGCTGTTTTCAGAGTTACCTTCTCCAGAGAATAAATCTCAGATCATCTACCAGTGTGGAAGAAGCAATCTGGGGCTGTAATTTTATTTTATTTTGTTTTGTTTTATTTTATTGAATTTTAAAACAAATATCAAAAGCATATATTGACATTCTTGCACAATTAGTTTGTGAATGACCTATTACACAGAGAACTTGTATTTTTAAATTTTGAAACTCTACCAGTAGAATTCGGAATGATTATGTGCATATTATGTACATAGTAAGAATTGCTGAGGCTGTCTTCACCAGCAGTGTGCCCCAGACACCAAATAAGTCAGTTGGTGGTGCTTGTGACACAGTATAGTCCATTCATAAACATGCTGAGGTTATGTGTCTATTACCAGCTCATCCTGAAATTATATATAAATTAGAGGCCCGGTGCACAAATTCATGCATGGGTGTGGTCCCTCAGAGTGGCCTGTGGGAATTGGGCCCCAGCTCATGCCCCCAGGCTTGCAGCCCCATAGCCCTGTAGCCCTGCCTGGCACAGTACCCTCACCTGTTCCACCGTCCTGCCTGCAGGGCGATTAATCAGGGCAGGGACGCCCCTACTCATCTCTCTCAGTGCCTGGGAGCTGGGGGGCAGCCCCTCCTCCCACCACCACTGCTGGCCACCATCTGCGGGGCATTGGTGGGGCCATTAGGCCCCTCGCTCACATCCACCTTGGCCTGGCGCCCCCTGCTCACCTGCTCCACTGTCCTGTTGCAGTCCTGCTCTCATCAGGACCTATTGGCGCCCACAGTGCCTCCACTGATGCCCGCCATGTTCCATGCTGCCCCTGGTGGTCAGCACACATCATAGCAAGTGGTTGAACTCCTGGTCACCCAGTGGAACTCCCAGAGCCCAAGGGGACAATTTGCACATTAGGCTTTTATTATGTAGGATAGAGATCATTTACTACTGCTTATATGTCTAAAATACTATAAAGTAACTTTTTAGAGTAACATATTTAGAATATGATCAATGTCCACAGTAAGTAAAGAGGAAGGTCAAATCATTAGAGCTTTTCTTTCAGACATATGCATGAGACCTACAGTGTTGCTAAAGTTAGGTTCTGCAGTCATCAGTGAACTTTTTATTGGAGTTGTCTTACTAACCTCCTTACTCTCAACCTCAAGATATGGACAGTAAGATTAATGTTTTCAAATGAGCTTGATATAAATGGCCACTGCTGGATTATAAAATCCCTTGAACTTTTTACATAGTACCCTTTTTTGCCTCTCCTCATAGGAGCTACTTGTGTATTAAAGAAGAAATTCTCAGCAAGCCAATTTTGGAATGACTGCAAAAAGTATAATGTGACTGTGTTTCAATATATTGGAGAAATTTGTCGTTACCTTTGCAATCAACCTAAGGTAAGAGTAATCATTCTCATGGAGAAAAAGTAAGTCCAGAAAGAAAAATTTTAAGAGAAAAAGTAATTTTTGTTTCTTATACTCTATCTTCTTCCAGAACATAGTTTAGCTGACTTACATAGATAAAATTACTTACCCCAAGATAATATGAATACAAAACAAATCAGAAAAAAATAAAAGGAGAGTAATGGAGGAGGGTACTATTAATGTGCTCTACATTGTGGCAGAAAAGACAGACCTGCAATCCAGTTCACTTTGTGTTTAGACTGATGACAGTCTCCGTGTATATAGCATGCATCTGATTAAGAAAAGAGATGCATGCTATGCTTACAGAAAGCAATTATTCCAAGGTTGAATTAAATAATCTTTCTAAATGCTGTTTAAAAAACACAATTAACAACACTGATTTTACTTGTTTTTCTATTTTTGTTTTATTTTGAATAAGGGATTATATTAGAATATCTTTTTGTTAGGTTTTGCTTTAAATGTAAAAAAGAAATTTTGCTTTGACTTACACTTCTCTTCCCACCTAAAGCAATCATTCCAACAGAGTTTTGATAAAATGCTCCCTCTGAAAGTAAACAGGCAGAGAATTGCAACAGCCTGAATTTTGTCTTTATTACTTTGTTTGCTTTGTTATTACTTTGCCTTCAGAAGTTTTTATTTTCCTGGTCTCATCTGTATTTCAAGATGCTTTTTAAAAAATATATATATTTTATTGATTTTTCACAGAGAGGAAGGGAAAGGGATAGAAAGCCAGAAACATCGATGAGAGAGAGACATCGATCAGCCGCCTCTTGCACACCCCCTAGTGGGGATGTGCCCGCAACCAATGTACATGCCCTTGACCGGAATCGAACCTGGGACTTTTTAGTCCCCAGGCCAATGCTCTATCCACTGAGCCAAACCCGTTACGTCAAGATGCTTATTTTTTAATTGTCTGAATTTCTAAACATTTTTTGAGGATTCAAAGAAGTGACTCCGTAATCAAGTCAACACCATCCCTTGAAGAATGGTGACAGAGAAAGCTTCCCTGTAGGGACAGCCTGCCCTGTGCTCCTGAGAAACACCCTTCCCAGACCAGGGCATTCCTCACTCATCACCTTTGCCATCATCACACCAGTTTAAGGCATGGAAGGCGGGCTGAGATGTCTTTTCTGGTCAGCTAAAGTAAGGAATCCTTCCTTTACCCACCACACAGCTGAAATGAGATTACAGGCATTTAAATAAAACTCTATTAAAGATATGGGATTGCACAAACACCAAAAAAAAAAAAATGTGACACTGGATAATCTTATTTACAAAATGCTTTTATTTATCTTAAGCTTGGAGTTTACTAGGGACAGACCTCCTATCTAGCCCTTACCTACCTCCTTGTGGCAGAAGCCTTCTATCTTACTCTTTTTGTTTAGTCAGGAGTGCTTCAGCAGCTATGGATTTCCTAGAGCCGTAGCTAAGACAGGGAGTCCCAGAGACATGTTTTAGGTGATTTTTCAAGGAGACTACCATTATCAAGATTATGATCTTACCTGAAGCGTCCCAATGGAAGAATTATAATGCCACAACCTGGCATATTTTCTCTTCTAGTTTTCATTGTACTCTTTGATAATATGAACTCTGGATTAAGTTAATTTAAGGAATTAATGTCCTGCAGTATGATAAAAGCCATAGTACATGGTAGGCACTATCTAACGAACTTCCCCATGGCCTCCTCCAGCCACTCCTATTTCCTCTCATCCTTTAGTAGAAACATTAGCCTTTGCGAGGTCCTTTGCTCACTAAGTAGTTATTGAATGATTAAATACATGCACTTATTGTTCTAAAGTTTTACCATCTTGTATAATGCTGCAATTAATATCTTCATGCAATGTAGTCAGTACAAGGGTCTCAGAAGTGAAAGTAGTCAACAGACATGGATATTTTGGTGATTTTCATGGGATAAATTCCAGATTGCATTTCAAAGTGGTTAAAGCGAGTCTAAACAATGTGGAAATATGCCTATTGCACAGTCTTTTGTCAGTACTGGGGGCATTAAAAATAGAGAACTCAACCCTCCCTGAAGCTTCCTCAAAAGTGTCTGAAGGAAGGAAAACGGGAAATAAGCCAGTCCTGATGGCCCACTCTTTCAAATAGGGTGCATAAAGCTCAATTTGCTTGCGCTTCTTAATAATAGTTTATTTTAACAAAGAATGCCTTGGGTTGTTGTTTTCATTATATGGGGAAAAGATTATTTAACTTTATTTATAATTTTATAGGCTAGAAATAAGCATATTTAATTTCTTTATTAAGATTACTGGCAAGGTATGATAGTGTTAATAAAGGTAGTAATAGTCATATTTTCTATAAATCTTTTTCAAGGTGTATCCCTTTGGATTTTTTATGAAATGAAATATCTTTTTTACCTCTTTGAAGTTGTAATGCACAAATTTTGAGGAAATGAGATAATTTGGAGAACTGAGAATTGAAAAAGAATTCCTGATTGCTTTAGTTAATTAAATATTTTAACTGTTAGATAAGTTTTGTGAAGGAAAGACGGTGTTTGTGAAATAATCTCTAAGCACTTATGTGTAGGCAGGAACAAGGGAAATAAATATAGCTTTCCCTAAAGGAAAGCTTTATCACTTTCCTGAGCAGAGATGCATTGTATTCCTAATCTCTTTGTTGGGCTCACACAGAACAAGTACAAACCGTTGCTGGCATTAAGTTTAGGCAAAGGAGAGTCTTCTGTTATGACATCTTATCCTTTCAAGAGCTTGCTTTTTGCTGTCCAGTATTCATTCCTTTCAATGAGCTTCTAGGAAGGGGCTGTGCCTACTGTGCACCTAGAACAGCAATGGACTCGGGTAGAGCCAGGGAGCGAACAAGTGATGGGGTCCACACCCTCAATGAATGAAAATCGAATGTCTCATAAGCCAAAGTTTGAAGTCCCATAGACATTCATTTAAAATAAATGCATAAGTAAAAAGAAAGCAAAACCACACATTCTCTGAACATATCCAGATTTGTTGTGAATGTCAGGGTAAGTAATATATTCCAAAGGAGATTTATCTGCAAGCAAAATCTCACTCTGAGTTGAGTGTTTATATATACTAGTAGATGCATAAAAACACCCTAAGATTGGCTTTCCTTGGCAAAAGTGTTTATCCACCCCCTACCCATTCCCGAATTTTTTCTCTTTTTCAAAGCTCTAGT
>JAAGEH010002525.1:27603898-27881072 GCA_011751065.1 Lasiurus cinereus | reverse complement strand
TATATATATATATATATATATATATATATATATATATATACACACACACACACACACACACACACTAGAGGCCCAGTGCACAGATTTGTGCATCCATGGGGTCCCTCAGCCCTGGCCTGCAGAGATCAGGCCAAAACCATCTCTCCAACATCCCCCAAGAAGTCCCAGATTGTGGGGGTCAAGGGACCGCACCAGAGCACGAATCTGTGCACCAGACCTCTAGTATGCATATAAGATCATTAGTTAATCTTCCCCCCTTCCCTCTGAGATTCATCATTCTGTTCCATGTTTCCATGCCAGTGGTTTCTGCTCCTGCATTGAGTGTCTGCCCCGAGGTGGTTAATGAGCATCATAGCTACTGAATGATCAGCCGCCCAGCTGGTTGGCCAGTCGCTTAGGATTTTATATAGAGAGAGATACACACACAAGTTCTTATTGATTTCAGAGAAGAAGGGAAAGGGAAAAGGAGAGAGAGAGAGAGAGAGAGAGAGAGAGAGAGAGAGAGAGAGAGAGAGAGATTAATGATGAGAGATAATCATTGATCTGCTGCCTCCTGCATGCCCACACCAGGAATCAAACTGTGACTTCCTGGTTCATAGATCAATGCTCAACCACTGAGCTACACTGACCAGGCGAATTCTTTTCAACTTTTCTTTTTTTTCTTTTCTTTTTTTTTATTGTGTTACATGTATACATATCTCCCCATTGCCCCCCCCTCCCAGGCATACCCCACCCCTCTAGAGTCTTGTGTTCATTGGTTATGCTTATATGCATGCATACAAGTCCTTTGGTTGATCTCTTATCTATCCCACCTCTCCTTAACCTTCCTGCTGTAATTTGACAGTCTGTTTGATGCTTTACTGCTTCTGTGTCTATCCTTTTGTTCATCAGTTTATAATGATCTTTATTATCCACAAATGAGTGAGATCATGTGGTGCTTCTCCTTCATTGACTGGCTTATTTCACTTAGCATAAGGCTCTCCAGTTCCATCCAGGTTGCTGCAAATGGTAAGAATTCCTTCTTTTTAATGGCAGCATAGAATTCCATTGTGTAGATGTACCACAGTTTTCTGATCCACTCATCTGCTGATGGGCACCTAGGCTGTTTCCAAATTGTAGCTATTATAAATTGTGCTGCTATGAACATAAGGGTGCATAAATCCTATCTGATTGGTATTTCTAATTTCTTAGGATATATTCCTAAGAGCAGGATTGCTGGGTAAAATGGGAGTTCCATTTTTAGTTTTTTGAGGAAACTCCATACTGTTCTCCACAGTGGCTGCACCAGTCTGCATTCCCACCAACAGTGCACAAGGGTTCCTTTTTCTCCGCATCCTCGCCAACACTTGTCATTTGTTGATTTGTTGATGATTGCCATTCTGACAGGTGTAAGATGGTATCGCATTGTCGTTTTGATTTGCATCTCTCGGATGATTAATGACTTTGAACATGTTTTCATGTGTCTCTTGGCCTTCCTTCTGTCATCTTTCGAAAAGGTTCTATTTAGGTCCGTTGCCCATATTTTTATTGGATTGTTTATCTTCCTTTTATTAAGTTGTATAAGTTGGCTGTAGATGTTGGAGATTAAATCTTTATCAGTGATAACATTTGCAAATATGTTCTCCCATACAGTGGTCTTTCTTGTTGTTTTGTTGATGATTTCTTTTGCTGTGCAAAAGCTTTTTATTTTGATGTAGTCCCACTTGTTTATTTTTTCTTTAGCTTCCATTGCCTTTGAAGCAGTATCAGTGAAGAAGTTCTTTTGGCATATGTCTGAGATTGTGCTGCCTGTGGATTCCTCTAGTATTTTTATGGTTTCCCTTCTAATGTTTAAGTCCTATATCCATTTTGAGTTTATTTTTGTATTTGGTGTAAGTTGGTAGTCCAGTTTCATTTTTTTTTTTGCATGTATCTGTCCCATTTTCCCAACACCATTGAAGAGGCTATCTTGGCTCCATTGTATGTTCATGCCTCCTTTGTCAAATATTAATTGAGCATAGTGGTTGGGTGGATGTCTGGATTCTCTATTCTATTCCATTGGTCTATATGTGTGTACTTATGCCAGTACCAGCTTGTTTGGAGAACAGTTGCTTTGTAATATAGCTTGAAATCTGGTATTGAGATCCCACCTTCTTTCTCAGGATTGCTGTGGCTATTCGTGGTCTTTTTTTTTTTTTTCAAATAATGCACAGTGTTTTTAATTTTTTTAATATATTTTATTGATTTTTCACAGAGAGGAAGGGAGAGGGATAAAAAGTTAGAAACATCGATGAGAGAGAGACATGGATCAGCCGCCTCCTGCATACCCCCTATTGGGGATGCGCCCTTGACCAGAATCGAACCCAGGACCTTTCAGTCTGCATGCCGACGCTCTATCCACTGAGCCAAACCAGTTTTGGCTCGTGGTCTTTTTTGTTCCAGATGAATCTTTGAAGAATTCTTTCTAGGTCTGTGAAATACAGCGTTGGTATTTTAATGGGTAGTGCATTGAATCTATAGATTGCTTTGGATAGTATGGTCCTTCCAACCTTTCAATCTCCGAAGTTTTCTATGTTTCTAAAGCAACACCATACAATTTCTAATTGGCTCTAATTTTATATTTTTTTAAGATTAATGCTGCATTTCATATGATAGGTGAGGAACATGGTAGAACTCTAGACATCAGTATCTGGGGAACTCCTGCTATAGAGTATATCTTACTTAAGTAATTCTTAAGGCAGTCAATAGTAACTATACCTAGAGGTTTATCTAGGGATGGAGTCATATATGTCACTCATGTCATTCAAGTAATATTGTTAATTTGAGTATGCGGGAGTGGGGGCACACAAGGCAAATAAAACCTCTTTTCTCATGGAACTGACACTCTAGTCTGGGGAGAGAGAAAATAAACCAGCAAAGACATGAAGAAAGGTCATTACAGACAATGACAAGTATGGAGAAGTTAAACAGGTTGAGATGCTAGAGAATGATGAGTGGTGGGAATGGGGCATTGCTAATTAGATGGAGTGGCCCGGGAAGACTTCACTGAATGGTCATTTATGAGATGAGGGACTGATAGGATGGGTAGTATCCAGCTGGAAAAGCGGAGGAGGGGGATGGTTGCAGTCCTAACAGAATGAACTAAAAGCTAAGAGACCCACAGAGGACACAGCCTGAATGTTTGAAGGGAAGAAGAGTGGCTGGCCCATCCATGGATGAGATCTTATAGGGCTCGGTGGATCATAGAAATGAATTTGAAATTACTCCTATCAGAGCATTTGAGGAAAGATAAAAGCAAATTGTAAAATGATGTACCAATTTGGATCTGTTTTGAAGGAAAGATAGCAGGACATTTTAGTTCAGACATAGGGAGTGAAGGAATGGAAAAAAATCAAGAATAGAGTCCAGAGTTTTGGTTCAAACATCTAGTTAAATTGAGAACCATTTGAAAGAAATAAAGAAAACAGATTTGGTATGTTAATTAGGCACCCATGTGAAAAAGTAGGATGTACAAATCTGGAACCCCGAGAGTATAGTGTGGGCAAAGTCTAAATAAAAAAAACATGCATATGTGTAAAACCTAATTTTCAAGTTAATATCATACTTTATCATTAGGGTATAGACAGGGTGTCCCATAAAAAATGTATACACACTTTAACAGCTGATAGCTCTATGTGGAAAATGAAGTGTATTTTAATAAACACTACCTTTATCATTATTCAAGGTGTGTGTATACATTTTTAGGGACACACTATACATATTTTCTGTAAATTATATCTTTTTTATTATTATTCTGTTTTCTTAAAATCTGAGAGATTCACAGGGATCCAGAAAGTATCCTTATGATTCTGGATTATTTCATTACAGTGCATTAAAACTTTGACAAAATGGGCCCAGCCAGAAACAGACTGACCACAATGGCAGGGCCTTCTCCCAGGAGCCTCATAAGGCGGTTTCATGTAGTGAATATGCCGAAATTGAAGATAGTCTTCAGCCTGACAGGCTCATAACCCCATCTAGTCAGTGCATGTCTTTAGATTAGACACATAAACCGGGCTCAAAAATGCCAGTCTATTGCTTTAAATTGTCTCCATGGCTCAATCTTCCTCAATATTTCTCATCTCTAACGTTAGAGAGCTCAGGACTCCACAATCAAACATTTTCTCTCTTCTCTCTTCTCTCCTTCCCTGAACATGTTCCTGGCTGCAAATACCTTCCTCAACTTAACTCAAAGTTTACATCTCCACCCCTGTCTTCTCTCTTGATTTCAAGTTGTATATGTCTGGATCCCCACTTAATAGCTTCACTTAGAAATCTAATTGATATCTTCTGTCAAAAAATGGCAAGAACCTAACTTTTTGCCAACTCCATTAAAATCTATTCCTTGCCACCTTAAACTTCTCAGTTAATGACAACTCCATCCTTCCAAGTATTCAGGCACAAAATCTCTGGGATCCCCCTTGAAATTTCTTTTTCTCACACCCCAGTCTAATCCATGAGCAAATCTTGCAGATCCAACTTTCAAATACGTATATCCACAGTCAAACCTCAATTTACCACCTCCCTGCTACTCTCATCTAAGTCAGCACTACTTCCTGCCTCAAATTTTAGCAATAGCGTCTTCCTTATTCCACCTTTGAAATCGTAGTTGATAGGATTCTATTAAAGTGTAAGTCAGATTATGCTACTTCACTACCCAGTTCCCTCAGATGGTTTATTTGAAAGAAAATCCAAATTCCCTTAGCATGGACCACAGGCTCAAAGTAATCTGCCCCCGTGCTGGGACCTCTCCTGACGCCTCCCCATCCTCCGCCTCTACCCTTCATACATTCTACTCCTTGTTCACGCTGCTACAGCATCACTGGCCTCCTTGCTTTTCCTTCAATGCACCAGGACTGTCAGTTTCATCCCACTGAATATTCCCCCAGATTTTGGTGTGGCTCACCCTCTAATATTCCTTGCAAGTGCTTTGTCTAGCCACAACCCTTATTGATCTCTGCTATGGTCACTTTACCAACTCAGATGGACCCCTAAACCCTAAATTTGTTCTGTTGATGCCACCAGGAGAATATGAACAGGCTTACTGCTCACATAAAAGGGCTTTCTGGGGAAGGCACGGTGGGATCCCAAAGCATGTCCAAAAATGACTCAGCTTTCATCGTGATAAGCAGGCAGTGCTGGGGCAAGGAGTCCTGTGCATATAGAACTTGTATGCTTTGTGGTACCAATGGGAGGAGCATAGGGGTTTCCCATTAGCTTGCCAGATGTGGACAGAAGAAGAAAGGGGGCTGACGGGTGTGGCTTGAAAGTCATCAGGAGTCAAACATCAAGAATGGCGTCAGACTCTTCATTACAACGTGTGTCTCCTTGTCTTCTTTCATTGCTTTATTTTTCTTCATGTAAGTTATTAACCCATGACACATTACCCCTACATTATCCACACACACTGTAAGTTTCAGGAAAGCAGAGAGTTCGTGGTTTTTCTCTGTATAATTGTATCCTCAGCACCAAAGGTGGTGTCTGACACATAGGAGGTGCTCAATGAAAATTCGTAGCATTATATTTTAGAAATCAAGTGCTATAACAAGCCCAGTTGCTGGTAGACTCAGGACCAACCCAGTCTTTCCCTAGTCCGAGACCTGCAAGGGAAGTCGGTTATAATCAGGAAGTCGGAGTTCCCGGGGAGGACAGACGCAAAGAGGAAGTTCAGATAAATCAGAGTTGCTGCATCCAGCTCTCGGGGCATGGGCACCTGCCCTTTGAGAATGTTTCATTCATGAGTCGTGGTTGGGGCTCACGTGACCCCATTCCTGGGTTTCCAGGGAAGAGCAAGTTCCCTCACAGTCTACAGTGTTTTTCTCAGGTGAGACAGCACAGCCATTCAGGTGAGAGGCAAGTCTTGCAGACTCTGAGAGCTGCTCTTTCTTTTAAAGCAACTTTGAAATGTCTCTGGTCTGAAGCATTGTTTTCCTTCCACTGTCCGTGCTCCCCAGGGCCGCCAGGAGAGAACGTACCTGTTGCGAATACGTGGTCTGTAAATGGCAATACCATTACCATCACAGCTAGAAAATGAGCCTGAAATAAGCCGACGATGTGCTTGCTTTTTGCTGTAACACTTGACATCCAGAGGTCTTTGCACACTATTCTTTATGCCTTAAGATGATTTGTGAGCTGATGGCTGTCGTCTCTGAAACCATGACCTGCCCAGAGCCAGGCTGCAGAGGCAGCATGGCAAAGACTTTCAGGGGACACCAGAGCTCACACTGGCTTAGCCTGGCAGGCTTCTCCTTTTATGTCCTGGGCTCCTGTCCTCTCTCAAAAGAGGTCCCCACCCTCTCCTACTACCATGCCTTTCCTGCTTCAGTATCAAAATCCTGCTATTTTGTATGGGCAGGGGGTGGGAGGGGATGAATGGGAGGGAGTGCCCCAGGATTCTCTGATACCCTATTTGTATTTAATGTTATTTCCTACCTATTCTGTAATACCTACTTGGCTTGCTATCCATATGTTTTTAATGTATATTAGTGTCTGTGAAAGAAGCGAACTGTTGGAATGTGTGGTTACGGTTATGGGGTATGTTGGTGTACATATGTAATTATCAGTTAGTTTTAAGAAAAAGAGGTCTTACATCAAAATAGAATCAAAATGGAAGAATTATAATCCCTAACATACATTGTTATATATTTCAGATGCTCCTTTAGGAATTAGATCATACTTTTGTTTGGGGCATTAAGCAGCTAGTTTCCCAGGATTGAAGGTAGAAACCTTTGTTTTCACTATGAATTTATGTTTCTTTTCTCCATCTTTCCATCTGTTAACAAACAGAACAGTCTTTGTTTACTGAGAAATCAAAGTTGATACAAAATTACCTGTATTTAAACAGAACTTCCGGAGTTTCTACTTCTCAAAGGCATATAAAGAGGCCATTCAGCTTGGTGTGTTATAGATTCTCTGAGTAGGAGTAAGCACATATTCTGAAAGAAAGAGACTTTGTTTCTATCAGGGCATTGTTAGAGGCCTGCTATCTCAAGCCACTGAATAAATAAATCTGTGACACAGTAGGAGGTAACTATAGGTCAATCACTGCATCACATATAACTGGTCAACAGGTCCCAAAAAAGGTTTTGAAGAAACAAGAGCCTTAGTTCAAATCAAAATGACTCTTTTACTGGTACTGTCACATCAATTTGATACATGGCAGGCACTGAAAGTCAGAGGAAACTTGTCTGCTAAAATCTAAAATTTGGGGGCAATATTAAAACCCTTGACCCATTCAGCAAATTCTCTTTTAAATTCTACTAGTAAATGGGATTTTAAATGGCTGAAGATAAAATTAGTACTTTCGCCCTAACCAGTTTGGCCCAATAGATAGAGCATTGGCCTGTGGACTGAAGGGTCCCAGGTTCAATTCTGGTTGAGGGCATGTGCTTTGGTTGCGGGTATATCCCCAGTAGGGGTGTGCAGGAAGCAGCTGATTGATGTTTCTCTTTCATCGATGTTTCTAACTCCCTATCCCTCTCCCTTCTTCTCTGTAAAAGAGCAATAAAATATTTTTTAAAATTAGGACTTTCTATCTATATATATAAAAGCCTAATATGCTAATTGTCCCTCCTACTGTTCAACCATTCAACCAGTTGCTATGGCTCACACTGACCATCAGGGGGTAGATGCTTCAACCGGTAGGTTAGCTTGCTGCGGGGGTCCGGCCAATCAGGACTGGGCTAGACAGGCCGGACACACCCTGGAGCCCTCCTGAGGTCCCTCCTAGCCCCTGGCCTAGGGGATCAGGCCGAAACTGGCTCTCTGATTATCCCCCAAGGGAACCCAGATTGTGAGAGGGTGCAGGCCAGGCTGAGGGACTCCACCAAATGCACAAATCCATGCACCAGACCTCTAGGATATCATAAAATGGCTTACTCTATACATGTGTGGGAGTGTGTCAACATTTAAACACTAACTACTGAATTATAAACTCATGTTTTGATTGCTTCCTATTACTGAAATCATGAAGAAATGCTTGAAAAAAAAATAGAGCATGGGTTTTAAGGGTTTTTTAAAGCTGGTTTTCTCCTTACCCCTCTTCTTTTTTTTTCCTTTTTTTCTTCCTACTACCACTTTTCCCTTCCTCCCTCCCTACCTTTCTTTCTTACTTTTACAAATGGATTGTAAATGTCTCTTATGCACCAGGCATGGTCCTAGACCAGTGGTCAGCAAACTCATTAGTCAACAGAGTGGCAACCACTGTCCTAGGCAGTTGATACAGCAGATAGAACAGGCAACAGTTCCTGCCCATGTTGATGTATTCAAATTCTGTCTATTTGGTACATGATCTTAGACCTGAACTTCATTAGCTCAATGTGCAAAATGGAGATAATGCTTCTGATTGTATAGGGCAATGGTCAGCAAACCACGGCTCATGAGCCACATGCAGCTCTTTGGCCCCTTATATGTGGCTTTTCCACAAAATACCACGTGTGGGTGCACATGTACAGTGTGATTGAAACTTCGTGGCCTGTGTGCAGAAGTCAGTTTTCAGCCTGGGTGAGTCTATTTTGAAGAAGTGGCATTAGAACACTCAAGGGACCTAAGAGCCGCATGTGGCTCACGAGCCACGGTTTGCCGACCACTGGTGTAGGCTATCGTGGTGATTAAAATGAGATAATGCCTGAGCTCCTGGACATAGAGTTCAAACATATTCACTCCCATTGCTTTTCCTGTTGTTTCTTATTCCCATTGCACACATCCTGCACTCTGGATTTCTGTATTTGCTCTCTTTCTTGATCTCTCTCTCTCTCTCTCTCTACCTCGATTTCTGTTTGTATGTCTTTCTGTTTGCATGTGTGTCTTTCTGTTTGCATGTATCTCTTTCTGTGTGTCTCAATACCTGTGCAACTGTGTCAACATATTTGGGTATGGCTCTCTCTCTCTCTCTCTTCCATTATCTTTCTCTGTGTCCAGATTTGTTTGGGGTGTATGTGTTTTTTGTTTTGTTTTTTCTATGTGAGTGAGTGTGTGTGTGTGAGAGAGAGAGAGAATATCTCTCTGTGTGAATGTGTCTTTGTCTCCGTATCTCATTCTTAGGGTGTGGGTCTCTGTCTCTGTGCATGCGCCTCCCTGTTTCATTGTGTCTCTCTGTATCTCTGTTTCTCATAGGCTGTGGGTCTCTGTCCTTACTTGGCTCTGTGTCTACGTTTCTATGGACTACCTCTGTTTCACTCTGCGTTCTTTTTGTATTCTCTGTCACTGTTTCTCCTCTTGCTCTGCATGTCTCTCTTGCTTTCTTTCTCTTTCGGCCTTTTTTCACTTTCCTTCACTTTCATTCTGTCTTTCCTGCTTTCCAATTATCTGTGTCCTTCATGCACACTCTCTGACTATCCATCTTTGTCTCTCTGTCACTTTCAGTCTCTGCCACACTGTTTCTTTCCAGTGTGTATGTGTATATGCAGGTGTTATATAACCATTCATTCACTTAATTGTGCTCATATGTATGCATCCATGCTGTCTTCACTCCATTCCCAGTGATATCCAACGATATTTAGGTAGAAATCTCAGGATTCAGGGAGAATTAAAGGGAATGGGAATTTGTTCTAAAGAAAGCTCGAGGGAACTAATGAACAGAGAAGGGGATTTTTAAAATTATAGATGGGTGTTAATGACGACTTGGTTCTATTTTAGACGATGCACTGCTAGTTTCACAGCAATTTCAGAATGGATACACAAAACCAAATATAATTAGGAACCTTCAGACCCTCCTCTCAAATTCCATGTTTTCCAGGGTCACTTTTTAAGGCTCCTTTTGCCACTTCTGATGATTTTTTTTCTTCCTCACCCTTGTCATTCTGCTGACTCTCCTTTTTCATTTTCCAGACCATAACCTAGGTTCTTCCCCTTGTCATCTTTTACCTGGATCACTTCAGCCACAATTCTTGACCCCTGCCCACCTCCCCATCCATTATGCCAGTTTCCAGGTAAATGTTTTTATACCTCCACTGGCTCCCAGTCATCTTCCTGGCCACAAGAGAACTTCACAACATCACCAGGCAGGTAGTTGTGGGTTTCTTTGTTTTGTTTTGCTTTAAGGCTCGTCTGACGGATATTTTGCCCACCTACCAACATGTTCAATGTGCCTAAGAAACTTTTACAAACAAAACAAACTCCCAGTTATTTCCAGTGAGATAAATCCCTTCCTAAGAAAGAAACATAAAATGAACATACGTGGGGATCTGAATGAGAACGCTTCATGAACCAATATTTGTAACACGGATGTATTGTCCATTAACCAGATGGTGCTGGATGTATGGTAATATTAAGGACTGTTGCTTTTTTTACTTCAGAGGTTCGAAAGCTTTGTCTGTTTTGTGGGTCATATGGTCTCTTTCACAACCTCTTAATTCTGCCTCTGTTGCAAAAGCAGCGATAGGCAATTCATATAAATGGATATGTCTAAGTTCTAATAAAACTTCATTTATAAAAATGGAAATGATCCAGATTTGGCCCCTGCAATCTATAGTTTGCTAACCCTTGATTTAGATTTTATAACATCTTATTGTATATATCTTTTAGGTAAAATTTCCATTCCTTTGTAAACTATTTTTTTTTAACTTCTGGGTTTTCTTCCTTTTCTCTCTTTTTGTGTGTATTTGTACTAATGATATATTTTGGGCTATAGGGCTTCAAATCATTTTTACATTATTGTTTATTTACAATTTTATTTATATATATTTATTTTTACTTACATATTATATATATGTGTGTGTGTGTGTGTGTGTGTATATGTCTGTGTGTGTGTGTGTGTGTGTGTGTGTGTGTGTGTGTGTATGTATATATTACCTGGCTCATGATTTGAACAAGCAAACAAAAACCTGAATAATGTCATTAAGTGAATTTTTAAAAACATTATACCTTTCTCATAAGGTTAATTCCAGATGAATATAATAGTTAAGTATTGCCGAAACCAGTTTGGCTCAGTGGGTAGAGCGTCGACCTGCGGACTGAAAGGTCCCAGGTTTGATTCCGGTCAAGGGCATGTACCTTGGTTGTGGGCACATCCCCAGTCGGGAGTGTGCAGGAGGCAGCTGATCGATTTTCTCTCTCATCGATGTTTCTAACTCTCTATCCCTCTCCCTTCTTCTCTGTAAAAAATAAAATAAAATATATTTTTAAAAAATAGTTAAGTATCAAGAAGGAAACCTATTGTTTGTTTGTTTTGCCTATGAGATGAGAAAGAGACTTTTAATCATAAAGAAGAAACATGAACAAGAGCAGAGAATAATATAATTATGAAAATAAATAATATATTTAATTATAAAAATAAATACTGAATGAAAACAGTAAAATTAAAAGGAAATTAATAGTGCTATTAAAATAAAATGTTAATCTTATTTATATATTATTCTATGACAAACATTCGACTTGTCTAAAGTAAAAAAATTGAATATAAAAAAGTAATGCAACACATTTTCTTATCAAATCAACAGTGTTTTAAATTAAATGGAAATCCTTAGTTCTAGTTAATTGGGGAGGTGTGATGTAGATAGGATGTTCTTTTTATATAACAATTTAGTAACAAAGTCATAAAAATATTTACAACTATTGGCTTCTTCCCAGGAATCTTTCTAGCCTAATGAGATGCAAAGATTTATAACAGATATTCACTCAGTATTATTTATAAGAATAAATTTTTATAAACAGTGTGGCTATCCAAAAATAGGTGGTAGTAAATAAATTGTGATATAATTATGTGAAAGTTATATAATCACGTTTTTAAAGGATAAGAGCTAGTAGTTCAGAATGTAATATTATATTAATAAAGTAAAATAGTATGTAGTTCTATATGTAGTATGGTTATAACTTTTTATATGTATACATATAGATATATAAAAATAATGTTGGTGTGGTAGAATTACAACTTGGTGTGTTTTTTTTTTTTGTACTTTCCAAATTTTCTATCATGTGCATACATTTCAACATAGAGATATAAATTCTCTTTTTCCCACAACACTAAATAATAAACCACTTAATCTTTTCTCACACCCCTTAAAGCATGATATTCTGGATTTTCTTTTAATGAAGAGGAGAGTAGAATACAAATAACTTGAAAGTTAAATAAATGAATTTTATATTTCTTGGCAAAAGCCTTATCTTAGTTCTGATAATTGGATTTTCTATACCATTTTGGATGAATGGTTATTCTTATTTAGTGAAATTGTGTAGCTAAAGCCCACACAAGTTAAAGTCTATGGGACTTGGTTTATAAATAACCTTCTTATTGGTTTCCAGGGTGTGCCAACACAACTTATAAATAATACTGCTTGCTAAAACTCACCTCTGACTTGAAAAGCATCCAACAGTTATTCCATATTAAAGAATTCTCTGTTCAGGCAGAACGAATCCTAAGATTTGCAACACTAGTGTTTTATATAGAAAATACAATGGAAAGTCCAAGAGCTAGTTCCTGCCAGGTAGGCAGTATCTGACATGCTTACAGGTGGGAGCAGGGCAGACTCCTCAGAGTTCTAGTTAGTGGTAGAAAAGAATCCTCTGTTTTCGAA
Organism: Lasiurus cinereus; assembly: GCA_011751065.1. Lineage (NCBI taxonomy): Eukaryota > Metazoa > Chordata > Mammalia > Chiroptera > Vespertilionidae > Lasiurus > Lasiurus cinereus. The sequence continues at coordinate 27,868,542 of JAAGEH010002525.1, read as the reverse complement.
GGAGCTGCTGCTTTGAGTAAGTTTTTTTTTCTCTATCTACAAAATATTTACCTTAAGTTCCATTGGTGTGGGGCCTACGCCTGCAACAGCAAGTCAGACTGTTATTTCCAATGTATCCACAGTCTTAACTGTCTCTTATTTCATTTTTATTTTATCAAATTAGTTTATTGAGTAGTTCTCTCAAGATAAACAGTAGCCTCAATATTTTGACTCTGCAAGGAACATGAAGGTGTATATGTCTTTTCAAATAAGTGTTCTCATTATCTCAGATGAATACTGAGAAATGGAATTGCTGGATCATTTGGTAGTTCTGTATTTAATTTTTTTAGGAAACTCCACACGGTTTTCCATAGTGGTTGCAATCCACTCTAGAAATCCCACCGTGAGTGCACAAGGTTTTCCTTTTCTCCAATTCCTCTCTAACATTTATTTTCTGTCTTTTTTAAAGTAGTCATTCTAACACGTTTGTGAGGTTATGATTTTTGATTACCGTATATTTCATATTAATATAATGCTTATTGAATGTAGAATAAAATATAGTTATAGTTATTTAAATTCTAACATAGGATTTAGAAGTAAAAATATAAGAATATTGCACATTCAAAAATATAATAGTTACAAGTAGTAATCATATATTTGCAAACCAAATATTATAGTGGTTAGATGACCTCAATTTATTGTTTACTGTACACTAGGCATGGGGCTTAACTATATACTGCAGTATAATATAGGTGAGATTAATAGGTTTTATTATTAGTTTTTGCAAATGAATAAACTGAGAATCAGAATAGTATTCAACCTCTTGTTCAAATGTATATAGACAATAAATGATAGAGCTGAGAGTACAAACTCAAGTATATTTTATAATTTTTTTTAAGTAATGCTTTTTCCCCCTGAAATATGCTTTCTTCCTTACCTGATCTTTACCAAAATAAGGTTTCAATAAGCTGGAGTTTATAAAGAACTTTTCTCACATATGGAGAAAGAAAGGTTTCTTACTCTGGGCCAGGTTAGTTTCATTAGTTTTTGGACATGATTCTGCAACAGATTTACATGATTTTTTTTTCCTTCCATTATTACACATACACAACTTCTAAGTATTTACCATTTGAGTAATAGTAATGAAAGAAATAATTGGGAACTAGAATTAACAAATTACAAGTAAAATATTTACTTCTAACAGAGAGAAGGAGAAAAGGATCATCAGGTGCGTTTGGCAGTTGGAAATGGTGTACGGAGTGATGTATGGAGAGAATTTTTAGACAGATTTGGAAATATCAAGATGTGTGAGCTTTATGGAGCTACTGAAGGAAATATTTGTTTTATGAATCACACTGGGAAAATTGGAGCAGTCGGGAGAACAAATTTCTTTTACAAAGTAAGTACAATATTTTCTTTACAAAAATATTTTGAGACCTGATGACCTCTCTTCTAGCTTTGTGCTTATACCTTATGATAAGTACAGTATTATCAGGTGTTTTTTATTTTGTTTTAAGTTGAGAACTTCTGTGGTTAAAGTAGTAGCCTCTAGGTGAACTATAGAACTAGAGATTATGAAAACCTCAACCTTTCATGTTTTCCCTCTCATATGAGAATAATGATACCTAATTCTTCAGTTTTCAGATTTAACGATATCAATATAAATAGTAAGCGTAGATCCTGACATATACTAATTTGACTCCATTTTCTTTGAGTATTTTCAACCTACTACTTCTATTTGCCTTTCCATTTTTATGTCAATCAAAACTTACGTATAGGCTTCTAATATATGGTTTACTTTAAAACTTTATCAAGATACCACTAAAATGTTCAAAGCAGCCAAAAAAATCACCTTCTTCAAAGTCAAAGACTTATAGCTGATTTCTCAACAGCAACCATGAAACACAAAAAAATAGTAAACACATATCTTCAACTGACTTGGAGAAAATAATTGTCAAAATAGAATTTGTACTCAACAATATTTTTTAAAGAATAAAATTGAAAATAGTCTCAAATGTAATATAATCTCAAGGGAAAATAAGTTCAGAATCATAGTAGGATATTGTATTTATAGCTTTTTCAATATTTTATAGAAAAAAACAAAAAATTTCAATGATATAGAATATTTGAATAATACAATGAACAAGCTACTTGAACTAATGGGCATATATAGGACACAACATCTAAAAACTGCAGAGTATCCATTTTTTTCTAGCACTTGTGAAAATTCACAAAGATTATTGTTCTACTTAGGGAATTCCAACAAATTTCAAAAGATTTAACTTATATGGATTATAGTCTCTGACAACAGTTTAATGAAGGTAAAAATATATTTTTTGTATGTCAGCTAGATAATTTCCCATGTATTTGGAAATAAAACATCTCCACAGTTTCATGACTTAACAAAATATCAGAAATTAGAAAAAATTGAGCTGAACCATAATGAAAATGTTACATTTCAAAATGGTTAGACTCAGATAAAAACAGCTGAAAATTAGTGGGCTAAAATATCCATTTCTATAGTGTTAATTTTAAAAAACAAACTCAGAGAATTAAAAGGAAGAAAATAATTAAAATCATAAATTTAAAAAATAGTAAAACATTTAAAGAGATAAAAATATGCTGTCAACTGAAACTAATTCAAACTAATATTGAATGTATATTGTAACTGAAAAACAATTTAATATATAAAATACATAATTTTTAAAAAGCAAAAAAAAAGACTCAAAGCTAATATAAATTACCCTAATGTTTGGAACCTAAAGAAGGTTAATGCATTCTTTGGGATTTTAAGGGTCTTGTTGTCCTGCCAGAAGTGCGTTTCCATTCTGAATAAAAGTAATTTGGGGAAAATAAGTGCTAATATTAACTGAGTTTTACATCCCTTCCAGTTAATTTTCTCAATTCATTGAACTAATTCCATTAAAAATTGGTATTTATATTAAAAGCTTCTTTAGTGAAGCTGAGTCACTCCAAAGTAATCATCTCACAGAGTATAATGAAGAATATTTGTATTTTATTATTGACTTGACTTAATTTTAGTTTTCTGATATCTAAAATTTCCTGTCAGACTATAGACTATATATGTAAAAGCCTAATATGCTGTCTCACTGATCAGTTGATCACTGATGCACAGTGATCACTAGGGGGCAGACGCTCTGACCAGTAGGTTAGCTTGCTTCTGGGGTCCAGCTGATTGGGACTGGGCTAGAAGGGCTAGACACGCCCTGGAGCCAACTTCCCATGGTCCCTCCCAGGCCTCTAAAATATTTCTTCTAATTAATTTCCTTTCAATGTGCATGGATTCATGCACTGACCCTCTAGTAATATCAATAATGCAGGTAGTCATGACTGTCTCCAATTTATTTAGAAAAACTTCTGTTTTTCCATTCATTTTAGGATATTTTTCCAGTTTGGAAATGAAAAAAAAAAAAGTACCTACTATCATATGAATTCTGTCTTTTATTACTTCATTCACATATTGTTTTGTTACATAGCAGGCAATCAGAAAAAATAGGACCAGCAACTCTTTCATAATTGTGTAGAGAGATTTGATAAGTATGTCTCAGAGAGGAATCAACCTCTCAATGGAGATAGGATTTTATAAATACAGGAAAAAGAGAAAGCAGTGACACAGAGTTCCTATGACCTAAATGTCCTTGTGTGTTATGCTTACTATTTAAATGCATGAGACTGAAAGGATATGTATCTCACATATGCTCCCAAAGCAAACAATATAAAAAATTTGGTGGCAACTCATTTAAAAAAACAAACTCAAGTAAAAGTTATGGATTGCCTTCTTTTCTATACCTGGGGAAGGAACAAACATGAAATCCCTAGGGGAAATAAAATTTGAAAAGGAGGTGGGGAATGAATTTAAATTAAAAGGCAACTGAAAAAAATATGGACATCAAAATAATAAGTCTTCCAAAATGGCCCGGAACTAAAAATGAACTGACAGAAAGAGAAAGTAAAAAAAAAACAATCCCATTTACCATTGCAACAAAAAAGTTAAGATACCTACGAATAAACTTAACTAAGGAGGTAAAAGATCTTGGAAAACTACAGGACATTGGAAAAAAGGGATAGAGGAAGATATAAACAAGTGGAAGAATATACCGTGTTCATGGATTAGTAGAATCAACATCATTAAAATGTCCATACTTCTTAAAGCAATCTATAGATTCAATGCAGTCCCCATTAAAATAGCAACAACATATTTCACAGACCTAGAACAAACTCTCCCAAAATTTACATAAAACAAAATGGCCAAGAAAATTTTAGAAAAACAATTTTCTATAGGTTCAAAAATTGCCTTAATAGTCTCCTTAAAAATAAGAGCTTAAAGCAGAGGAAATTTCAAGGAAGATATAAATTAACAAAACAAATTGGAAAATAGGCATACTCAGCTCAAAAAAAAAGCAATAAAGAAAAAAATGAAAATATTATAGAGAGTAACACTATATTAAAGGACTTAAAAATAAACAAGACTCTAAACATTGTTAGGGAGCAAGATGAATGGGATTAAGGGGTCACACAAACAATAAAAAAAGTATTCATATCCTATATAATAAAAGCCTAGTAACCAAACAGCGTGATGACCAGAACAACCAGTTGACCAGTCGCTATGACACGCCCTGACCACTAGGGAAAAGCTCCTGCATTTAGCGTCTGCCCCCTGGTGGTCAATGCACTACCACAGAGGGAGTGCCACTCGACTGACCAGGACGAATGACTGCTCCTGCTGTGAACCCCGGCCAACAGGCAGGAACCTGGGCTGCGATCAGCATCTCCTCAACCGAGGCTCCTCCTCTTCGTTCCCTGCTACCTCCTCCGGACGCTGCAGGCCATGCAGTGCAGCTACCAGACTCACAGAACTGACCCTGTAGGCTGGGAGTTTTGTGGCCATGGGGCTGAGACCTCACTCCACTTCCTCTCAGTGCTATTGTCCCTGGGCCCGGCCCAGACCGGGTGCCCTGGAGAGGTGGGTGCTCCAACTCCACGGAAGATGCAGGACCAGGGAGCAGCCGCTCGGAGGGCAGGACCACAGCCGTTCGGCAGCAGGCTGCGATGAGCAGCACTCCCACAGCGGGCCAACCCTCGCAGGCCATGCCCCCCACCAGGGCACGAATCCTGTGCCCCCAGGCCTCTAGTAATAACATAAAATAAATTAACAAGATAGATTTTGAAAATAGACAATAACATGATATATGCTTAACTTGTGTTCATGCAAGAAAAAAAAAATCAAAGAGATAATAATTATTTGAAACCTAATAGAAGAAAACTTCTTTAAAATAAAAATTTGAATCATTAGCAAAAGAACACATTTTATTCCAGAGGGAGGAGGGATATGGTACAGAATGATCATCTGAAAAATATATCCTGGTGAAAATATCAAACATAAATTAAAGAACCATTGGATATGTTGAGGCAGAAAAAGCAAAGAATACACGTACATGTGCATATTTACTTAGGAAAAAAAGTGTGGCACGTATTTTTTTATTTGTGTTATAACAGCCATTTTTTGTGACATTGTGTAGCCTCTTGAAGAGACTTCAATATAGAAATCCCTCTGGCTGAGACTTAAGGCTCTGATCCTGGCGACTTCTAGAAGATGCTGTAATATATTTAAATTTCATTTATATCATGAAATTATCCAATTTCTGAACATCAAGTCCCCTGTATCTGACAACGGGCACATTGAACAGATTTGGTATGGAGTGAATGTCACCCATGCAGGTAGTTGCCAAATTAATTTAAAAGAAATAACACTAAAGCTGATAACACCAGTTGCTAGGCAAATTTTTCAAAATAGAAAGTATATTAGGACAGAAGAGAAGAGATTGGATAATGAACAGGACTCTGCTCTTATTTGGCCAAATTGACAAATGCAGTTCTGGAACTTCTGGAATCTTTCTTCTTACCAGTCATTAGGCAAGTGGCCAATATCCTATTACTCAATTACAGACAAACACCAACAAGATGCAAGCTTGCATTTTAATAAAGAATCTTTAGCCCTAGTCAGTTTGGCTCAGTGGATAGAGCATCAGCCTGTGAACTGAAAAGTCCCAGGTTTGATTCCAGTCAAGGGTGCATGCCTGCTTTGCAGGCTCAATCCCAGTGAGGGGTGTGCAGGATTCTCTCTCATCTTTGATGTTTCTCTCTCTCTCTCCCTCTTTCTTCCTCTCTGAAATCAATAAAAATATACTTTAAGATTACAAAAAAAGAATATGTCTGGAATAACAATATGTTTTGCTTTACAACCTTTCATTGGACCTCATCTTAAAATAGGATAATACTAACTTCTACTTTATAGGGTGATTTAATGATTAAATTAAAAACTCTTAATTTCTTAGCACAGTGGCTGGCGTACAGTAAGTCAATATTAGTTGTTCTCATTTATATTTTAATTCAAATAATGAATTGTGATTCTAGTTATATGCTGATTTTACTAAGATTAAAAACCAGAGATATTTGTGTTTAGTCTTTGATAAAAATAATGCTATTAATCTCACTCATCTTTTCCCTATTATTCTATATTAGAGGGCCAATGCACGAATTCATGCATCTTGAAAGGAACTGTGGGCCACGAGGCTGCGATAGGCACAGGAGCCAGTCTTGGCCAATCCTTCGCACTCCTGCCTGGCCCCTCCCACTGCGGCCCTTGAGCCCCTGTCTGCCAGTGACCCTGCTCCCACCACTGCTGCCCCATGCACTAATACCGCCAGTCCCAGTAGGAGCAATTGGGACCAGCACCAGCAGCGGGTGCAAGCAGAGCCAACCCATCAGAGGGTGTAAGTGGTGGCTGCTGCCCAAATCGCCCCTCAGGAGCATGGGGAGGTGGAGAAGCCCTCAGGGGCAATTAGGGCTAGCAACTGCTACTCATACCCACTGGTGGCACTGAGTGATCAGGACCATGACCTAGTGATCGGGACCGAGACCGGGCACCAGCAGGTGCAAGCAGTGGCTCTGTCACTGGCTGCAGGTGTAAGTGGGGCTGGCACTGGCAGTGGGTGGAGCAGTGGCTCTGATGCTGACAGCAGGAGTAAATGGGGTTGGCATCAGCAGCAGGTGCCCTGCCTTCATCTGGCACTCCCGCTCATCTGCTCCACCATCCCGCCATCCATGGTCAATGCCTATCATGTTCCACACATGCTCCCTGGTGGTCAGCACACGTCATAGTGATTGGTTGTTCAGTTGTTCTGCCATTTGGTCTATTTGCATATTAGCCTTTTATTATATAGGACTAGAGGCTCAGTGCATGAAATCCATGCACTCGTGGTGGTCCCCCAGTCCGGCCTGCACCTTCTTGCAGTCCGAGAGCCCTCAAGGGATGTCCAACTGATGGCTTAGGCCCACTCAAGCCAGAAGTTGGGCATCCTTAGCACTGCCATGGAGGCAGGAGAGGCTCCCGCCTCCACCACTGTGCTCACCAGCCATGAGCCTGGCTTCTAGCTGAGCAAGCGCTCCCCCATTGGGAGCGCACTGACCACCAGAGGGCAACTCCTGTATTGAATATCTGCTGGTGGTTAGTGCACATCATAGCAACTGGTCATTCTGTCAATTTGCATATTAGCCTTTTATTATATAGGATTTGTTCATTTCTCATATCCTTCTAGCCCTCTTCCTTTTTCTCTTTCTATTTGTCCCTCCTTACTATTTTTTCTCACTTCATTTTATTTCCTTTATTTTAGTTCAGCTTAATAAGATTGCTTATTTAATTAATCAGGAAAAAAACTCAATTTTATTAACCTTAAATTTTATTAAAATAAGGGAGGGTTGGGTTGAACCAATCTGTAGTGCTCTCTCCCAGGTCAGATTTTAGTGGATCTTTGAATCAGCATGACATGGTAATAATGATCATTTCAGGAGGGGAGCAGCTGGAAATATCTGGGGACAAGGAAAGTTGTCCAATAAGCTTGATACCCAATGTGATCAGGATGTTCCAAGAAATTTGCCATCTCACCCCAAAGAAGTGCACAGAAGTACTGAGTGCTGCATTAGGGACATTAGGTGAAAGGCCTGGGGAAAAGGTCAAAGGAAGTGTCAGGTAACAAGTACTCTCTGGACACCTGGTCCCTGTTCAAGGGATTGTAAATTAAAAATAGACAGTAAGCTCCTTATATTCACATAGTTTACAGTTTAGTTCTATTAAAACTTTCCCCTTCAAGGGATGTTTTGAATGACTGCACAAAGGAGAAGGAAAGGCAGTGGTCCTCCTCCCTATAGTTAGTCGAGTATGTAGTTGAGTGAGTGCAGGGATCGCTTGCATTCTCTCACTCAGGGATTAAAGTTAGGAATGTTTGCCAAGGTGTAATGGGCAACAAGAAAGAAATGAAAGTAAATGCCAGCACAGGAGTGCTGTTTACTAATACATTCCATTTTGATGTTCAAATATTTAATTTTGCATCAGTAAGAGTCTGTGTTTTGATAAATCCACATTCTAATTCACAGTTTCAACAAAATCTTCTACCCACAGATGTCAATGCACAAATAACCAAGTCCTGTTTTCCTTTGGTTTTCTTTTTGCAGCTTTTTTTCACTTTTGACTTGATAAAGTATGATTTCCAGAAAGATGAGCCCATTAGAAATGAACAGGGCTGGTGTAGTCATGTAAGAAAAGGTAAGACTCTTACATTTGAAGATGTCACCTCAGGCAAGGTTTCTGAATTTCCTTTTAAATTTAAATTTAGAAAAGAAAGAATGATTATTTCTAATAGGTAGTATGACTTGACTGGAATTTCAATGTAGGTAGAATGGTTTCATTATTAGATGGTGGAGGCCACAAATGAATCTCTCAGATGCTAAATTATTAAAATTTAAAAGGGATTACTGTTGGCCTCATGTTTTTCTTAATAGGCCATTTACTTTCGCTTTGTGACAATGGCATGTGTCCAATGTCCTATATCACCAACATTAAAATGAATGACTTAATTTAACATTCTAGGTGTAGTGGGAAATCAGGCAGATGTTAATTTAAATTTGGGCTCTCACATTTAGAAACTGTACTGCTTTGGGAAGGCCACCCAACCTGTCTGAGTCTTGTTTTCTTCATATGTAGCGTAGAGGTGACAACACTTATTTTGTGAGTTTATTGTTTTCCATTATTTGCGATGGTGTGTGCAAAGTCCTGCAGAGGGCCAGGCATGTGCTCATCACCCCTCTGCCTTCTCTTCTCCCTTTCACTCCTCCTCCTCTACCAAGGTAGACTTTCTTATAATTTCTAATTGGAAGTTTTTGCTTTGTTTTGTTAATCCTCGACAGAGGGAATTTTTCCATTGATTTTTAGAGAGAATGGGAAGAAGGGGGAGAAAGAGAGAGAGAGAGAGAGAGTTGTCAATTGGTTGCCTCCTGCCAATGGCCCAACCATTGATGGGGATCAAATCTGCAACTGAGGTATGTACCCTTGACTGGGAATTGAACCCAGGACCCTTCAGTCCACAGGTATCCACTGAGGCAAACCGGCTAGGGCTTTAGTTAGAAATTTTAATGAAAGCAAGTGCCCCAATTAACTTGCTGCTGCATGTCATCAATCTAGAAAATTAAATGTAGAGATGTGCACTTAAAGTTGTTTAGAGGACTAGACTGAATAAATTGGGCCAAGCTTACATTTACTGCCTCTGAATATGTTTAAACTACATTTCAGAGATGATTTCCTTTAAATCTTTACTTCAGATGTGGAGGTAAATGCCGCAAAACTGATTTTTGTTTTGTTTCGTTTTTCCTGGCAGCTGAAAGTAAAGAAAAAAATACAAACCTTATCTATTAAAAAACAGATTTCACAATCCTCTGAATTTCAAGCCTGGGGATATTTATCAAATATCTTTCCCTAAATGAATTCTATAGATAGTATTCAAAAGAAAAGCCATTTCTAAGGAACTTCATTTCAACACACCTTGCTAATTAGTGTGTGGTTTCTTTTTTATTTTATTTTTTTACAATTACCGTAACATATGATATTGGAACTTGAATCCCAGAACTGCTTATTCCTATTTTGCAGTTCTAATTAAAGGTTGCTAAATATTTTCTTTTCCCATTAAGTCCTTGTGTCTTGCATAAATTGCCTGTAAATGACAGACAAGAATACACTATGACCTTTTGAGCATTTGCAATAATTGATTTCTTAGGGAAGAAACTGCCACTTGTGTCCTGAAAAAGAAAAGCAACATAAAACTTCAGGGAAATGTGAGGCTGGAAAATTCTGAATTATAGGGAATGCAGACTGATAGAATATGCAAGGAGAAGAGGCTTTGGAGTCAGGGTGTCCTGGCTAAAAATTCCAACCCCCACAATTGGCACTGAGCAAATTACTTTTTCTTTCTCCATCTTTTCAACTGTAAATGAAGATTATAGGAAGGCCTGTCTCACAGGTTTGTGATGAGAACCCAGTGGGATACATATGCAAAGTGTTCAGAATAGTGACTGGTACCCAGAAATTGCTCAATAAGTGTAATAATGAAGTTCATTATGACAATGATAATGATGGATATGATGATGATAATAATGGGGTTGGTAATGACAGTGACCATGAGGGGCCTCTGCTGTAGCAAAGCAGGCTTGTTTTGGCCACTGGTTTGGGTGCCTTTAGAAGCCAGAATATCCAGAAGGAATAGGAGTAATTGGCAGTTGAATAGAAAGTTTAAAAAAAAAGAAAGAAAGAAAGAAAGCTGGAATTTAACCCATTTAACTCATCACAAAGATGTTCACTCGCTTCACAAAGAGCAAAACAAGTCACCAATAGCCTTGAAATTGTCTGGGGCAGTAATTGCTGCTCTCCCTTGTCTTCCACCCTTCTCTTGGAAGTAGTTTCTCATCTTGCAGATTGCTGGCCAAAATCTGGACTCATTTGAATAAACGTTATTGAAAAATTACTTTTGATAATGTGTCTAAAGTATAATTAATAAATTTCATGTTTCATCTCTTGCCCATTGAGGGTTACCAGACTAACATGCCAGAGGAATAAAACATTTTCCTAAACTTCTAATAACATGTTAATTATATCAGAGATAGTATTATACAAAAACCTAGTTGCAACAATCATTGAGACTTGAATTTGAGTACTAGATTCATTCCTGTCTATCTGTTGGATTCTGGTCCCTAGTTTCTTTCCTGTGAAATAGGAATTATAATTATTAATTTCAAAACACTTCTGTAAAGATTAAACAAAATGGCAGTTTGGGCGCTTGCTACATAGTAAGTACCCAGTAAATATTGCTGTTACCATTGCTGTTTTAATTTTTTAAATTATTATTATGGTTGTTATTTATAGAATTTCCATTATTAGCAGTGGTAAAATCTGCATAATCTAAAAGAAAAGTAGCCACTGTTCTATCCAGCCAGGATGTGAAATAAATTTAATATACTTTCTTCATATTCCATTTCCTTTTTGTTAGTTTGCCTAAAGTAACTTGCATTTGTGGCAGTCTGTGAAAAGATATGCTGGTTGTATACTCTGAGCATCCAAAGCAAATGATGTTAAATATAATAAAATAAGTTCAGAGGAAAGGCAGATAGGCAACACTAGTTGTGTTGGGTGGATGTAAATTAAGTGTGTGCATGATGTGTATAACAATAGTTTTAATCAGATCACTGAAGATGCCTTTCTCTGGCAGGAGAACCTGGACTTCTCATTTCCCGAGTGAATGAAAAGAATCCCTTCTTTGGTTATGTTGGGAATAAAAAGCACACTGAAAAGAAATTGCTCTGTGATGTTTTCAAGAAAGGAGATGTTTACTTTAACACAGGAGATTTAATGGTCCAAGATCACGAGAATTTTCTCTATTTTTGTGACCGTATTGGAGACACTTTCAGGTACGAGACATCATCGGTTACACTGCCTGTTCTGTGATTATGAACTGTATTCTGAGCAGGACTCTATGGAAGCACTATAGACCACATGCTCTTTACCTTCAGGGCAGACTCAATTATGTCTCCCCATTTAAAAATCTATCAGCCATCTGTTTCTAGATTAAAATATAAGTTAAATTTGGATGTCAATTTTTATAATTATTTTAATGAATCCATTTGGTCCAAATTAGTAAGTTCACAGATATGAAGTCTAAATGGTAGGGTTAAAAGCAGTTTGGTCAAATATGCTCTACTTCTTGACCTAGTGATAAAAATAATGAAACAGCAACATTTCCCTTTCTAGATTTTCTTTCTTAATACTTAAGATTATTTTAGGCTTATGACATTTTACTTTCCTAATCAATGACTATATAACAGTAGAAGACAGACAATAGACATTCAAAAATTATTTGAATGAATAAATGAATTATACTTCCTCACTTTCTTGTACCAAGTCAGGAGCTTACACTATTTAAAATTATTTTAAGCCCTGCTGGTATGATTTAGTAGTTGAAGGGCAACCTCTGAACCTGGAGGTCATGGTTTAATTCCTGGTCAGGGCACATGCCCAAGTTGTGGGCTCAATTCCCAGTGTGGGGCATGCAGGAAGCAACTGATCAATTATTCTCTCTCATCGTTGATTTTTCTGTCTATCTCTACTTCTCCTCCTCCCTGAAATCAATTAAAATTTATTTTAATTAGAATAAAATATCTATTCATATGCCCTGAAAGAGACAAAGGGATTAATCCCTAGAAATCAAAAGGGTTCAGTAGAGTGAAAGGCAACAAACTATAGTTTTCCTTTCAGTTTTTTCTATCTGTCATTAGAAATAGGGGACATTTTCTACTTAACTGTTATTATATTACAAAATAAAAAGGATTATCATGCTTTTATTTTTATGACACATTATAAAAAACACTTTACAGTAAGCAATTTATACCGATGAGACATAGATAAAGTAATTTTAACTAAAAAATAGGTACTGGATTTTGTTGAGCTATCAAAAAAGTGCTTTCTTACAATATGTATTTTGTTTTGAAAACTGCCATTATTTTTCGTTATTAGATGTTTGCACAGAGCCAAGTGCAAGGCACTAACACTAAAACTGGGCACCTAATTCTTCAGCTAACGGTGTACTAACTGGAACTTGTGTTTTATTTAGATGGAAAGGAGAAAACATTGCAACCACAGAGGTTGCTGATATTATTGGAATGTTGGGTTTTATACAAGAATCAAACGTATATGGTGTGGCAGTACCAGGTATGAATTTATTTTGGGTTTGGGAAGGATTATCAGAAAGAATTGCCAACTTTTTTTAGGTTTGCAATTCAACATTTCTTACTAATTCAACATTTTTTTATATTTATTTGATAGTTATCTCAGTCTTATCATGGCAAATAATGCCCTAGAGCAAGCTAACCAACTTCATGGCCATATCAGGGGAAAGGTATCCATTGACATTTTTATGATTTTTGCTTTTTATTTTAGTGTGGATTGATGTTTTTCCCCATTGAATTTTGACATATGTGTGTTGTGTGTGTGTGTGTTTTTAAGCAGAGCTCAAACATTCCAGTCAGTGACTGACTCACTGCTTTTCAATAGTCTATTATTTTTCTCTTTGAGACTGGAGTTTATACATGCCTCTAAACAGAAACGTGTTCTAGTTTAAATGTTTAAGAACACTGACTTGTAGTTAAGTTGAACCTTTTAAAAATTATTTTTAAATTGTTTGGCCTCATTTATCTTTATAAATATGCATGTGAGGATTGTATCATGATGGTGGAAATGGCAAATAAAAGTGACCAACTTGAAATCATGGGACTCCTCGTCACTGTATTTTTATTTTTTACTAATGACAGTATTGTCTAACTGATGTTTGTAAGTGAATGGGGATGTAAGAGGTGAGGGTGAGAGCAGAGGAAGGGGTGATTACTCTAACAGTGCTGGAAAAATGCTGCGGGGAAACTCCAGTCCCCTGGAAATATCTCTGGGTGGCATGATTCACAGGAAGCCATCTGTGGATGTAGTTAGGACAATGCCAACCCTAAATAAAGACATGCCCTTTATTTTTTGCATTGATGCTTATTATCAACATTTCTCTTTTTAATACATATTTCTTCTTTATATTTTATATTAGTGGTGGTAAGATGCAAAATATGGGTCATTTATGGTGTTTTCCATTCCATCTCTTTCATTATTGTAGTGTGGATATTTAAGATTAGACTCTGCCCTTCCTTGTTCCTAAATTATTTCTAGGGAGTAGATTGTATGCTCAGGGAAGGAGCCACTCATTTACATTACTGTCACATTGTCATTGCTGCAATAAGTGTAATGTCTCCCTTTAGTATGCAGGACTATTTTTAAAATGCACCTAGTACTTGTAAATGGACTCTATTTCAAACTTCTTTTTCAGGTTGTGAAGGAAAAACAGGAATGGCCTCTATTACTTTAAAACCAAATATGTCTTTAGACTTGGAAAAAGTTTATGAACAAGTTGTAACATTTCTGCCAGCTTATGCCTGCCCACGATTTTTAAGAATTCAGGTAATTTTACTTACCTATTAAATTTAAAAACCAGGAATCCAGGAGATTAATTATAAAATAAGATTTTATCTTTTAGCTAATATGTGCACTTTATTTATATTAGACAATTTGAAGAGCAATAAAAAGCCGTGGCATGTTAATTTATGCCATATTTGACACTTAATTATAGAAGGGGGAACATAATGAAATGCTAGGCTGTCTTTGTCTTTGTCCTAGTTGTAGAATTGCTCCCTCCCTGTTGAGTCAAGATCTCAGAGCAAAAAATGATGGTTCCAGAGACAGTGGCAAGCTGAAAACCACATTTTACACGTGCCTTCTGAAAACATTTAGTGCTATATGCTTAAATTGGGGTTCCAGGAAAGAGAAACCAAATGGCAGCATAGGTGAACACCTAAACTGCTGTCTCGCACAACAATTTCAAAACTATAACTAAAAGACAGAACAGACAGCATCCAAAACCACAGGAAAGCTGGCTGAGTGGGAATTCTACAATTAGAAGTAAAGAGAGGGGCACACGGAGATTCATACAAGCTGCAAAAAGCTAAGGTACAGAGACATGCGGTACTCGCGGAGAGTACAGGCGGCTGAGTGCCTGACTGGCTTTCTCTAGTGGGAGGGAGATGGAAACTCCCAACTGCACTGAACCCCAGTTCCGACTGCACTGAATCCCAGTTTAGGGCAAGACCCTGGGGACCCAGACTCTTTTGGCAGGTGTCTGGACTATTGGGAAAAGAGAGGAGCGCATGGAAACTCAGGGGATCTGCGAAAGGCAGAGGTCTGGAGGCGCGCACGCGAGTGCACACAGAGAGGATTGCAGTGATTACTGAGGGACACTCTGACCCAGGGACCTCATATGGCAGGGCTGACAGGAAGCCAAGGCTGTCTGCTCCACCCTGAGACTCTGCCCCCTCCAAGCTGATCACAGAGGCTTTTGCAATTTTGCAAGTCTTGTCTCATAAGGCTATCTCCAGCACAGAAGTGCTCCCAGGGTAGATTTATCTGATCCTCACAGCCAATTGGCCCGGAGGTGTGATACCAACAACACAGTCCACAAAATGTTGCACCAAGAGTGTCCATCTCAGGTAATTGGGGAGGCTGAGTCATTGGGCCATATAGTACACCTAGCACACAAAGCTACTCTACCAACTCAGGGAAGCAGCAAAAATGTGGAGACAAAGAAACAGATCACAAATGAAAGAAATGGATTAAAACAAATGACTAGATATAGAGTTCAAAACCACAGTTATAAGCTTTTTCAAGAATTTCCTAGAAAAGGCCAATAAATTTAGTGAGACTCAAGAGGAGATGAAAAAGGACCAACTAGAAATTAAACATACACTGACTGAAATAAAAAATATACAAAGACCTAACAGCAAACTAGAGGAATGCAAGAATCAAGTCAAAGATTTGGAATACAAAGAAGCAGAACACACTCAACTGAAAAGCAAAAAGGAAAAAAATGTGAAGATAGTGTAAGGAGGCTCTGGGACAACTTAAAGTGTACCAACATCAGAATTTTGGGGGTGCCAGAAGGAGAGAGCAAGATACTGAAAACCTATTTAAAGAAACAATGACTGAAAACTTCCCACACCTGGTGAAACAAATAGACTTACAAGTTCAGGAAGCACACAGAACCCCAAACAAAAGGAATCCAAAGAGGACCACACCAAGACATATCATAATTAAAATGCCAAAAGCAAAAAACAAAGAGAGAATATTAAAAGCAGCAAGAGAAAAACAGTTAATTACCTACAAGGGAGCATCCATACGATTGTCAGCTGATTTCTCAACAGAAACTATGCAGGCCAGATGGAAGTGGCAAAAAATTTTCAAAGTGATGAATAGCAAGAACCTACAACCAAGAATACTCTATCCAGCAAAGCTATCATTCAGAATTGAAGGGCAGATAAAGAGCTTCACAGATAAGAAAAAGCTAAAGGAGTTCATCACCACCAAACCAGTATTATATGAAATGCTGAAAGGTATTCTTTAAGAAGAGGAAGAAAAAGAAAGCAGTAAAGGTAAAAATTATGAACAACAATACATATCTATCAACAAGTGAATATAAAAATCAAGTGAATTAAAAATCTGATGAACAGAATAAACTGGTGAATGTAATAGAATCAGAGGCAAAGAAAGGGAGTGGACTGACAATTCTCAGGGGGAAAAGGTGAGAGGAGGGCAGGGAGAGAATGGACAAAAATCATATACCTCTCTTGATTCGGGCCATTGGGGGGGGGAGGTATGGGTAAAGCAGGTGGGAAGCAGGTGGAGGGGAACTCGGGGTGGGGGGAAGGAGGAACAATTGTAATAATCTGAACAATAAAGATTTATTAAATTAAAAATAAAATGGGGTTCCACCAAGCTAACATCAAGGTGTCTTTAGGAGGTTCATAGAACTTAAAGGGAATTGGCTTTAAGCAATTTTGCTTTTAATTTTTGTCCTCATTCTGTCCAAAATATTATGTAAATAAAATATGTATGACATGTTCAGATGACATGTCCCATTGGCCAACCAATGGCTTGGCTATAAGGATTGCCACAAAACCCCTCTGGGATTTTATATTTGGAGGAATTCTGCATTTATTTGTTTTGAAAAATGGCTCTTTCTCTTGTTCAATAACTAGACTAACACACAATAAAAATAAAAACACATTTATTCAGCTACTGGTAATTTTGCTTGCTCATTTCATCAGCCATTCATCTATTTAATATTGTGCTTTAAATGAAATTTTCCAACGCTAGTACTCATCATCTCTCAACATCCCATCATAGAATTTTACTGGGTACATTGATCATATTGCTATTATATTTCTAATAGCGTGATAGATGGGGTCATATTTATTTTTAAAGCATTTGCTGAGCAATCCTTATAGTCAAGTCAATGCTTGGCCAATGGGACATATTATCTGACCTGTCATAAATACATATGTCATTTACATTATATTTTTCTTTTAAGAGCTTTTATATACATCATCTCAGATTATTTTCATATCATCTGAAATACTAAAGGTAAGTAAATATGTAGCAGAAATAACACATTTTTAATTGATTCACATGCAGTTGTAAGAAATAATACAGAAAAAATCCTACGTACTGTTTACTTGGTTTCCTCCTATGGTAAAATTTTTCAAAACTGATATTGACATTGATATCATTTGCCCATTTTTTTAAACTTTTCTTTTTTACTTGTATTAGTGTGCATGTGTGTACATGTGTGCACACGTGTGTGGAGGTGTATGGTGGGGTGGGGGTTGGAGGGGAGGAAGAATGTTCCTTTAGCCTAGTTTCTTCCAGCTGGTCTAATAATTAAATTGACATGAGACCAGTTACCAAGAGAAAATAACCAAATTTTATGCATACATACATCTTGGAACCCCACCTACTTGAGAGCATCAGAGACCCCACGTACATGAGAGCTTTAGCGACAGAAAGTTAAAATGAGGTGCGTGTGGCATTCTGAGCTAAGGATGAGGTAAGGTGCATTGGGGTTTCACAGAGGAGGAAGGTTGTTTCCAGGACAATAATAAGAGTAGGAATTTAGTAATTAGGAATTTGCCCTGCCATATAGATAGGTCATAAAATGTTATTTTTGGTGATAACTTATTATGGGAAAGGCCCCTAATTTAAGTTCTTTAAGGTAGATATAAATTTTCTCATGAGTCCTCAGGGTCTCATTTGCCTTCAAAATAATTCACATGCCAAAGTGGCATACCTTTGGGAGGTTTGATCTTATCCCCTTCAGTCTTAACTTCCAGACACTTTTATTAGCTGTGTAGCTATATGCATCAATGACCACAGTCAGGATATGAACAATTTCAATACCACAAGGATCCTTCCATGTTGTCCTTTTATGACCACACCCAGCTCCCTCCTAACCCTCCATATCCCATTAGAAGCAATGTATTTTAATGAAGTAGGAAGTTGAGAAATCATAATATTTTAAACATTTTCTCCTGGGAATACTTAAATTCATTGTTATTAAAAAAGAAGAAGTATCTTGGCATAGGACTACTCTAGAAGACTATGTCAGTGTTATGCAAATTTAGAAAATATTTTAGCATCATTAAGCACCTAAAAGTACTTGGCCATGACTTCTAGGTTTATTACAGTATTTACTCTAGTTAGAATAATGCATGATGCTTAGTTGTCAAAATATTATTTAATAAATGAGTTATGATCTTAGATAAGCAAAATAATAAGTAACTTCTGACAAAATGAATAAAACAATTATTTTATTAAAATCTGGTTAGCACAAATTTTAAAAGAATTCTCTTGCCAACAAATTTACAAGAAAATTTAAATGTTTTATTATTTAGTATGGCTGGGAAGAAATTAAATTGATCCTTTCATTTTGAAACACAAATTGTTATAACCTCTCTAGGAAACAATGTGCTAAATATGGGATCAGACTATTAGAATTTGCATATATTTTGCCTTAGCAATTTTATTTCCAGAAATTTATCCTTAGGAAGTAATCAAAGCTTCTGAGATGACCGTGTTGGGTAAGAGAGGGGAGAGAATGCATGAGATCAGGGAAGGAGGTTCAAAGAGAAGTTGAGTCTAGAAGTTGTTTAGAAGTATAAATCAAAGTGACCAAGTTACTCATAGAACTTCATATGGACCTCCACATGTCATCTGATTTAAAACAAGGCTGTTTCTCCATGCTTGAAACTGCCAGAGATTCACTCATACCTCCTTTAAATCCCTTAAAGCAGAGAGCTTCTTAAACTTTCTAGATTCATGGTATCTGTAGTGGCTCAGTAATTATTTTATGACACTCTTGGACCAAAAAATAAAACCTAAACATTTATTTATTCAGAGGTTAGGACAAAACAAATTAATAAGTATTTGGGTCTAACAAATTAGTTGCCATTTGAAAAAATAATCACACATAAAGTAAAAGAAAAATACTTTTATTTCATTTTCAAATAACCATAGAAATAAAGATGTGTAAGTTTGGTATTGTACAACTCTACAAACTTTGGAATTAGATGGGACTGAACAAGCCCAGCCTAATTCTATGTTACATGTTTATTTGAGTTTGCTTTTTATCATAGCTCCACTGGAAACTCTGTTTCACAGAGATATGACAATACTGAAGTGAATGTAACACAAACTAATATTGAGCTAGTTGTTTCCAAGTGATGACTGACAGATGTCACTGGGTTTATTTTGAAAATTTAAAATATTCCGTGGAAACCCTAGAAATTCACAATGCACCTCAGTGTATAGCTTGGAAACTCAAGTTTTAGATCATTCTTTACTCCCCCTGATTCTTATAGTAACCTGCTTTATGGAATAGATATCTGTCTTTTACATCCTTTATCTTCATGTTTAATAGCATTCTCTGTACATAATTGTATTGACATTGAATTGAAGAGATAAACCTATTTGTCTTAGACATATTTATAATCCATTATAATCAGTTATTGATGATGTTCATAGTTTTTATATGTTGAATAAAGTTCACAGTTGAGTCAAGCTAAAGATTTAAATCTTTAGAGGCCACTTTTTTTATTTCTAATGTTATATGAGTAGTAGTAAGCAGAGATGGCCATTGGGTATGAAACTGTTGTTAACTCTCGTATGGTCTGCATTGTTAAACATGTTACTTTTGTGTTATATATATTAAATGATTCCACTAATCCTGGTAACTGCTTTATAGGAAAAGATGGAAACAACAGGGACATTCAAACCAAAGAAGTTTCAGTTGGTGCAAGAAGGATTTAGTCCATTGAAAATTTCTGATCCACTTTACTTCATGGATAATTTGAAAAAAACTTATGTTCCATTGACCAAAGAACTTTATGATCAAATAATGTTAGGTGAGATCAAACTTTAAGGTTTCTTTTATATACAGCATTTTCAAATGCTTCCTTAGGAAAGGTGAGGGGAGAGTATGTGGTTCTTCAGCATGAAATGGAGGAAAGGAACCGACATTCATTAAGCATGTGCAGTATTTCCTTATTATGCAATAGCTTTTCTTTAATTAAAAACTTTAGTTTTCTTTATTAACAAAATTTAATCAATTATCTTTTTTATCTATATGGGGAATATGGGGACTCAGTGCATAACTAAATATTTGCCTTAACCATAAAACTCTTAAATAATAAATAAGTAGCTATTGTCTAGATACTTACTAAAAATGTACTTTTTAACATTTAAAGTTTCTAGTTTAGAATAATTGGTTAAATTACTCAAATATTTAACTTTTATATGCCCTGTCCTGTAATTCAATAAAACCATCTTTATTAATATGTTTTGAGGTTCTGTTCTGATATTTTGAATGATAAATTTACAGTCAAGGGAACCTGACCAACTAAATGCATGCACACCATCTCCCTCATGTTAAGTTCACATTAAAATGGTAGAAGAAATATAAAACTTCAGGAAAACAGGTAAGTCCAAAGGATTTAGGGATTTTCGAAGACATATAAATGGGGTCAAATTCACAATAAAATCAAATAGAGCTGTGGAAACCACTAATAGCACATGGAAGGAATAACAGGTATTGACACCAAGATCAGAGGCAGAATGGGCCCTGAGCATGGCAGGTGTGTGAGTGGGTAAATGGGGAATGTCCTACGGGGATAGTGTAATTAGCACAGCTATACTTACCTCAGTCTGGAAGCACCAGCTCCTGTGTTTCCTTCAAGCACAGGAGCTGGTGCTTCTGTGCTTGAAACCATGAGAAGGACTCTTGACAAAGTGAGAGTCCATAGAAGGGCATTATTTGTTACTTACTCCCTCACAAATCCGTATCACATCTGAGAGCTACGTACAGAGGCCCTAGCAGAGGAGAGAATTTGGCATGCTGGGTGAACAGAGAGGAGGCCAGTACTCCAAGTGGCTGGAGCGTAGTGAATGCAGAGGAGAAAACTCGACTAGAAGGTGAACCTGCAGGCAAAGTGTTTGGATTTTATTTCAAGGGCAATGAGAAGCCATGGAAATAGTTTCATCATGGAAGAGGCACAATTAGGAGGATCATGCCAAGTATGTGGGAATCAGATTGGGAAATAAGAAACTAATTAGAATTGCCCTTTTTTGGTGAGTGTTATGTGTCATCTTGGGTGGGCTATGGTATGTCTAGTTGTTTGGGCAAACACTAGTCCAGATGTTGCTGTGAATGTATTGCATAGATGTGTATTTCATAGCTTACTCTAGAGTGACATGCCAGTCCTTTCAATCGCATGAGCCAGTTCCTTTAAAGATAGGTAATCTTATTGATTCTGTTTCTTTGAAGAACCCTGACTGATATACTATTATTGTGGTGCAGATGAGAGATAAAATCGGAGTAGTGATAAAAAAAAAAAAAAACACGAGTATACAGATTCAAGATATAGTCTCTACGTATAATTGACTAGATTTAAAAATAGATTAGAGGAGTTAAGAGAAAGGAAGTGAATTACCTCTTAGGTTTCTATTTAAACAACTAAGTTGGTAGTGATTTTATTTACTGAAATGAAGGTAACTGGGGAACAATAGTATATGGGTGGTAAGGATAGTGGGAATTAATTCTGCTTTGTCCAGGTTAACATGGAGATAGCCAAAATAGCCAAATATATATCTAAACTTGTGAATATGGGATGCTAGAGTTCAGTGGGTGGTCTGCGTCAGAGATAAAATGTTAGTGCCACATAACTACGATATTTAGAGTTAAGGAGTTTGAGAACTTCTGGTAGCAGAATAAAAAATGACCCATGACCAGCCCAGAGAGCCTAGGACCAGTGTGAGAAAACCCACAGTGAGAGCTCAGGGAGAAGTGGAAAGAGGAGTCATCAGAAAAGCAGGAGGAAAATGAGCACCATAGTGTCACAGACCCATCAAGGAAGTAGTCAATAGTGTAGAATGATAAGGTCAGAAAGTGTTGCATGGCTTTGTCAAAATGGATGTTATGAATGACCTCAGGCAGAGTAGTTTTTGACTGGTGGGGAGGCAGCCAGAGCAAATCCAGCAGGTTGAAGAGGGAGTGATGGGTGAGCAAGTGGAGGTAATTCTTTTATGAAATTTTCCAATAACAGGGACAGAGAAATAAAAACCTTTGTGGCAAATGTGGAGTAAAGAGAGAATTTAAAAATTTTATTTATGTTTTGTTTTACGCAAACCATCTTGATTTAAATAAAGTAACATATAAATAAAACAAGATGAAAAGATACATTGATAAGTCTTGGTTGCATACTGACTGTCTCCTACCCTTGATAAACACTTTTTACTTTATTCATTTCTTGGGGAAACTTTCAGTGTTTCTTGGTGAAGATTCAGTAAATATGAATACATGATATTCATATTTCATTTCTGTGCATATTTTCAGCTTATAAAATACTATTCTGTACCTGAAGTACTCCATTTAATAATATATGGAGAGCTTTCTAATTTCTGTAGTGGTTTTTGCTGCATGTATCACTTTAAGTAGCCCCCTATTAATGCAATCTTGGACTGTTTCCAGTATTGTGCTACTACAGAGAGTGCCCAAGTCCATGACCTTGTAAATCTGTCTTCTGGTAACTGTCCAGGTGCATCTGTTGAATAACTTCCCAGAAGTGAGATGGCTGGGCCCGTTTCTGTGATGTAGGTAAATATAGCTAAACTGATTCCGGTGGGTTACATAATTTTACATTCTTATCAGCAGTATAGGAGGGTCTGTTTCCCTAGTCCCTTGCCAACTGTTGTGAAACCTGGATCTTGCCAATCTGATAAGTGAAAAATAGAAGCTCAGTGTACTTTTAGTATGTGTTTCTCAATCCATAGAAAGAGGTAACATGCTAATTTGTCCACGAAGGTGTCCCCATAACGAACAATTTGCATATTGATGCGCACACAGCAGGGGGCCCGCGGCCGGACCCAAGTTCCCAGGGTCCGAGGACAGTGCCTGACAGGAGCCTGGGCTGCAAAGAAGGAAGAGGAAGCAGCCACGGGGATCTCTTCCAATCTCCCTGCACCGACACCCTACCCCAACCCCGCACCCCCAAGGAGACTGACCAGACGGGGAGAAGATCCAGCCCCGGGGGTAGCTGCAACCCGCACCTCCGACTCCCGATCTCCTCCCCCGCCACTCGCGCCAGGGGCGCCCACAACAATAGCATGTGGCGACCACCCGTCTGCACCCCCGAGGCACCCAGGGCCCCCTCCGCTGGGGCCGGGCACACCTCTCCTCCCTCCAGCTCCAGGCCCCGCTGGAGGCAGGCCTGAGCGGCCCTCCAGGGTCAGACCCTGCTCCCCCGCAGCAGCGCGTCTCCGTCTCCGCAGAGGAAGCCACGGAACCTCGCCGGGGGCGCGGCTGAACCCGCCCTCCTCGCCCGCCTGGCTCCGCCCTGGCCCGGCCCCCACCCCGCTCCAGAGATTGGAGCCCCGACCTGAGCAGGAACAGCTGCAAAACAGCCACTTACAATTTAAAAAATGCCGCCAAGCGGGAAGGTTTGGCAGTTACTCCCCCTTCAGCCTCACCGCCCCCTAGCGCCCCGCTAACTCCCTGCCCGCAGCCAGCACCTCCACTGCCACAGGGCTGCTGGCCAGAGCCCGCCCTCCGAGGCCTGCAGGGCCCTCTGCAAAGCTTGCATAGCTACAGTCCCGGGAAACAATCATGCCCTCCTCCCCAGTCAGCACCTGCTCCCACCTGGTGGGTGCCCACCAACTTAAAAATAACAATCCCTTCCCGGTTAGACATCACTTACTTAATGAAACATTTCCCGGTTTATTAGCTCAGAACCTCCTCATGACAACCCAGTGAGGTAGGCGGAAAGAGATTACTGTTCCCATGGTATATTCAGCAATGAAGCTCAGAGAGGGAAAGGGTCAAGCCCACTGGTTCCCAAGGTGCAGCACATGCCCCACAGCGGGGGAGAGGACGGGGGGGATTTGATTTTCAGTGGGGGCAATTCGAGAATGAGTTAACAGTGAATTTTTTGCATGTCTTATGATTCTAGGGGCCTCGTCTACAGCGTATCTTACATAATAAAAGGCTAATATGCAAATGACCAAATGGTGGAATAACCTGGTCACTATGATGCACACTGACCACCAGGGGGCAGACACTCAACACAGGAGCTGCCCTGTGGTCAGTGTGCTCTCTCAGAGCACAGCGGCAGTGGTGGGAGCCTCTCCCGCCGCCCTAACAATGCTAAGGATGTCTGACTGATGGCTTAGGTCCACTAAGTCATCAGTCGGACATCCCCCCAAGGCTGCCAGACAGTGAAAGGACACAGGCCAGGCTGAGGGACCCCTCCCCCCAAGTATACGAATTTCGTGCACTGGGACTCTAGTTATGAATAAAGTTTGAGATTTTTATAAACTTGAATTATTTTCTCTGAACTATCTGTGCTTATTACCATTGTCTTGTCTTTTCTGTCTTATGTTTCATAAGAGATATTTAAGAGATTATCCCTTATCTGTGATGTGAGTGTAAATATTCTCGTCCCAACTGTTTCATTTTTAATTTATTTTGTATTTTCCCCCCAAGCAAAATTTTTCTTCTCTTCTTCTCTCCTTTCCTCTCCTCTCTT
The DNA here is from genome assembly GCA_011751065.1 of Lasiurus cinereus. Taxonomy (NCBI): domain Eukaryota; kingdom Metazoa; phylum Chordata; class Mammalia; order Chiroptera; family Vespertilionidae; genus Lasiurus; species Lasiurus cinereus. The sequence continues at coordinate 27,843,669 of JAAGEH010002525.1, read as the reverse complement.
CCTTTCCCCTTTTCTCCCCTCCTTTTCTCCACCTGCTTTCTCTGTCTCCTCTCTCTTTCTCTTCCATTCTAACTTTTTAAATTTTCTTTTCTTTCTTTTCTTTCCTTTCCTTCTTTTATTTAGCCAAATATTTTTATCTTTTCTCTTTGGTTTGTGAATTTTTATTTAAGCTGGAAAGGCTTTAGCCTCTTTGGTATTATAAAGAAATTGGTTTATATTTTCCTTCAGTGTTCTTATGGGGATTTTTTAACATTAAAATATTTCATGTATCTAGAGGTTATCTTCATATGTCATGTCCAGTATTAATTTAACTGTATCTTCCCGGGTGGTAATTTTGTTATCTCAAGACCATATATTTAAAATGTTATCTTTGTTCTCTGATGTCACTTTTGTTATTTACTATATTATTGACCTTATTTAACCTTGGGGTCATTTTCCATTGGTCTGTCTATTTAAGAGTCAATTATATGGCTTTAATTGCTGAGAGTTTATAGTTTTAACCTCATAGCTCTTTCTTTTTCAAAGTTATCTTATATATTTTTGCCTTTTTATTTTTCCCCAAAACTTTAAAATCACCTTGTTTAGTTATAGAAAAGGGAAGTATTTTTAAGTATGAAAAATTACAGTGCCTATTTATTTGCTGAGAAAAATAATCTAGTAGTGAAGAGAGTTTAAATGCAAAAGAGAAAAGGGAGCAGTCGCTCTCATGTGCACTGACCATTAGGGGGCAGACACTCCTACCAGTAGGTTAGCTTGCTGCTTGGGTCCAGCCTATTGGGACTGAGGGAGATGGGCCACACACACCCTGAATAGTGCACTGGTAGGGTCCCTCAGCCTGACCTGCACCCTTTCACAATCTAGGATCCCTTGTGGTATGTCGGAGAGCGGGTTTCAGCCCAACCCCTGCAGGTCAGGCTCAAGGACCCCACCAGTACATGAAGCCGGTATTACTCTCTGGTGATTTATAGGTTTTCAAGTATAAGGAGAGCCATCAGCTGAATGTAGTGGGGTGGGTGAGGAATGGAAGATGGGAGAAGTTCTGATGTAGTGGAGAATAACTGAGAAATCAATTGGAGATTGGTATTGACTGATGACATGAACTGGAAAGAGAAGGAAGCTGTAAGCCCTTAAACTCTTCGGAGGTTGAGGTGGAGGCACCAAGTTATGAGGATGTTAAAGCAAGATCATAGGACAAGGAAGCATAATACAGAAAGGACCATGAGGTACAGGTGCACAACCTCTTGGCCACAATATTTGGGTTACAGGAGAGTTTCCAGCCTCTGCTTTAGTGGACCAAAGGGAAAATGGTCCCCTCTAGGGAGAGCCAGGTTTCCCATAAGGCAGATATTGGCAGATAGGTTTGATAAGACACTAAAGATTAATAGGGAATTTGATATCTACATACTTGGGTTCCAAGAAAGTCCAGAGGAAAGTCTGGGCAGCAGGGATAGTTAAAGAATGAGAATTTTAACAACAGGCTGTAATACATAGCCAGAGTTCAGAATCCTGGGAGAGTTGTTAAAAATGCAAGCTCCCAGGTCTTACATCCAGAGTTTCTGATTCAGTAGAGCTAGGAAGCACCTGAGAATCTGAATATTAAAAGCTGCACAAATGATTGTTATGCACCCTGGCCTCCAGAGCCCTTTGTCTCTTGTGAGAGGCTGGGGACGAAGGTGATGATGGCTTTCTACAGTACTCTGATGAGGAGGAGCCAGCACTGTCCACACTGTCAGGTATTTTGACTAGATAACCGATCACACTTTCAACCCTGTTGCCTCACAGTTGAAACAGGACAGAGTACATAGATGGTAACCATACAGCAATGCTTCTATCTCTAGAAATATTTGAGTTGAATTGTGTACATGGATTAAATGTCAAATTAAATCAAGAAACCAAAATTCTGAATAAGGAAAAGACAATGAAAGCACATTTCCAGATTTGAGGAAGGAAATAGGTAACTCATTCACTATCTTTCCCATCGTAGCTCTTTTTTGTGTGCTATTTCTTGAACATACTATGATCTGAAGTGGACATCTGAGTCAAAAAAAAATGCCATTTTCTGTTTTATAAATTGTCAATGATATAGTGAAAAATTAAATTCTCCACATATGTTAAGGGCTGTAGTTTGAGAACACATGTTATATTCTCATGCAAACAAGCTAAAATATTGAAGATGGTACCTGAAAGTTTATTCCAAGAGAGTAATAACATGAACAACAAATTTCTACCAGACTAAGTTTACAAACAAAAAAAGCTATTATTTTTTTATATTATCAAGAAAACGAATAAGGGAGAAATAGGAACTAATCAGTTTATGTCACGGATAATAACCAAATTACTCCTGTTCAATGTACAGATGACTTATAATTAAACTATACACTTGAAACCTATATAATTTTATTAACCAATATCACCCCAATAAAATCCATAAAATTTTTAAAAATAAAAATAAATAAATCGCCTAGCTAGTTTGGCTCAGTGGATAGAGCGTTGGCCTGCAGACTGAAAGATCTCAGGGGCATGTACCTTGGTTGGGGGCATATCCCCGGTGGGGGATGTGCAGGAGGTAGCTGATCAATGTTTCTCTCTCATCGATGTTTCTAGCTCTCTCTCCCTCTCCCTTCCTCTCTGTAAAAAAAAAAAAAAATCAATCAAATGTATTTAAAATAAATAAATAAATCTTCCATTTTAAAAAACTACTCCTGTTAATCCTGCATTACTCAAATGTTTTGATGATTGAGAAGCCAACCATTAAACTTTTAAAAATTTGATTGATCCATTGTTTATTATTTGCATTAAAATAACTTCCTAGCCTCTTTAAATCCAAAAAGAAGACATACTTGACCTAATTCTGTGCTATATGAAAACATAAAAAGACAATTAGATCAAATGGGGTTCTGTAGTCAAATGAATCATTTTCTAGCAAAAACACAAGTAACTCTTTAGTAACAATATAAAAATATCAACTTAAGAAAAAAAGAGAAAGAAAACCTCCTCTCCTACTATTTGGCAACATCTGAGGTTTACAATAGAAAGTCTTCAATAACAAGGGGAGACTATGATGAGGACATGTTCTCTGGGTTTGTGTTTTGTTTCACTTTTTCCTAAGGTAAAATTTTGCAAGCACCATGTGACTGGAAGAGAACAGGCTGTACAAATGTGAGTGATTCTTTTCTTCCCCAACATATTTCATTTCTCCTAGCATTTACAAAATTTTAAACAACTTATATAAAAAAAAAAAATCACAGACCTGGCCAGTGTTGCTCAGTGGTTGGAGCATTGGCCTGTGCAGTGCAGGGGTTGCAGATCTGATTCCAGTCAAGGGCATGTATTGAGTTGCAGGTTGGATCCCAGGTCCCAGATGGGGGCATTGCGGGAAATCAGCCAATAGATGTGTCTCTCTCACATCGAAACATCAATATTTCTCTCCCCCTCCCCCGCATAGTCCACTCTCTGAAAATCAATGGAAAAAATTATCCTCTCCTGAGGAGTAACAAAAAAAAAGAAAAAGAAAAATTACAATATGTAAAATTACACATACATTTTAAAAATGGTTAATTGGCACTTTTTGTCTCTCTCACTTGAATTTCTACTCTAGCCTGGATTTAACTCTTTAATGCTATTCCTCTTGAGGAGAGCCATTTTCACCCCACAATTCATCTAATTTTAAGAATTCCACATAATTTAAGCACTTCCCCTCCAAATATTCACTCTCACGTGTGTCCTGTCCTTGTCCTTGTGAGTGTGAGACCAAGGCTGCATTCTATCCACCTCCTAGTTACCCAGTAACCACCCTTTCACCCATCTCACTACCCTCTCAACCAGCTGGAGCAAAAGCATCCATTATCTCAGAGTTGGCCTGTTAGTTATTGAAGAACACAGAACAAAGTCAGTGCTCAGCTTCTGAGCTTCAGAAGTGTATGCTGCAACTTCAGTCAGACACTGTTTATTCTTTCTGAAGATACTACCCAAGTTTTCCAGACTGGAAGGTGGGTGGAAGGCAAATACAAAAGAGTTAGTATTGGTATGACTCCCAGAGAATGGGCTCTGTGCCCTGGCTGATGTCTAAGACCAAATACATACCAGGAAAGAGAAGAACAATAGAAACCTTCATAGAAACCTGATTGTGGGGGGAGGGGGGGTCTGAACCCCAGTTCAAGTGAAGACCTGGGAGGCAGCATGGAGCCCTTTATCCAACATGGTTCAGTGTGGGTAGGAACTGCCTATTGCATGTCTAAGCAAAAAAGGTCTGAGATAACATGAGAGATTTCTTCTCTTGCCAGCAGGGCTTGGGAACACAGCCAAGTATTCCTCTAAGCCTTTTAGAGGGGCATCCTTGTAATGAAAGAACTGGAACAAAAAGCTTGGGCATTGGGAAGGAGAAAGACTCAGCTGCTACTGAGTGCCACTGAGGGGATGACGGGAAAGTCAGCAGATGCCAGCGTATAGTGTCCAAAATGACAGGACTCATGCAGAGTCTGTGGTCTGATACATGCGCTCAAGTTTTCCCACCTCCTTCGATGCTTACTTTGCTGAAGGAGAGGAATGAAGTTAGTCATCAAACTTTTAATGTAGATAGCATCTGCCTACCTATGTATCAATTCAGGATTTCAATAATATGTGTATCTGAAATATAAATAATGAAACAGGGATTTGAGAGTGTGGAAAAGAGTGAGACAATTTAGAGTATTATCTCATAATAATTCTTAACATTTTTATAATACCTATTTATTACTCTTATTGTGGTTTAAAGAAGCAACATACTAAGTTTGGTTTAAAATAATAATAGAATGTACATTCTGTACATGATTGTAGTTCAGAAGAAATGTTCAGGTGGAATATAAGCAAAATTAAAAGAAAAAATAAACATTTTCAAATGTTGCAGCTGGTGATATTCAAGTGAACATTTTGAAAAGCAGCTAGTTTAAAACCTTAATATCATCACCTAGACAGCAATAAATAATTTTAAATGAGGTTTTTGCTAATAAATCTGTGTGATCAGATACAATAATTCAGGGGAAAAACTGTTGTACAAAGATTTTATTGAGTTTAAAGGGTAGGCCTTTTTCTATAACAATAATGTCATTTTTTATCCATGTTATATTAACCTATTTTTTTTAATGAGGACATAGTAACAGTACAAAGTGGAAAGTGTTTCCATTGTCTAGCACAGTACTTAGCACATAGATGCTTTAAAAACAATCTCTTTTGAGTGAATGAATGTTATCTTATTTCCTAAACATTATACTACTGTTAATTCAGCTTAAAATTGCATTATCTTAAAAACTCATATTAAACATGGAGTCAACTAAAAAACCATAGCACTTTATTTTTTACAATATTTCTGTAAAATTGTGTCTTTCTATTTCTTTTAAGATGAACTAATTTATTCTTTTTCTATCTTTTTTCAGTTGGTCCCAAAATATAGGGTCCTTTGACCACGTTTCCATAGTGTGCAAGCTTTACATTAGAGGACTGGAAACAACATTATTATCGCCTATATATGTAGCTATATATAGATAAACCAAGCAACCGGAATGATGGAATGACCAGAATGACCAGAACAACCGGTTGCTATGACATGCACTGCAGCGGCCAACTCTCACCCTGGCCGGCCCCACCCCCAATCAGCCCCCCCACTCTGATTGGGAGTGGGGCCTACTAGCCAACATCCCATGGCCCCTCCCCGCAGCCACCCCAACCCCCAAATGGCCCCATTAGGGCAGGCTGGCCAGACCCCACCTGTGCATGAATTTGTGCACTGGGCCTCTAGTGTGGGTTTAAATATCTGTTTTAGAAGTTTTTAACAATTCATGGCCATTAGAGTGCTACAAAATGTTAGAAGTAAGTTTAAGGTGCTTAACTGACAGACACAATTACTATTAATTTTATTTGACTGATGTCAAAATTAATGACCCTCAGCCAAAATGATCATTAGTGTGTGTTAGATCAAAATAGTAAAATGGACTTTATGGCAGATAAAATAATGTACACACACACCCTATGTTCTACTTCCCAGAACCTGTGACTATGTTCCCCTAAATACCAAAGGGACTTGACCAATATAATTAAGTTTAAAATACTGAGATGGGAGGTTATCTTTGATTATCCAGGTGGACCCACTGAAATACAGGAGCCCTTACAAAGAGAAAGAGGAAAGCAGAAGATACACAAAAGCCAGAGTTATGAAGAGGAAAGCAGGGAGCTCTGAAGGAAGTAGGCTGCTGGCTTTGAGGACAGAGGCAGGTGCCACAGGCCAAAGAAAGCAAGTGCCCTCCGGATGCTGGAAAAGGAAGCCACTTCCAGTCTGAGCCTGCAGAGGGAATGCAGCTCTGCTGACGCTGATGTTAGGATTTCTGGCCTCCAGCGCTGTGGGATAGTAAGTGTGTGTTGTTTAAAGTCACGAAGTGTGTGGTACTTGGTTGCAACAGCTAAAAGTAATACAGACGCCAAGCTCAAGGACAGGCAGAAGTTGAGGTAAAGACAGTATGGTAGGTCAGTAGGAGCCTGCCCAGTCCTGATGCTGAAATCCTCTCGGAAGTAGCCTTCATGTGATAGAATCATGAAACTAACTGCTCTTTCATCAGGAAGGGATCCGGCTGAGCACGTAGAGCAAGAGGTTCTGAATGGGAGAACATGGATCCCTTGGGAGATCTCTAACTGCTGCCCCACGAATCATATGCATTTACCTGGGAAACGTGTCCATGGTTTTCCTCGGTTTCTCAAAGTAAGCCCAGGACCTAAAATATTTAAGAACTGCTAAGTAGAGGAATGGTTTCTTGTATGTGTGATTTCTTGCCAATTATGGCTAAAATTGCCATCGTATGAGGATATGAAAGATATGTTGCTTCAGTGACTGTGCATGAGTTCCCTCTGGCCTGCTCAGGGGGCCAAGGTGAGCACAGGTCACAGATGGGAGATGCTCTCACGTACTCCCATTTCTCTGCCTCCTTTAGGCATTGTGTTGGTAACCAGCGGACTTTCAGGTTTCTGATCAGGGACCTTGGTAGCCATGTAATTTACTATTTCTCACTTAATTCTCACAAGAAGCTCTTAGGGACCAGAGTCTCTTGAAAGCACCTGATTAATCCGGAGTGATCTGAGATTTCAGTGCAGACGAATTTTCATGGATTCGAGGAAGCAGTGTGGAGGGGCTTCTCAGATACCACACAAGGAAGAGGATGTTTTGAGCAGCTACATGTAGCAAGGCAGTGATTCTCCGGCGGGGTTCTGGACCAGCAATGGCAGCACCACCTGGGAATTTGTTAGAAATGCAGTTCTCCAGACCCACTCCAGACCTCCTGAAACAAACGCTGGGGGCAGGGCCCAGCAATCCCTGTTTTAACAAGCCCTCCAGCAGTTTCTAATGCCAAAGTTGGAGAATCACTGAGTTAAAGTATAAAACCCAATCTGCCTATAGAGCACATTGCATTGATTTTGAATATTATTCAAGAAATAATATTCAAAATATAAGTTAGTTTTCCAGGATTAAGAGGGAAATAAAGTGTGGGGGGAATGCTAATAGAATCCTTCCTGCTCACTTGTGACTGCAAATAACTTCTTTCTAGGGCACTGGAGCCACTGGGAGACTGTGAGAATGTTTACAGTGTGAGGGGTTCTTGAGCCTCTTAGGCATTTTCCTGTGATTAGATTTTTATCATCAGGTCAAGAGTTCAGCCTTAGCTAATTTACTGTAGTCTGCACAGCTAAGCTCATCCTATCAAGCACATCAAGGTCAAATTAGATTAAAGCAAAATGCATTGGCTGCATTGGCTTAGGGCAGTGGTCGGCAAACTCATTAGACAACAGAGCCAAATATCAACAGTACAACGATTAAAATTTCTTTTGAGAGCCAAATTTTTTAAACTTAAACTTCTTCTAACGCCACTTCTTCAAAAGAGACTCACCCCAGGCCATGGTATTTTGTGCAAGAGCCACATTCAAGGGGCCAAAGAGCCGCATGTGACTTGGGAGCCACAGTTTGCTAACCACAGGCTTAGGGCAAACACCAATGGACATGGAAATCTGATTCAAAAAAATTTTAGCTATCCTAACTTGACATAGTCGCTCTACTCTAGCATGACCTTTCTTAGTTTTAATGTTCAACCAAGTGTGCCTAAATCTGGGATCACCATATGACAAACACTAAACAGGAAATATTCCTGGGACAGTAGGCACAAACCAGGGAAATAAGGATATGTGATCTCTATTTAAATCCCAAAGGCTATCACAAGTAGATAAGATTACAAGGCACAATGAATTGCAATGAATGCTTCAAAAATCCTTTCCTCAGCTCTTACTTGGCATCATATTTTTAGGCATGTCTTCCTCTTTGACTTCTACCATCTCAAATATTCATCTTATGCTGGCTGCTGGCACTTCCTTTGGTTGATGGACAGGATGTCCTGAATGTCTAAGGATAGTCTTACTGGTGAGAATATAGCCTTTGTGGAACACCAGCAGCTCCCTTCCAGCCTGTATGTAATCTTCGTTCGAACTCAGTCTTGTGTACAAGATTCTCTTAAAATCTTCTTGAGACTGGCCAGTGTAGCTAAGTGGTTGAGCACTGACCCATGAACCAGAAGGTCAGGGTTTAGTTCCTAGTCAGGGCACATGCCCACATTGCAGGCTCAATCCCCAGTAAGTGTCTGTATGTCAGTTAATCTAAGACTCTCTCTCTACCTCTCCCTTCCTCTCTCTGAAATCAATGAAAGTGTGTTGTTGTTTTTTAATTTTAGACAAATGAAATAAAATAAAATCTTCTTGGTGGATTCGTTTGCTATTCAATTTCTTATTTGAGTCTTCATTATGTACATGACTATTACAAATCATTTTATTTTTCTTAATTATAACATTTGTATTAAAATCAACTTGCATAGTTTAGTGTCTGATCATAAATCATCTGCACAGCTAAACTTCCAAAACATATTCCCTTCTATATCTTCATTAAGCAACCTTTGCCTACCCTCAGATGTTAAAAATGCCTTTCTATTTTATGGCCAACTACTTCACATTACTTTCCAGCAAGACTTCTCTTTCTCACTTGGTATTTTTCTCCATCAACTATACATTTTTTTCTCCTCTATTTATCCTACCAGTCCTCTGGGTCTTTCTAGACCTTTAACTTCATTTCTTCTGAGGAGAAGGGCAACAACATAAAACAAACAAAGAAAAAAAAACCCTTCCTCAACCTTGCACCCCATAAAAGCTATCACCTCATCTCCCAATAGCCAAGATTCTTGAAAGTCTGCTATGCCCTTATGTCCACTTCCTTTGCATCTTAACTCACTCAAATCTTATTTTGGATGCCATAATAATGTCTCTAAAATTCCTTAATCATCAACATAATGTTAAATCTAATGGCTTTTCAGTATTCTCTGTTTAGATTCATAGGCTTTATTTAACATCTTTGAGAACTTATTTCTTCTTGAAACTTGCAAATCTCTTGACTTATCAGATATTATTTTCTCTGGGTTGTCTTCTGGCCTGCTCAGGGAGCCAAGGTGAGCACACGTCATAGATGAGAGATGCTCTCAATATTAATTGATCTCAAAGTCTTTTGCCCTCTTTTCCAAGTCATTTCTTAAATATTGATGTACCTCAAGATTTTGACATACTGTATTTCTTCTGATCACAGTAAACTGCCTCATTAGCCATTCATTCTGAATCAGGTCAGAAACTTTTCTGTGATTAGAGGCAGAAATTTCTCCTTGGCTTCTCACATGATAAGATCTTAAAATATATCACTTCAATATCTCCCTGCATTGATTACCCTTTCCCTATGCCCTTCTCTACCTTGCTAATTCATATTCATTTTTCAACTGTCATCAGGGACTTGGTCTTTACCAGCAAATTTTTCCCTACTCCATAAGCAGTTTCTGAACAGAACTGCCTTAAGCAAAGTTTGAAGGATTAAAATAAAGTAATTGAGTCCGTCTCTTGACAACTGACTACACATTTTTCATCCACACTAAGAGCAATTGGGAGCTTTTGAGTTATTTAAGTCTAACTCCTGTTTAAGTTCTGGTAGCTGTCTCTTAGAGCCTGTTAACTAGCCATGCCATCTGGCTTTGTTTTCATCATTAAGAATAACCAAGCATAAACCTATGAAACTGAGATGGGAGAAATAGTCACACGAGCCCCCAATTCAACATAATTTGCATGCTAGGAGAACAGCTGTCAGCTATTCTAACTTCAGAGAGCCATAGTAGACCCTGGAAATTTGAAAGTGAAACTGGTCTTCTGTATATTAGCTCCATTTCTATCTTCCTTTCAGCTCCATGTCCTCCTATTACTCTGTATCTCCAAGGTTATAGATTTGTGGAATCCACTTGCTCCTTATCCCTAGATTATACCCATAATTATTGTGTTTTTCCTTAGAATCAGCTAAACTAAAGGAAGTTGATGTTAAACATGCTTGCATAAAACATAAGCCAATTTGAATATTGATGGAATTGGGCATTGAGGCAATGTACATGATAAATACATTAATCCTTGACTTACAAATAAATACATTAATCCTTGACTTACAAATAATATTAATTATTGAATTTGGATATTCATTGATGTTTAATATGATTTGTGTGCTGTTTTTATTAAAACCTTATGTTTAATAAGTTTAAAAAATAATAAAAGGGGAATTACTCATGGTAACAAATTAGTTGTTAAGACCCCCTCTTCCCACTGATAACAACTAGACAACCTGCATAAATTATGTTATAAAGTCATGTTATATTTAATCAGTATCCCTACCAGGCAGTAAAGAATTATTGAATGAGAAGACAAATGCAGAAAATTGAGTGCTGACAGAAATGCAGAGAAATGAGTATTTCTTTGGGGCTTGTTGACTCAGAGGCCTTTGGTCCACCCAGAGGTGTAGCTGGGAAGCTGAGCAACACTAGGGAAAGAATTTTGAAGATAAGGAGACAAAAGTTACACTCTAGAGCCCACCAGTGGTAGGAACCCACGTGCTTTAGGACTCTGAAAATTTCACTCCAGGAGTCAAGGTAAAGCAGGAATAATCAGCTCCCACAGAGACAGAATAGCATGAAGGCCTCTGAGAGGTCCTGAAAAGTCTCATTTACATTTAATGTAAGCTGAAACAATAGTACTTAAGTTAAAAACCTATAATCTTAATACTTGCTTTATATGTATTCTGCCTATTTTTGTTCCTTTTTATTTCTGTAACTTCTTTAACCATATTCTCATTTATTTGCCCCTAAATTTAAATTTTGTCTTGATTGAAATTTGAGTTTCTTGAATCTATGAATCAAAGTCTTGCATCAGTTTGGCAAAATTCTTAGCTGTTTCTCTCATACTGATGTTTCTCTCTCTCTCCCTCTCCTTCCCTCCCTCCCACTCTCTCTAAAAAATCAATGGAAAAAAAATATCCTCTGGTGAGGATTAACAAAAAAAGGTTTTGTGACCTTGGATACACTTAACCTCTCTATGTCAAAGTATCCTTTAATAATAAAGACACTTACATGATAAAGGTTACACTTTGTTGTTGTTATTAATCCTCACCCAAGGATATTTTTTCCATTGATTTTGTATTCATGTCCAGGAATGTGTAAATACAAAAATGGTTAAGACATTCCTCAGTTAATTTTTCAAATTTTATATTTATTGCTTTGCCATCCACATAAACTTAACCTCAACAATAATATTTTATACAGCAAAAGAAATATCTCCAGTATAAAGGGGTAGTTTGATTTTAATAATATATGGTCATCAATAACCAAGTAGCTTGTCAGACACTCTTAGGTGCTGCTTTCTTAATGTAAGAACATGTAAACAATCAAGTCTTTCTATTTTTCAATAACTTGTAATCATTACAATCTAGGTGATTGCCAACATGAACACACACATAAATCACCTGATGATGTGGTTAAAATGCAGAATCGGACTCTGGGACGTTCAGGACCCAAGTTCTTCAATTCTAACAAATGCCCAGGTGCTACCCAGCTGCTGGGCACAGATTCTGTTTGACAGCAAGGGTGAGGGAGCCTCCTGGACAGACTTCCCTTTATAAGTTCCCAGACTTTGTTCTTTTCAGTTGCTTATTCCCTTTGGTGTTTGGCATTCTGTACTCCTTCCAAGGTTATTTCTCTACCACAGGCCTGGTGCACGAAATTCATGCACAGATAGGGTCCCTAAGCCTGGATCGGGGCCTTCTGGCTGCTGGCCAGGGCCACCCTCTGGTGATTAGCTCATGTCATAGCAAGCGATCAAACTCCTGAGGGGAAAATTTGCATAATTAGCCTTTTATATATATATAGAGAGAGAGAGAGATTTTCTGGTATTATTCTTTTTGAAGTATAATCTATGAGTTATAAGTTACCCCTATACTCTTTCATTTATTATTTTGTTTTCAGCCAGTTGTACCATCAATCACAATAACAGTTGTGTTTGGAAAGTCTTTAATTCTTTTTTTTTTTTAATTCCCCTTTCTTTTTATAGCTCTGCCTTCTGAAAGCCTCCCTTGGGACCAAACAAACCAGATGCAGAAGCATCGATCCTAGACTTTAGACCAAATGAGCTCAGGGGCTGCTACCACACCGGCAGGAAGAAAACGAGGTGGAAGTAGAAGAGCCGTGCATTTGCTACAGGAGTCCTGGTGTTTAAATTTAGCCAGCTCACAGAGGGATTCTATTTTGCAGATCTAGAAACTGGCAGAAATGCCTTCGATAAGAGTAAACGGTGTCAGATTCTAGTGCCTGTCTATATATGCTGTGTAGGTTTTCAACTTTATATTAATTTGGCAAAGTACTGAGTACTGGACGCTCCTTGGTTCTGTCTTTTCCAGGCAACACCCTAGGCCTAGTTTAGGGTGAAGGAAATGACAAGAAGCCTCCTTTTCCTGCTCATTGGTAAGATTTTCAGGAAAAGCAGTTTTCAGCCATTCTTACCTTCCTAAACTAACCTCCTCCTGTGTCCAGCCTTATCATGGTTACTTTTTCTGTTACACTAATATGTGGTTTACCAGATATTTCCAATTCACTCCTTTCCAGTCATATTGATGGCAGGTATGTCAGTTCCTTTGAAGTTATAGGTGGCCACGGGATTTGCTGTGGACAACCAAGTGTGATCAGAAATGCATATCAGTTTGGGGAGGAAGCTCTGATGTCACAGAAGCTTCTACCTCCTGAGTCACTGCATCAGGCAGAGCCCTCTCTGACCCATGCTGAACAGGTACTGTAAGCAAGAAAAATGGTGTTGGGTTAAGCCATTGTGAAGAGGGATTACTTATTAGACAGCATAGCCTAGCATTTATGCTGACGAATGTAGACTTTAATTTGTTCAATCTCTGTCCTCCTAGTATTTTCTCACTTGTTCCATCTTTTCTCACATCTCTCCTCTACTTCCCTCAAGCTCTAGTGCTTGCTTCAGTCTGAACCCCATCATTTGTGATGAGGGAGTAGTCTTTTTCTAATTCCTCAATTATTAACACAGAAGTAGCTACGAAAGTCTACTCTTAAGGGCAAACCTGGCAGATGTCATACTACTCGAATAGAATTCCTAATGACAATATAAATTATCTCTCTATCATCTAGAAATGACTCACATTAGCTAATGACTGGCCTTCCAACTACTGGCCATATGTTTTTGTTGTAAATACTATTAACGGATGGACTGCAGCCATTATCTAAATTAGCAGATATTTAAGCCTGGATGAGCAATATGAAAATCCTTGCAGTTGGCAGCATGCTTAGATTCTGTTGTCTTTAGCTGCAGGGAAGGGGAACTCTAGGAGGTGCAATGGCTTATATTTCTCTGATCTGGGTGGAACATGCATTTGTGCCGCAAATCTTTTTAGTGAACCACATGTATTAATCAAAATAAAAACAATTTGAAAATGATTATAATTTCCCACCAGAGTTACCAAATATTGATTTGATATTTTTCTTTGTTAAACAATATATCAGGATAAAATGGGCAATGACATTTGGGATACTGATATTTTTAAATGAATTCAGTTTTGAGAATATACATATAGAATTCTGCAAGTCAATAAGTAACAGATAAACACAAATGACAAAGAATTAAAATAAAAATTCCATGTTATGATAAGATGAAATATAAATGTCCAAACAAAAATCTGAAAAATGTTTAAACTCCTAATTAATTCATGAAAGCAAAATTAAAACTACAGAGAGAGCCCTAGCTGGTGAGGCTCAGTGGTAAAGCATCTGCCCACACATTGAAGGCTCACAGGTTCAATTCCTGGTCGAATGCACATAGCTGGGCTGCAGGTTTGTCCCCTGGCCCTGGTCAGGGCAAGAGCAGGAAGTTCACCTTCCCTGCAGCTAAAGACAATGAACCAAAGTGTCTCACATCAATATTTCTCTCCCTCTCTCTCTCTCTCTCTCTCTCTCTCTCTCTCTCTCTCTCCTTTCCCACTTTCTCTAAAAATCAAAGAAAAACATTAATCCATAGGATGTTCAGTTTAGAAAACCCTTTCCTGGGATATAGGGGTTGCAGAAGAAACCTTACCTAGGCTGAAGTATTCTAGAAGGATCTGTCTTAAAAATTAAAAAATTATTAGATGTATTTAGCTTTTTGCTACTTACTGCCAACTCCAACATGGCGATCCTTTGACGGATTGGTTAAAAGTCCATTCATTCAGCAAATACCTCCACTGCACACAGTTTATACAGCACACTTTCCTCACGTTGCTCTAAAAGCCCTGCACTTACAGTGGTTGTGTATGTATAAGATGATAAAGTGCATGAGGGCAGGGAGTCCTGCCAAAGAACAGGAAGTGGGGAAATTCCATAACCTGGGAGAACTGCCTTTGAAAAGTGGAACCTCTTTTCATCTGACTTCTATCTTGGCACATTCCATCTATAGGATTTTTTTTTCATTTACTTACAGTGGCAACTACTTTTTAAGGTCACAAATTTCCTGGGTTCAAATCCAGACACTGCCACTTATTAAGTATAGGATCTTGGAGAAGTTATATAACCTCTCTGCCTCAGTTTTCCCATTAATAAATGGGGATAGTAACAATATCTATTTTCATAGCCATACAATTAAGTTAGTTCTACTGTCAAATATGGTAGTTGGCTGTATAATGGTTCCCAAAGATACCTGGTCCTAATCCCCGAATCTTGTGAATGTTACCTTAAATGATAAGAAAGTGTCTTCGCAGATGTGACTAAGGATCTTGAGATGGGGAGGTTATCCGGTTAAACCCTAAATGCAACCATATGCACCCATATGATAGGGAGGAAAAGGGTGATTTGACCTCAGACAGACAGAAAAAGGTGATATGAAGATAGAGGCAGAGATTGGAATGATGTTGCCACAAGCCAAGGAATGCCAGTAGTCACCAGAAGCTTAAAGAGGCAAAGAGCACAGTCGCCTCTAGAGTCTGCAGAGGAAGTATGTCCTGCTGACGTCCTTTTTTCAGCATAGTGATACTGGTTTCAGATTTCTGGCCTCTAGAACTGTGAGAAAATAAACTATTACTTTAAGTCACCCAGTTTGTGGTAATTTGTTACAGCAGGCACAGGAAAGTAATACATATACTCAGACTTGTGCTTATAAAATACTAAGTAGTATAAAAGTGTTTGTTATTAGTATTTTAGGAAAATGGCCAGAAGTTCATACTCTGAAATACTGAGAACTGGAAAACTCAAGAACCATTAACTGTCTATTTTGGGGGAATTTGTGTCTAAGTACAGAAGGGGATTCCAGTTAGAAGCTTATTCTGACCTGGGATGTGAATAAAAGAACATGCCGGGAGCAGTCCACCTTCCACCAACAGATCTTTCCATCAGATGCAACAGGGAGAAGGGACCCCTGTAGCCTTAGCAGCAGCCACACTCCAAAGCTGTCGTTAAGAAGACATCCTATTTAGATTCTGGACAGCAAAGTCACCTGAAAGGGTATGTGAGGTATTTGTCCAAACCATGGAACAGTATCTGGAGCTAAAATCTGCCTCCCAAAGAATGATCGGAGACTTGTGCAAGAGAAGGTAGTCCACCATAGTTACAAAGAGCCTGTGCAGTCAGGCACATTGGCCCCCTACTGAGTCCCTACTCTGCAGTTACAAGTTACAGGACCCTAAGCAGCCATTTCACCTCTCTGGGCCTCGGTTTTCTTGGTAAACTGTGGGATGGGGATGGGAAGGCAAGGGGAGGAAGAAAATATTGAATCATTAGAATATTGATGAATCAAATTAAATGAAACATATGAAGTGCTTAGGCTGAGACTTGATGAGCAGTACATAGTCAATGAATAGTAACCAAAAAGGTGAGGTCAAAGCACTAATTTATTCAGAGACATGAAGGATGAAGTAGAGAATTGATTTACATAAAGCTAAAGAAAAGGAAAAGGTTTCTGTGCAAAACTTCACATTAGGTTTTCTATTTGTTTGTTTTAGCCCCAAATATTTTCTTTACTCTGTAAATCTTATAAGTCCAGTAGCACAATGTTGGAGGGTATCCTATTTGGAGGTTTTCCTGAAAAGAAAAGTAATAGGAGATAATACAATTTTTTAATAAACTTAAATTGGAGGGAAACCCTGCCTATGAAAGTAGAGGCCAGCATCAAACAATCCTATCTAACAAGCCATGCCCACCAGCCAATCAGAGTGAGTATGCAAATTAACCCAACCAAGATGGCTACAGCCACAGAGAGAGCAGGAGGGAGGCTTGGGTTGCCCCTGGCGATGGAGGAAGCCAAGCTTTCCGAACACCCTGGCTGGCGCTTAAGGCCTCTGCTTGGGTAGCTGGGGGCATGGCTAACCTGCAAACCACCTCAGGCCCCTCACCCAGGCCACCCCATGCCCCAAGGGAACACCCACCCTGATCCAGGACACCCTTCAGGGCAAACAAGCCGGCCCCACCCATGCACCAGGCCTCTATCCTATCTAATAAAAGAGTAATATGCAGATTGACCATCACTCCAACACACAAGATGACTGCCCTCATGTGGTCAAAGATCCCGTCCCCCCGGGGACACAATATGGTCACCAAAGAAGGCCAGTTGGCAGAGACCAGGCCTGCCAGGGAGGGCAGTTGGGGGTGATCAAGCCTGTAGGGGAGGGCAGTTGGGGGGGACCAGGCTGGCAGAGGAGGGAAGTTGGGGTGACCAGGCCTGCAGGGGAGGGCAGTTAGAGGTGACCAGTCCCACAGGGGAGGGCAGTTAGGGGCAAACAGGCCAGCAGGGGAGCAGTTAGGCATCAATCGGGCTGGTAGGGGAGTGGTTAGAGGGTGATCAGGTTGGCAAGCAGAAGCAGTTAGGGGCAATCAGGAAGGCAGGCAAGTGAGCAGTTGGGAGCCAGTAGTGCTGGATTATGAGAGGGATGTCCGACTGCCCCTTTAGGCCTGATCCTATCGGGCCTAAACGAGCAGTCAGACATCCCTCAAAGGAGTCCCAGATTGGAAAGGAGCAGACTGGGCTGAAGGACATCCCTCCCCATCCCCCCTGCATGAATTTTGTGCACTGAGCCTCTAGTAGTAATTATAGAAATCCTCTTTTTGCCAAGTTTCAGCTCCAGAAAGGAGGGTATGAAAAATCATTTTAATTCTTCATAGCTAGATTTTAAAATTTAATGAAGTGGAAAGAATTGATAGTACAATGTGGTCACAGAGGAGGCCTTGTAGAGCAGCCAGACATGTATTACCTAGATGCAGTAAGCACAAGCCCTCCCCATCTGCTTCAGTCACGATGCTCATGTGTTGACCAACATCCAAAATTGTGAGTAGAGTAATGGAGTGGAAACCAGGGTAACTTAGCAAACTGCCTTCACTTAGCAAAGCCCGAGTTGGAATGTGAGTTTGGCTGACCCCGTGATAGTTTATAGCCCTCATTCTGCGTGGGCCGCCAGAAGCCATTTCTTTCTTCTTCCTTAGTACCCAATTCTAAGTGGGAAGGTGGGCCAGTGACCCACTTCTGGGCAATGATGTGCCAGGAGAAGTTTGCTCAGGAGGATTCTGGGAAAGTATGTTTTTCTCTTCAAGAATGACAAGAGTAGCAGCGAAAATGTCTCTCCCTTGTGCTTTCCTTGCTTCCAGCCCCTGAATACAGTTGTGTGATGCTTGGAATTATAGGGCCTATCACGGGACCATGAGAGAAATGGTGAGAGAACTAGAAAGACACCAACCTTAAACTATGACATTGTTGCGTTACCATCCCTACTTCAACCACTATGCTCTTCAACTTGTAGTTACATGCAAATGTAAACTGTTTGTCAGGCATTCTCTTTCTAACAAGTGAAAATATGTGTAATTGATGCAATATATATAACTAATTCAGATGGTCACTAGTTTAAATTCAGTGACCTTGGAGCACACTAAGATATAACCATGGTTGGCCATCCATATATATGGGTTCCACATTCATGAATTCAAAGAACTGAGTAAAAAAATATTTGAACAAATGTTAGTTGTTGCTAATTTCTACTATATAGATAGGCCTACACTAATGGTTGCATAGGTACTGAACATTTTTTTCTTGTCATTATTCCCTAAACAATACACTATAACAACTATTTGCATAGCATTTACATTGTATATAGTATTACAAGTAATCTAGAGATGATTTAAAGTATATGAGAAGATGTGCTTAGATTATATACATATATCATGCATTTTGTATATGGGACTTTAGCTTCCAGGATTTCGATACCTATTCAGGTCCTAAAATCAATCCCCAGGGATACTGAAGGATGACTGTATGACTGTATATTATTACATCTTTGAGGAGGGAGTGGGAAATGACTTCAAATCACTCAAACAGAGAATTTTTATAAATGTTAAAAAGACAAATCAAATTTAATCACTTATTAATTTGTTCAAGTATTCTTTTTTATTTCCTCACCAGAGGATATGCTTTTTATTGACTTTAGAGAAGAAAGAAGGGAGGGAGGGAGGGAGGTGGGGAAGAGAGACAGAGAAACATTGATGTGAGAGAAACATCGATTGGTTGCCTCCCATAAGCACACAGACCAATGATTGAACCAGCTTCCCCTGTCAGTGCACAGGATGATGCTCCAACCAACTAAGCCACACCACCAGGCCAGGGATGTTCTAGTATTTATGGAGTTTATATTCCTTGACAGGCACTGTGCTTTTGGGAACACTTTGATGGAAGAGGTGGACAAAGTCTCTGCCTTCATGTAGTGTGTACACTTCATAAATAAACTTATGAAATAGATGAATACTGGATGGCAACATAAATTTTGGAGACAAGGGCAGTTCTGGGTTTGGGAAAGAGTTTACAATTTTGCTTTTTCCTTTCTGCAGTCCCTTTACTGAAAAATGAGCCAGACTCAGCATTGGACAGAAACTTCTTGATGAGATACATGGAAATTCTGAAACGCAAAATATAATAAATTATAAACGTCTTTCTATCTACAAAAGATGGTCATGGCAAGGTAAATGTAACTAAAATAGAAATGCAGCTCTTAAAGTATGATTTTTGAAAAGAAAATAATTCAAGACAATTAGATTACCATACCAGGCCCACATTATGACTGCCTTATATAGTTATATATATGGCAATATATAATAACATAAACCAGGAATTTAAGATAACCGGCATTTAAACATAATATACAGTTACAGTCAATAAAAAATGACATTAGACAGCTTCCTCATTTTCTTATTTTAAAGTTATTAATCTGCCTGTATGTTTACCCAAATTCTCTGCCTTTCATTCTCAACAGAACAAGTGTTCCTGATCCTACAAGAAGCCTTAACCCCTTCCTGTGCTCTGATTCCATCCTTTTCAAAGTCTGTACTTCTTCAGTTATCCTCTCTCCACTGTACCATAAACCTGTCCCTTTCTTCCAGGTAATTCTCAACAGCATAGAATAATAACCTAACGTTTCTAGCATTTTCTATTTTTAAAGAAACTCTTCTAAATCCTGTCCCTCTTTACTTAAGGACTTAACTGACTCATTTCTCACTACCAATTTTCTCTTTAACCTCAAGAAAACTACACTTTTATCCCATTTATTCCACTGGAACTGCCCTTGTCAAAGTCACCAAGAGCCTTTATGTCACCATATTCTCTAGGCTCATTCTCACCATGCTTGATCTCTCAGCATTATTTGACATAGCTGGTCATTTTTTTTTCTTCCTATGAGGTTGATATATGATATTTCTGTGACAGGCAATTTCATTTGGCTCAATATAATAGTGACACTTTTTTTTGTTTAACACCCATGATTCCAATGTGCAGGTTTTATTCCTGTCTCAGTATCTATTCTTTATCAATCCCATTCCTACCTTCATCACCTTTGCTAAACTCTTTGTCATAAGCCTTCTTTTTCCACTCAAGCTATGGCCTCCCTCCAGGTGTTCTAATTTGTTCCCATGGTTTAAATACTTTCTTGGTTTGATGTCTCTTATATTTATTTCATGAGTTTCCTCTCCTATGAGGTCCAGATACATATATACAACTGCCTACTCACCACCTACTTTTGGTACCTAATAAGCATCTCAAACTTCACATGGCCAAAATAGAATTCTTGGTTTCCATCCCCGACATGTTCTTCTCTTGGTCTTCTTCACCACAGTCATGGCACCACGGCCTTGCCAGATACTCAAGCACAAAGACTTTTCCTATCTCCCACAACAAAAAGTTATCTTGCTTTTACCTCCAAAATATAGCACATTCATCCATCCACTCATTCCATTTACAAGTGCCAACAGCTTAGAACTGGATTTTTCAACATTGCCTCTATTGCAGTTTGGGGCTGAATCATTCATTCTTCATTGTGGGGGGCTGTCCTGTGCATGGTTGGGTGCTTGCACCATTCTAGGCCTATACCTATTAGGTGCCAGTAGCATCCCAGTTCCCAATTGTGACATCTAAAAAATGTCTTCAGGCATTGCCAAATATGCCGCAGGGCAAAATTGCCCCTGGCTGAGAACTACTGTTTCAGAGCAATCTGCCACCACCTTTTACCTGGGAAAGAGCCAACCAAGCAGGCCTCCTTGCTTCTATTTTTGTTTATTTTCCTTGCTGCTACTTTTGACCTCCTACATTCAATTCTCCACAAACTAGTAAGAAGGGTGTTTTTAAATCATAAATAACTTCATGTTATTTCACTGGTTAAAACATTTTACTAGGAACAAAACCAAATTCTTTCTGTCATTATAGCCATTGCTCACATCTCTGATTTCATCTCATACGATTTACTATGTTCTAACACACCATTCCTCAAATGTACTAGGCTTGTTACATTCCAGGGGCCTTTGGATTTGTTCTTCCCTGTCTGGAGTACTTCTCTTACCAACTAAGATCACAGCTTCAGTGTTTTCTCCTAAGAAAGTAGCTCACTGACAATTTATTTAAAAGGTCATTCGAGGAATTTATTTTTCTTAGCCTTTTTACCAAGTAGGGTTATCTCATTCATTTATTTGTTTGCATGTTTATTGTCTACATATCCACAGTAGATAGTAAGCTCCATAAGAGCAAGGAGCTTTTGCTCTGGCCACTTCCCTGAGTAAGAGCATCGGCTCACAGACTGAAGGGTCTCAGGTTAAATTTTCGGTCAAGGGTGCATATCTTGGTTGCAGGTTCTATTCCTGGGCCCTGATCAGGTTCCTGTGAGAGGTAACCAGTCAATGTGTCTCTCTCACATTGATGTTTCTTTCTCTTTCCCCCTCCTTCCTCCTTTTCATTCTCTCTCTCTAAAGATCAATGGAAAGAGGAAGAAACCAAGATGATGGCACAAGTAAACACCTGAACTGCTGCCTCGCACAACGATTTCAAAACTACAACTAAAAGACAAAACGGACATCATCCAGAACTACAGGAAGGCTGGCTGAGTGAAAAGTCTACAACTAGAAGGAAAGAGAAAAAGCACACTGAGACTCAGAGGAACTGCAAGAGGAAGGGGTACTGAGACGTGCATGGAAAGGACTGGCAACTTGAATGTGTGGCTGGCTTTCTCAAGTGGGAGGGAGACAAAAGCTTCCAACTGCACTAAACTCCAGTTCTGGGTGAGACTGTAGGGACCCAGATTCATTCAGGGAGAAACTGGACTATCTGGCAGCAGGTGGAACTTGAGGGTGGCTTTCTCTCAGAGGTGCTTACAGCAATTACCACAGGACACTCAGATACAGGGGATTATTAGGGCAGGTCTGATGGGAAACCAGTGCTGTCTGCTCCACCCTGAGACTCTGCCCCATCCAAGCTGAGCACAGAGGCTTTTGCAAGTCTTGTCTCATAAGGTTGTCTCTAGCACAGAAGATCTCCCAGCGTAGACACAGCTGATCCTCACAGCCAATTGGCCTGGAGGTCAATTCCTCCCAGTGATACAAACAACAATCAAGGCTTAACCACAACAAGACAGTGCACACAGCCCACAAAGGGGTGCACCAAGAGTGTCCACCTCAGGTAACTGGAGAGGCTGAGCCACTGGGCCCTATAGGACATCTAGCACACAAAGCCATTCTATCAACTCAGGGAAGCTGCAAAAATGCAGAGACAAAGAAACAGATCACAAATGAAAGAAATGGAGGAAATCAAACCACTGGATAAAGAGTATAAAACCAACGTTATATAGTTTTTCAATAATTTTCTAGAAACCGCCAATAAATTTAGTGAAACCCTTGAGAATATGAAAAAGGACCAACTAAAAATTAAGCAAACACTGATTGAAATAAAAAATATTATACAGAGATCTAACAGCAGACTAGAGGGTCGCAAGAATCAAGTCAAAGATTTGAAATATAAAGAAGAAAAAAACAAAACAAAACACTCAAATGGAAGAGTAAAAAGAAAAAAGAATTCAAAAATATGAAGATAGTGTAAGGAGCCTCCAAGACAACTTCAAGCGTACCAACATCAGAATTATGGGTGTGCCAGAAGAAGAGAAAGAGCAAGATACTGAAAATTATTTGAAGAAATGATGACAGAAAACTTCACCCACCTGATGAAAGAAATAGACTTACAAGTCCAGGAAGAGCACAGAACCCCCAAAAAAAGGAATCCAAAGAGGACCACACCAAGACACATCATAATTAAAATGCCAAGAGCAAAAGACAAAGAGAGAATATTAAAAGCAGCAAGAGAAAAACAGTTAGTTACCTACAAGGGAGCATCCATATGACTGTCAGCTGATTTCTCAACAGAAACTATGCAGGCCAGAAGGGAGTGGCAAGAAATATTCAAAGTGATGAATAGAAGAACCTACAACCAAGATTACTCTACCCAGCAAAGCTATCATTCAGAATTGAAGGGCAGATAAAGAGCTAAGAAAAAGCTAAAGGAGTTCATCACCACCAAACCAGTATTATATAAAATGCTAAAAGGTATTCTTTAAGAAGAGGAAGAATAAGAAAAAGGTAAAGATAAAAATTATGAACAACAGAGTACTAACAGCAGACTAGAGAAAGGCAAGGATCAAGTCAAAAATTTGAAATATAAAGAAGCAGAAAACATTCAACTGGAAAAGCAAGAAGAGAAAAGAATCCAAAAATGTGAAGATAATGTAAGGAGCCTCTGGGACAGCTTCAAGCGTACCAACATCAGAATTGTGGGGGTGCCAGAAGAAGAGAGAGAGCAAGATACTGAAAACCTGTTTAAAGAAATAATGACTGAAAACTTCCCACATCTGGTAAAAGAAATAGACTTACAAGTCGAGGAAGCACACAGAACCACAAAGAAAAGGAACCCAAAGAGGACTACACCAAGACACATCATAATTAAAATGCCAAGAGCAAAAGAGAAAGAGAGAATATTAAAAGCAGCAAGAGAAAAACAGTTTATTACCTACAAGGGAGCACCCATACGACTGTCAGCTGATTTCTCAACAGAAACGATGCAGGCCAGACGGGAGTGGCAAGAAATATTCAACGTGATGAACAACAAGAACCTACAACCAAGAATAATCTATCCAGCAAAGCTATCATTCAGAATTGAAGGGCAGATAAAGACCTTCACAGAGAAGAAAAAGCTAAAGGAGTTCATCAACTCCAAACCAGTATTATATGAAATGCTGAAAGGTACCCTTTTAGAAGAGGAAGAAGAAAAAGGTAAAAGACAAAAAATTATGAACAACAAATACACATCTGTCAACAAGTGAATCTAAAAATTAAGTGAATTAAAAATCTGATCAACAGAATAAACTGGTGAATATAATAGAATCAGGAGCACAGAAAGGGAGTAGACTGATAATTCTCAGGAGGAAAAAATCATAAAGCATCAAACAGACTGTGAAATTATAGCAGAAAGATTAAAGTTAGGTGAGGTAAATAATCAAAGGACTTGTATGCATGCTTATAAACATAACCAATGATCACAGACACTGGGAGGGAGGGGGGTCAATGGGGAGATATGTATAAAAAATTAATAAAAATTAATTTAAAAAAATTATGAACAACAAATACATATCTATCAACAAGTGAATCTAAAAATCAAGTGAATAAAAAAATCTGATGAACAGAATAAACTGGTGAATGTAATAGAATCAGGCACATAGAAAGGGAGAGGACTGACAATTCTCATGGGGAAAGGGGTGAGGGAGGTGTGGGAAGAGAGTGGACAAAAATCGTATACCTATGGATGAGGACAGTGGGGCGGGTAAGGGCAGAGAGTGGGGTTGGAACCGGGTAGACGGGAGCTATGGGGGAAAAAAGAGGAACAATTATAATGATCTGAAGAATAAAGATTTATTAAGTTAAAAAAATATATCAATGGAAAAAATATCTTCGAGGATTTAAAAAAGAAAAAAAGAGCATGAAACTCTATAAGAGCATTATCTTTCTTGTTCACCACAGAACTCTTAGTATATATTATTCATTGAGCAAATGACTAGATGAAAAATTCAAACAATTCAATTTTATATTAATGTGAGTTTGAATCACATTTGGGTGATAGTCACAGTTGGATATGCCAGCAATCAACTATAAGATCTTTGATGGTGTTATAATAAAATAATAAATCTTAGCAATCATTTTCTGCTATATGTCTCTATTAGATAATCTTCCGGTTCTAAAATTTATCTGGCAGCCTCTCAAATCATTTAATTGTACCACATTCCATCTATGTATAAACGAACATTTTGAGACCTTTTTTTCTTTTGCAGAAAATGGTCAGAATTCCCCATGATGAAGAGTATAGGTTATTTTGAAAAGTGATTTTCTTTGCTTTCCTTATCACAGTTTCTAGAAAACATAAATGGAGTAAAAAAGTCTTGTGTGGAGCCTGCCGATAAATCCAGTAATCCTCTAACAATAGCTATCCCAGGATTAATCTACAAGGTAGACGAAGCACTCACCAAAAAAATATTATCTTTGACTGAATGTATCTTTGATTTTTCAGCACAGTAAGCTTAAAGATATATTCACTTAAAACAACTCTTTACCAAAAAGTCGTAGAGAGCCTACTATGTGCCAGGAAGTATTCTGGAAGTTGTGTAATTTCACTAATCATTTCTTCTGATGTTTAGACTATAGCGAATTTTTTATTCCAAGTATTATACTTTTTCACTTTAAAACTTACATTTAACCTTTGTCATTTTCACCTCTCTTCTGATATTCTCCATCTGTTCATTCTTATGACCACACCTTATGTTCTTAAATATATGTATAATAATTGCTCTAAAGTTCTTGCAATTCCAACATCTGGACTTTTTTTGAGGTATTATTCTGAATACTAGAGAATTTGGCACAGAAATGTGATATATTCTGAAATTATGTTTGGGTTTTTTTTTTAAGTACAGTACTACTCTGATTGCCGTGTGGTAAATGGATCTTAGGGGTCTAAAAATCAAAGAATTGGCACCATTTACGAGGCAGATGATGGATGACAATGCTTTGGTCTTGGGTGGTAGGTAGCAGTGGTGTGGATGAGAGGGTTCTGACCATCGGCTCTTATTGGTAGATTGGAAGGAACACTTTTATAATTAGCAAGCCAGAATAGATACCTCTTGGAATCAGACAGCCTAAAGAACCTTTCTCTTACTAGCACAGATTTGCACAGCTGCATACGAAAGACCTTGCAATGGAGTGATATCTGCAAAAATATCATTTTGGGTCTGATGGGTTCAGACAGGTTTTTAAATTGGAATCTCTCCGGGTTGATGAGAAGTCAGAAAACAGAGCTATTTTCAGTAGCTTGGGTAAAAGTGAGCCAAAATCCACAGGATGGCCATACTTTAAAGCAATGGCTCTCAACTGAGGGCAAATCTGCCCCTGGGGGATATTTGTCATTATCTGGAAACATTTTTGACAGTCAACACCAGAGAGGAGCGGGGTGCTACAGGCATCTAGTGGATACAGGCCAGGGATGCTGCAAAACATCCTACAAACACATCATGCAGGTCCCCAGGAAAAAGTAGTATCCAATCCAAATGTCAGCGACGCCTGTTGAGAAGCCCAGCCTTAAAAAGTTATCACTTTACCACATAAGAACAAAAAGCCCCTAATACCTAAAATCTAATTTTATGTTTAGACTCACGAGCCTATCTTCCCACGGCCTGGTGTTAAGGAAACTTTGTTCATAATGTATGCTTTCCTAATTCTAAGTTATAGAGTGCCTTGGGAGCGTTAATAAGACAGAGAATGATTTTATTTGAAGGTGATCGCTTTACCCCGCTTAAAAACCAGCCCTCAGTTCCAATATAAAGTCCTAATGTTCACTCTTAAACTGTTTATTTTTTTTTGCAATTCCTATTCCAAGTTCTCCCGGAAAGTGGGTTGAGATAAAGGGAGGTCAAGGTCTCAAATCCATTATTAGAGATACTGTGTTCCATGGGACTGAAGAAGAAAACAAAAAAAAAGCAGAACACCATGAAATTCTGAGCCTGTGGTGCCCCCAAATTAGCCGTTTTAAACTCCGCTGCCCTTAGATCGCCCATGTGCCCTCTTGGTTTAAGATGACTGTGCTGTCTTGGAAGACTGCACGTCTCTACACCAGGCCAACAGGTAACCGGGCAGCCCCGTGCCCAAAGCACGCCTCCAGAGCTCTGGAAAACACCTCTCCCTCAAAAGTGGGCGGAGTGAGGTGCCAGGGGCGCCCCAAATCTCCTCCCCGAGCTGCGCCGTGCAGCCGCCGCGGGTTGGAGGGGGCGGTCCCCGGGGCGGGCACCGGCGCTCGCTCCCGCGCGCACCCCTACCCCGGCGCCCTGCCCGCGGCGGCGGCGGTCCGCCCCCCACCGCCGCGGCCGCCAGGACCCGCCCCTTCGCCTCCGGAGCGGCGGGCAGGCGGCGCGGGGAGGCGGGGCGCGGCGGCCGGCTGTGTCTGCGCCTTGGCGGCCGGGGAGCGGGCCGACGCTCGGGGAACATGGCGGCGGAGGCGGCGGTCCCGGCGCTCCCCAACAGCGGCGGCGGCGGCGGCGGGGGCGCGGGGGCGCCGTCGGGCTCGGTGCCCGTGCTCTTCTGCTTCTCGGTCTTCGCGCGGCCCTCGCCCGTGCCCCACGGCGCCGGCTACGAGCTGCTCATCCAGAAGTTCCTCAGCCTGTACGGCGACCAGCTCGACATGCACCGCAAATTCGTGGTGCAGCTCTTCGCGGAGGAGTGGGGCCAGTACGTGGACCTGCCCAAGGGCTTCGCGGTGAGCGAGCGCTGCAAGGTGCGCCTCGTGCCGCTGCAGATCCAGGTGGGTCCCGCCGCCGCCGCCGCCGCGCCCGCTCCCCCGCGCGCCCGGTCCCCGCCGCGCCCGCTCCCCGCCGCGCTCCTCAGGTGCCCCGCGCCGCGCGGGAGCCCGGCCCTGCGCGCCCGCCGCCGGGGAAGGGCCGGGCGCTACCGCCAGCGTCGGGGACGCCCAGAGACCGTGCCTGGGCAAAGGCGACGGTCACCAGCCGTCCTCGGCCGGGCGGGGGCGGCGGCCTCCCCGCTGGCGGCGGCGGCGCGCGCGATCGCCCCCACGTGTGTGGTCCCCGGGCGCCCGCCGCCGCCGGGCTGCCGGCGCGGGTCCCAGCTCCTGCGGAACCCAAGGGCTGGGCGGCGGCGGTGCTTGTATTTGGGGGGGGGGGGAGATGCAAAACGGGGCGCCGGGGTGCGGGGAAGAAACGGTAGGTGGTATTGGCCTTAGGGTGTGTTCCCCGGAGTTGCGTTCACCAGTTGAGGAAACACAAAACTTTAGGGGTCAGACCTTGCCTCCTCCTCTCCCCCAGCTTCCCGCCTGGAGACCTGAAGAAGCCTCCCCTGAGCCTCCCGTGAAATAACCCCGAGCTTAACCTCCTCCTGGTAACTGTCAGCTGAGTCTGTTGGTTTCACGCACATGCATCGCCTACATTAAAAATGTCGGATTGACCCTCTTGCATGTCAGCTTTAGCAAGACCATGATTTCCTCCTGCTCATGATGACTCAGAAAGTTATGATACTTGAGGGTTATTTTGTAGCTTTTTACATGTTGTTTTTGTTTTGTTTTTTAAAGCCACACTCATACAACAGCGGGTCAGTCTCCTGTCCTTTCTTTGTGCTCAGAGGATTCACTGAACGATTTATATTTTTGAAAAGAAAAATGGGAGGTGTCTTTTAATACTACACCATCAACATTTTTCCTTCAGTGGAGAAACTGGTAAGCCATGTCTTTGGAAGACCAAAGTGAAATGTGGGACTCCAGGGCAGAAGGCATTTTTTAATATGCAAGTGTCATTCTCTGCGGATCCTTCTCTAGATTTTTTTTTACCCCCGTTGTGGTCCGCTGTGGAATTGGGCTTGCTTCCTGTCACCCCAGCACCTCTGCCAGAAGCTTCCTCAGCAGGTGCGTGAAGCTGCCTCAAGTCCTGTGCTCAGAGGACAAAGGCTTTGAGAGTCACTGTCCTTCTCCTGCAGAGCCTGGAGCCAGGCAGGGGGTCTCTCACGTGCTGCTGTCCACATGGAGAATTTGGAGGCTTGTGATTGTAGGTGTTAACTACTCCCCATTTCTATATCTTCGAGAGTTTCCATGGCATTTAAAAAAAAAATACAGTCACAAGGATGTCTTATCCCTACATTGTACCCTGAAACTAATATAAAATTGTATGTCACACCTGTAACTGAAAAATAAATTTTAAAAAATTAAAATATAAAATTAAAAAAAAAGTGTTCATGGCTGACCCCTCTCTGCAGCCTTCCTTGTCTATTTAGATTATTGCTGCCAAAATAGCTAAGAAGTTGGATGCACCTTTGACAAATCCATTAATGAAGGCGAGAATCCAAATTCTAACTGAGGAGGTCTTGGAGCTGCTCTGAGGATGCAGACTTCTTTGTGATGATTTCCTATAGTAGATGGAATGGAGGGTGGGCTGTTACCTAATAAGATGTTATGCCAAACTAGGGCCTCCCCCCTTCTGTAAGTTTTAATACCAGAGGATATTTTTTCCATTGATTTCTAGAGACAGTGGGAGGGAGGGAAGCAGGAAGGGAGGGAGGCAGAGAGGCAGCGGGGGAGGAAGTAAGAAACATCAATGTGAGAGAGACACATCACTGGTTGCCTCCACACTGCACATTCCCCAACTGGGGCAAGGGATGGAACTTGCAACCCAGAAAATGTCCTTGACCAGGAGTCAAACCTGAGACCAGTTGGTGTGTGGGCCAACACCCATTGTATAACACAAGTCGGGGCTGACAACTCCTTTATTTTAAATTTAATAAATCTTTATTGTTCAGATTATTATCATTGTTTCTTGTTTCCCCCCCATATCTCTCCTCCACCCAGTTCCCACCCACCCTCTGCCCTTACTCCCACCCCATTGTCCTCATCCATAGATATACGATTTTTGTCCAGTCTCTACCTGCACCCCCCACACTCCTTTCCCCCTGAGAATTGTCAGTCCACTCCCTTTCTATGCCCCTGATTCTATTATATTCACCAGTTTATTCTGTTTATCAGATTTTTTTTATTCACTTGATTTTTAGATTCACTTGTTAGATATAGATTGGTTGCTCATAATTTTTATCTTTACCTTTTTCTGTTCTTCCTCTTCTTAAAGAATACCTTTCAGCATTTCATATAATACTGGTTTGGTGTTGATGAACTCCTTTAGTTTTTTCTTATCTGTGAAGCTCTTTATCTGCCCTTCAATTCTGAATGATAGCTTTGCTGGGTAGAGTAATCTTGGTTTCAGGTTCTTCCTATTCATCACTTTGAATATTTCTTGTCACTCTTGTCTGACCTGCATAAAGAAATCAGGTGACAGTCATATGGATGCTCCCTTGTTTTACTAACTGTTTTTCTCTTGCTGCTTTTAACATTCTCTCTTTGTCTCTTGCTCTTGGCATTTTAATTATGATGTGTCTTGGTGTGGTCCTCTTTGGATTCCTTTTGTTTGGGGTTCTGTGCTCTTTCTGAACTTGTAAGTCTATTTCTTTCATCAGGTGGGGGAAGTTTTCAGTCATTATTTCTTCAAATAGGTTTTGAGTATCTTACTCTCTCTCTTCTTCTGGCACCCCCATAATTCTGATGTTGGTATGTTTGAAGTTGTCCCAGAGGCTCCTTTCACTATCTTCATATTTTTGTATTCTTTTTTCTTTTTGCTTTTCTGGTTGAGTGTTTTTAGCTTCTTTGTGTTTCAGATCTTTGACTTGATTCTTGCGATTCTCTAGTCTGCTATTAAATCTCTGTGTAATTTTTTTTTTATTTCAGTCAGTGTATGCTTAATTTCTAGGTGGTCCTTTTTCATATCCCGAAGGTTTCACTAAATTTATCAGCCTTTTCTACAAAATTCTTGAAAAACTTTATAACCCTATGGTTTTGAACTCTATATCCAGTTATTTGCTTTCCTCCATTTCTTTCATTTGTGATCTCTTTCTTTGTCTCCATATTTTGGCTGCTTCCCTGAGTTGATAGAGTGGCTTTGTGTGCTAGTTGTTCTTTAGGGCCCAGTGACTCAGCCTTCCCAGTTACCTGAGGTGGACACTCTTGGTCCACCCCTTTGTGGGCTGTGTGCACAGTGTTGTTGTAATTGAGCCTTGATTGTTGTTGGTATCACTGGAAGGAATTGACCTCCAGGCCAATTGGCTGTGAGGATCAGCTATGTCTACACTGGGAGAACTTCTGTGCTGGATGGAGACAACCTTATGAGACAGGACTTGCAAAAGCCTCTGTGCTCAGCTTGGACGGGGCAGAGTCTCAGGGCAGAACAGACAGCACTGGTTTCCCGTCAGCCCTGCCCTGTGTCTCAGTGTCCCATGGTAATCGCTACAAGCAACTCTGCGAGAAAGCTGCCCTCGAGTTCTGCCTGCTGCCAGACAGTCCAGTTTCTCCCCGAATGAGTTTGGGTCCCCAGAGTCTCACTCGGAACTGGATTTCAGTGCAGTCAGGAGCTTTTGTCTACCTCCCGCTTGAGAAGGCCAGCCGTGCACTCAGTTGCCCGCCCTCTCCACTCAGGCGCTCGTCGCAGTACCTCTGCCTTCCGCAGTTCCTCTGAGTCTCAGTGTGCTTTTCTGTTTCCTTCTAGTTGTAGAATTTCCACTCAGCCAGCCTCCCTGTGGTTCTGGATGATATTCGTTTTGTCTTTTAGTTGTAGTTTCGAAATTGTTGTGCAAGGCGGCAGTTTAGGTGTTTACCTATGCCATCATCTTGGTTTCTCTCTCCTGAAAACTCTTTTTAATTAAACATTCTTATATATGTATACTTGAAATGTCTCATACTTTATCCAAAGCATTATATAATTCAGGTCACTTGTGGCTTTTGAAATATTTTACCTGGTATAGGAGGTAACATATAGTTACTTTTTTATGGTTATGTTTAAAATATTGATAATACCACGACTCTATTTTATCCTTTTAAAAATGATGTTTCACTAAATAGCCCAAGAATTCTTTAGTATATATATTTTTAAATAATTAAAGACTTATATTCTTTTAGTAATCATAATATTTTGACTTCTTCAGACAGGTGCCTTGAAAATAGAGATGTGGATGGATACACACACATACATATATGCACCCATACTTCTTCCCTCATATATTCATGTACCTATTCTGATACCTATTTCTATCTATGAGATATGTGTGTGTGTGTGTGTGTGTGTATGCATAGAAGAAAAATTAAGATACAGTGGTTCCTCGAGATACGTGTGCCCTAACATACGAGATTTTTTGAGATACGAGCCGTGGAGCGAGCGATTTTTGCTTTGAAATACGAGCAACATTTGAGATAGGAGTAATCACGTGGATCAGCCGGCTGCACACGACCCACCAGTTTACCTCGACTCGAGCGTCTCATAGTTTCCCACGCCTCAAGGTTACGAAATGAATTAAACTCGTATCTCAAGGTACCACTGTATTTTCATAACCATTTTATGTATCTTTTGGAACACAGCAGTATAATCCTAGAGACATGGACATTTTATGCTGGATGAGCCCATATAGTTCATTCCACAAACGTTTGAGTGATAGCTGTAACCGTCTGGCACAGTGAATGTAGACATGAATAAGGACCAATTATTGTGCCTTACCTAATCTGACTCTTAGCATTTTGCCAAAAAGCAGAACATATAGGGACTTGCTCAAGGTTCATGGTAATGGTGAAGATAGCAAAGTATGTGAGGGTCTTCCCTTATCTCTGGCCATAGCATTCTTGTTCTCTTTTTATGCTTAATGAAATATAAAGCAGAATAGAAAACAAGCCACAGACTTGAGTGCATAATATCGTTTGCTTTGATGCTGTTTGTTGTTCTTCGAAATAGATGCCTGTCACTTAGGAAAACTCAAGGTAGCTGTGCTACCGGGATGGTAGGCCCCTTCTTTCTCCCCGAGGCGGGGACAAAGAGCATCACTTTGGCCCTATGTAGGTCACTGCTTAACTAATGTGACTTGTTATTTCTCCAGACATAGGCCTTTGAGCCTCTGTGGTCCTGTCCCATACACTGTTTATTCTAGAATGTGTTCTCCATTTACAGAGGGGTCTGAGTTTTCCTTCCTGCTTGTTCTGACCGCCATTGCTTGTGCCATACTGTCAGCACCCGTGTTGGGTGAGCGGTAATATGGGGACTGATCTTTAAGACCCCCATTGCCAATATTAGGCTTTAGTGTCGTCCTTTCTGAAATATTCTGTCTCCGGTAGTGGGAGACAGCTCTTGTTTCAGGCATGGTTTATGTGTCTTTAGCATTGTCCATATGTTTGAAGTCAGAGGAATTTTGAGACTTGGGGGAAGAAATGTAAATGACAGGATTATGCAGTGGGAATTTAGGTCTTTTTTTTTACTTAAAAGTTTTAATTTTCCAAAATGTGTTTCCCAAGTTTTAGCTAATAGAAGCATTCCTCTCTGGAAACTCACATGAATTTGCTATCATACCACCACCAGTGTGTTTCCCCTCCTGTCGCCAGGGAAGGCAGAGCCAGGAGAGGAGAGGGAGAAATGGGCATTGTGAGAAGGACGCCAGTGAGAGAATTGGCCTCAGCACCGGCAGGGAAGGCTCTGACAGCTTGGTGTGGGCAGGAGATAAGCTTCCCTGGGAAGGTTATTCTGACCTTTTTCTGAGATGGTTCATTGGAAAGGGAGTCAGCCCCAGCTTTCACTTTCTTGGGAGTTTATTACTACTGTTATTATCCTAAATACTGCCATAGACATTTTATAGCTAGAAGAGAGCACAGACTTCATGGGAAGAGAGTGAAGGCAGGTCTGCTGAAGGGAAAGGAGTCTGCTCCCCCTGGGCTGGCTAGTCTGAAGGTGTGATTTTTGATTTGGGAACGTTTACCACAGGAACATGTAGGAGGAGCAGGTAGAAATAATTCTTTTGCAGCCTGTTATTAAAAAGCCCAAACCTGTTTTGCCAGAAACAGATCATGTAATGGTAAGTCTTTTGGTGACATTGGGAAATCCACTTTATGAATCATTTACTTAATTCTGCAGACTATGTTAACAAAACAAGTTAGGAATATAAGTGTGTGTGTGTGTGTGTGTGTGTGTGTGTGTGTGTGTATGTGTGTGTGTGTGTGTGTATGTGTGTGTATGTGTGTGTGTGTGTTAAGGGAGCTTAATAACAAGTGATTTTTTTTACCTCATTACAGAAAAAGGTTTTTAAATGTGCTGAATTTCAGAGTGGAGTGTGTTTTATAAAAGAGGGATCTCACAATAGCCCAAGACAGTTATTGATTGATTACATGAAGCTCTTGTAATCCTTGAACTAGCCATATGAGGTAGATACTATTTTTCTTGCTTTGTTACAGATTTGGAGATGGCAATGGATTTGCCTAATTCCATGTCATTGAAATGAGAGAAACTGAGATCTGGACTCAGATTTAATCCACAGGGAGTGCTGTGTAGGGAGCCGGTAACTGGGGAGTCACATCACACAGGCCTCTGTCTGAGTGGGTCTGTGTGGGAGCGAGGTCCTACTGTAGACTGGGACCCCGATGCCTTGGAAACCCTGCTGGTGAAATAATGAGGTCCCATGCCCTCTTCCGAACTCTCTCCCAAGCAGATCAAGCCTATTTTGAGACTACGAAAGACTACCATATTTTTGAAAACACCGCATTTACAATTCCAAACTTGACTCATTCCTAAAGATAGGAATTGCACTCACTGTAGTACTTTGCTAGGGGGCTGCTGTGACAGTTACCCCAGACTTAGGGCCTCATACAACAGTTTATTTCTCGCCGTTCTGGAGGCTAAAGATTAGGCTTGCTCCTGAGGCCATGAAGGGGAGTCTATGCCAGGCCTCTCTCCCGGCTTTTGCTGATTTGGTGGCAGTCTTTGGCCTTGCTTGGCTTATGGACACATCACCCTGATCTCTGCCTTCAATTTCACAAGGCCTCTCTGTCCAAATTTCTCCCTTTTTTAGAAGGATGCCAGTCATGTTGGACTAGGCACCCCCACCCTACTCCAGTAATAATACCTCATTGTAACTATATTTTAAATCCAAATAAAGTCACTTTCTGAAATACTGGGGTTAGGGATTCCGTATATGAATTTTGGGGGACGCAATTCAACATATAACATTCGCCATGTAGTACTTTTTGGAGAGAACAGAACTGGTGCCCAGTTCATCACTGAGGAAGGCCAGTCAGTCACCCTGTATGTGCCTGTCCTGAGTAACCAGGGGGACCGAACCCCAGGGAGGGACCAATTCCTAGCCAGCGAACAAGTCATTGTTAGAAAACAGTCAGTGCAC
This sequence comes from Lasiurus cinereus, assembly GCA_011751065.1. Taxonomy (NCBI): domain Eukaryota; kingdom Metazoa; phylum Chordata; class Mammalia; order Chiroptera; family Vespertilionidae; genus Lasiurus; species Lasiurus cinereus. The sequence continues at coordinate 27,808,657 of JAAGEH010002525.1, read as the reverse complement.
ATGTGCTAGTGAAGGAGAGTAGATACTGTCGTGATAATGAGACTTGGGGATGAAGAGCCTTTCGTATATGAAATCACAGGTTAAATCCAAGCTATGACAGTTCTTAAGAATGTGGACAAAAAATTTATACTAGAAAATGATCCCTTAAATTCTACCTTGAGGAAGCCATTGGTTGTGATCAGCTCTTTGTATTTAAATGTGTGTATTGAAATCTGATTTATTGAATGTATATGTTGTAGGGATATATAAAGAAATGTGAAAGCATGTATATACATATTTTTATATATGATTTCTTAATGCTTCTGGAATATACATTTGCTCCACTTTTACTGTGACGGCATTTGGTCAAATCCACTTTTACTGTGACGGCATTTGGTCAAATCCACTTTTATTTTGCTGTCTTGTGGTTGCAACATGTAAACGTTTGACTAACAACAATATTTTTATTTATTCACTTTTTAATATTTTTATTGATTTCAAAGAGAGAGAGAAATAGAAACATCAATGATGAGAGAAAATAATTGATCAGCTGCCTCCTGCATGTCCTCCACTGGGGATCGAGCCCACAACCTGGGCATGTGCTCTGTCTGGGAATCAAACCATGACTTCCTGGTTCATAGGTCAACGCTCAACCACTAAGCCACTCCAGCTGGGCATATGAGCAGTATTTTTAGTTGGTTTTAAGAGAAAGTCATGTCAAAAGGATAGATACAGAGACAGTAAAGCTTCAAACAGACTGTGAAATTACAGCAGGAAGATTAAAGTTAGGTGAGGTAGATAAGAGATCAATCAAAGAACTTGTATCTATGCATATAATCATAACCAATTAACATAGACACTGGGGGGTTGGGGTATGCCTGGGAGGGAGGGGGGGGCAATGGGGAGATATGTATAAAAAATTAATAAAATAAAAAAAAGAAAGAAAGTCATGAGTCAATGTAAGAAGTCCCTGACTTATAGAGTCAATGTGTAATTTAACAACAGCTTTTGGAATTTATGTGGATTTGGGGGTTTGGGGGGGTTGGTGGGATATGGGTTGGATTGCTTTGATTTGTTTTATTTGTAGCCTCAAAGCTTCTTTCTTGGCTTGTAAAGTATGGAAGTTATTCATAAAGTAGCATCTTTTCCCCCAACTACCATAGCCTAGGGCCAAAGTCAGCAAACTGCGGCTCAAGAGCCACATGCGGCTCTTTGGCCCCTTGAGTGTGGCTCTTCCACAAAATACCATGGCCTGGGCGAGTCTATTTTGAAGAAGTGGCGTTAGAAGAAGTTTAAGTTTAAAAAATTTGGCTCTCAAAAGAAATTTCAATCATTGTACTGTTGACGTTTGGCTCTGTTGACTAATGAGTTTGCCGACCACTGGTCTAGGGAGACCATTTTTTTTTTAAAACTAACTTTTTATTTTAGAATAGTGTTAGATTTATAGCAAAGATAGCACAGAGAGTTCCTGTAGACCTGAATCTAGCTTCCCCTATTACTGTGACATATTTGTCACAACTAAGGAACCAATATTAGTACATTATTTTAACTGAGCTCCACACTTTATTCATATTTCACTAGTTTTTCCCTAATGCCCTTTTTCTGTTCCAGGATCCGGTCCAGGATTCTAATTACATTTAGTTGCCATGTCTCTGTAGGCCATCTCTGGGCTCTGACACTTTCCCAGACATCCGTTGTTTTTGATGATCTTGACAGTTTGAGGAGTCCTGGCCAAATAATTTGGTAGAATGTACCTCAAATTGAATTCATCTGATTTTTTTCTCATGCTTAGACTGGAGTTGTGGGATTTTGAGAGGAAGATTATGAAAGGTCATTCTCACATTATGTGAAAGCTACATACCATGAACATAATATCATTGGTTAAAAAAAATTGTATTTTTTAAAATATAGTTTTATTGATTTCAGAAAGGAAAGGAGAGGGAGAGAGAGATAGAAACATCAATGATGAGAGAGAATCATTGACTGGCTGCCTCCTCATGCCCTACACTGGGGATCAAGCTTTCAACCTGGACATGTGCCCTGGCTGGGAATCAAACTGACCTCTTGGTTCATAGGTCAATGCTCAACCACTGAGCCCCATTAGACAGGGGATTACCTTCATCTTAATCTATTTGAGCTGGTGTTAGCCAGGTTTTTCCACTATAAAGTTACCCTCTTCCCTATGCTCTACTCTGAAAAAGTGAATTACTGAGTGCAGGCCACATTCAAGGGGATGTTGGGAATTAAACTCCCAACTCCTTGAGAGGAGATACTATTTAGGCATTTTGGGTTCACTAAATTAAAACCAGTCATCTCTGCAAAAAAAAAAAAAAATGTGCCTTGCCACCATACCTCTCTGGTTTCTTTCTTTGTTTATTGAACATTTATAGATATTGAGTTCCTGAACTAGAAAGGTTTTTCAGGGCAGTGAGAATCTTAGGGCTGCATTTTCTGACCTCCTCAACCTGTGTCTAATATAACATACATCTGATGTGGTCCCCTGCCCAGAACAGGATACCTCACCACTGAAATGAGGTACAGGGAAGCACCAGGTAATAGGAACCCTAGGAGATCACAACTCTGAATATTTAGGATTTCTGAGTAGGTAAGGTTTTATTTCTTCAAGTACCCAAAATATTCTTAAATATTTTGACCATTTTATATTATAGCCACAAAATGTTATATAGTTTAACATTTTCTTAATGTGCGTGATAACATGATATTATTCCAGTTTATAAGTTTGATACGGCTTGGTATTTCTTCACTAGAGGTCTAGATTGTGGAACAAGTTGAGTTTTGATCTGCTCCTATTGTGCAGTGAAGCTTCTCTCGGTCAGCTGTCATTTCTTGCTGCTATCATTTTGCCTGTCTCCAGCAGTTTGCTTTCTCATTTGCTGTTTTTAACCATCTGTGAGTTTAGAATCCAGACATCCAAACTTGAGTTAGTAACTAGAGTCTGAGGTCTGAAAGCTGGAGCTCTAAGCAGGTATAAACTGTATGTTAATAAATACCTGGCCATCCGGCATAGAAGCAGCCGCCTGTGAGTTTTATTTTGCATGCTTGCTGGTTTCCCCCTGTTAAAGAGGGTTGAGCTTGGCTGAGTCCTATTACTATCATATGAAACAGGTCAGTTGATGGTAAACTGCTTTTCATAGTGTTCCCTAAACACATTGTGAATGACTAGGGACCCACAATTCAAATTTTTAAGAAGAAAATAATATAGACTGTGGGTCTTTGTAACCAAGATTTAATGCTTACTGAGAGTTTAAAATACATAGACGTAAAGAATGATTCTTTTAAAATGGTCCCCTAAGTCAGCGGTCACCAACCTTTTGGACCTCACGGACCACCAGTGGTCCGCAGACCATCGGTTGGCAACCGCTGCCCTAAGTACTCATGTACATATTATAGTCACAGCTTTTGAAAAATTACCAAAATGGTGGCATAATACTTGCATTAAAAATGTATGTAAGAAAGCAGCCAAAGGTAGCATAGGTGTACCAATTAAAAATAGCAGACTTATACCTCAACATCATAAAAGCCATATATGATAAACCCACAGTTAACATCATACTCAATGGGCAAAAACTAAAACCATTTCCCCTAAGAACAGGAACAAGACAGGGATGCCCACTCTCACCTCTCCTGTTCGACATAATACTGGAAGTATTAGCCATTGCAATTAGACAAGAAGAAGAAATAAAAGGCATCCAAATTGGAAAAGAAGAAGTAAAGCTGTCCTTATTTGCAGATGACATGATATTGTACGTAAAAAACCCAAAGGACTCCATTCCAAAACTAATTGACTTAATTAATGAATTCGTCAATGTAGCAGGATACAAAATTAATGCTAAGAAGTCTGTGGCATTTCTATACACTAATAGTGAAATTATAGAAAGAGAAACTAAAAATGCAATCCCATTTACCATCGCACCAAAAAAATTAAGATACCTAGGAATAAACCTAACTAAAGAGGTAAAAGACCTTTATGCAGAAAACTACAGGACACTGAAAAAAGAGATAGAGGAAGATGTTAACAGATTGAAGAGCATACCATGCTCATGGATTGGGAGAATCAACATCATTAAAATGTCTATAATACCCAAAGCAATCTACTGATTCAACGCACTACCCATTAAAATACCAATGACATATTTCACAGACCTAGAAAGAATTCTTCATAGATTCATCTGGAACAAAAAAAGACCACGGATAGCTACAGCAATTTTGAGAAGGAAGAATAAAGTAGGTGGGATCTCAATACCAGATTTCAAGCTATACTACAAAGCAACTGTTCTCAAAACAGCCTGGTACTGGCACAAGAACAGACATATAGACCAATGGAATAGAATAGAGAACCCAGATATCCACCCAAACCACTATGCTCAATTAATATTTGACAAAGGAGGCATGAACATTCAATGGAGCCAAGATAGCCTCTTCAATACATGGTGTTGGGAAAATGGGACAGATACATGCAAAAAATTGAAACTGGACCACCAACTTACACCAAATACAAAAATAAACTCAATATGGATACAGGACTTAAACATTAGAAGGGAAACCATAAGAATACTAGAGGAATCCAAAGACAGCACAATCTCAGATATATGCCGAAAGAACTTCTTCACTGATACTGCTCCAAAGGCAATGGAAGCTAAAGAAAAAATAAACAAATGGGACCACATCAAAATAAAAAGCTTTTGCATAGCAAAAGAAACCATCAACAAAACAACAAGAAAGATCACTGTATGGGAGAACATATTTGCAAACGTTACCACTGATAAAGATTTAATCTCCAACATCTACAGCCAACTTATACAACTTAATGAAAGGAAGATGAAGGATCCAATAAAAAAAATGGGCAACGGACCTAAATAGAACCTTTTCAAAAGACGACAGAAGGAAGGCCAAGAGACACATGAAAACATGTTCAAAGTCATTAATCATCCAAGAGATGCAAATCAAAACAACAATGCAATACCATCTTACACCTGTCAGAATGGCAATCATCAATAAATCAACAAATGACAAGTGTTGGCGAGTATCCGGAGAAAAAGGAACCCTTGTGCACTGTTGGTGGGAATGCAGACTGGTGCAGCCACAGTGGAGAACAGTATGGAGTTTCCTCAAAAAACTAAAAATGGATCTCCCATTTGACCCTGTAATCCCACTCTTAGGAATTTATCCTAAGAAATTACAAACACCAATCAGAAAGGATTTATGCACCCCTATGTTCATAGCCGCACAATTTACAATAGCCACAATTTGGAAACAGCCTAGGTGCCCGTCAGCAGATGAGTGGATCAGAAAACTGTGGTACATCTACACAATGGAATTCTATGCTGCCATTAAAAAGAAGGAATTCTTACCATTTGCAGCAACCTGGTTGGAACTGGAGAGCCTTATGCTTAGTGAAATAAGCCAGTCAATGAAGGAGAAGCATCACATGATTGCACTCATTGGGGGATAATAAAGAACATTATAAACTGATGAACAAAAGGATAGATACAGAGACAGTAAAGCTTCAAACAGACTGAGAAATTACAGCAGGAAGATTAAAGTTAGGTGAGGTAGATAAGAGATCAATCAAAGGACTTGTATGCATGCATATAAGTATAACCAATGAACATAGACACTGGGGGGTTAGGGTATGCCTGGGAGGGAGGAGGGGCAATGGGGAGATATGTATAAAAATTAATTTAAAAAAAAATAAATAAAATATGCAATGGGAAGTGGAAAAAAATAGCAGACTTTATAATCAAAGAAACCACGATAATTTCATGAGAAACATCAAAAGTGCTTTATTCAAAGTAATGCCCATTGCTAGCTACACATTTCCTCCATCTTTCAGGTAATTTGTGGAATCCCTCCCAATAGAACTTTTCTTGTTTTGAAGCAAACCATTCAGAGACACAGTTTTCCACTTCTTCGTTTTGAAGTGCTGCTCAGAAAGTGCGTGTGCCGTTGATCGGAACAAGTGGTAATCTGAATGAGCAAGGTCTGGTGAATACTTCCCAGGCAAGATCTTTTAACGTGTTTTTAACTGGTTTTGAAGTGCGTGGTGGTGCGTCATCATAAAGCAAAATTACTTTGCCGTGTCTTCTGGCACATTCCGATTGTTTCATGATTAAAGCCTGGTTCAAAGTGATTATTTGTTGTCAGTAGCAATCAGTATTAATGGTTTCACCTGGTTTTTGAAGCTCATAATACACCACATCTTCCTGATCCCATCAAAAGCAGAGCATTGTCTTCTTTCCAAAGCCATTTGGCCTTACAGTTGGTGTTGATGATTGGTTGACCTGGATCAACTCATGATTTTATACATTTGGGATTTTCAAAATAAATCCACTTTTCATCGCCAGTCACAATTCTATGCAAAAAGACTTTCTTTTGTGCTGTTGAAGCAACATTTTATTGATGATTTTTTAGTTTTCCATTTGTCTTTCATTCAGTTGATGTGGCACCCATTTTCCTTCCTTTAAATCTTTCCCATTGCTTGTAAACAATTGGAAATTGTTTGCTGAGCAATGTTTAATCTTTCTGCAAGTTATTTTTTGAGTTTGACATGCATCTTCATCCAATAATGCTTGGAATTGTTGGTCTTCAAATTTTTTTGTTGACCTGGATGTCTTTGTCTTTCACATCAAAAATCATCACTTTTAAAGCATTTAAAACAGCATTCTCAAGTTTCTTGAGATAGAGCATGTTCACCATAAGCTTCCCAAAGTACTCAACAGAACTTTTCTTCAACAGAAAGTAATGAATTAAAACTTCCCACAAATGCTATTTTTTGGGCACGAAATTCAACATTTTTAAGTGTAAAGACATCTGTGATGTTAACACCTTCAGCAAATTTGACATACGAAGTTTTGAAGCTTGTTATCAACATAACAAAATAGCATGCATATCAAATTGCATATATATCAACATATGTGTAACTCCATCTATTGAAAAAAAATCCTCATTATTAACTGGTACGCTTAGTATATAATTTAAGATGCTTGAATATTTAGTTTAATTAAAACTAGGAAAACCCTATGCATAGTGTTTAATCCCATAGAATCCTAATATATAAAAAGCCAGGGGCCGTCATGACTGAAAAAACCAGATGGATGACCAAACAGCAGGCTGCGTGGGGCAACCAGGCCAGCAGAGGGATTAGTGAAGGATGACCATACAAATGAACAGCAGGCTGCGTGGGCGACCAGGCTGGAGGGGAGGCAGTTACAAGTGACCAGGCCGGCAAAGGGAGGCAATTGGGGCGACCAAGCTGGTGGGGGGGAGGGCAGTTGGGGGCAACCAGGCCAGTGGGGAGGGGACAGTTAGGGGTGAGCAGGCAGGCAGGCAAGTGAGCATTTAGGAGCCAGCAGTCCCTGATTGTAAGAGGTTGCAGGCTGGGCTGAGCCCCCAACCCCCATTCAGGAATTTTATGCACCAGGCCTAAACCAGCAGTCAGACATCCCCCAAGAGGTCCTGGATTGCAGAGCTTGCAGGCTGGGCTGAGGGGACTCCCTCCATGCACAAATTTCATGCACCGGGCCTCTAGTCATATATATAAAAGCCTAAGTAGCCAAATGACCAAATGACCAAACAACTGGTTGACTGCTCACTATGAGATGTACTGACCACCAAGGGGCAGATGCTCAACAAAGGAGCTGCCCCCTGGTGGTCAGTGTGCTCCCACAGTAGGAGTGCCACTCAGCAAGCTTACCCATCAGGGGTGGCGGTGGCAGGTGCAGCGGGGCCAGGGTGAGCGGGAGCAGCGCCCATCCTGGGCTCGGGCTCCTCCCTGGCCGTCTGCCGCTTCAGGCACTACTGCATCCCTGGGGGGATGTCCAATTGCCGGTTTTGAAACCAGCAGTCCAACATCCGCCCAGGGGTCCCGGATTGCGAGAGGGCACAGGCCAGGCTGAGGGACCCTATGCACTGAGCCTCTAGTATATAATATAAGATGCTTGAATATTTATTTTAATATACTTTATTGGCAAAGTAGGAATCCTGTACATTGTGTTTGAATTACAGGTGTCACATGCTCTGACATGAACTTGGTGTTGGATTGCACATGGCTAATCAGTGCATGTTTATGTCGTTAATACCAGAGGGAGATTAAGGCATCAAAATCCCTCAGACCAGGGCATAGAGGAATAAAGTGAAACCTAATTAGAGCAGTCATACTATTAAAGATAGAAGATTCCTTTTAATGATTCACTGAATTCCTGTAGTAACCTGTGTCCTGCCATGTGCTGAGGCAGTAAGGCATCTAGGGCCAGGCACTGGTACTGCCACCTCTGTGTAATGGAGACACAGGTTCCTATAGAAGATTATTAGTAACTACCATCGGGGACTGGTTTTAGAGAAAGCAAAACAGGTTAATTAGCGGGTGGCTAGAAGAATAGTGGTGTGGGTTCACTCAGGACCAGACTGAATGCTTTATATGGCTCTCTATAATTTGAGAAGGTGGAAAGAAAACCACCATGGACTTTTAAGAATCCAGTTGATTAAATTCTTATATTCAGTAGTGATTTTCACCTCTTGGTAGACTCGTATTGGGCCCAAGTTAGACTAGACCAACTATGGCAATGCAGAGTCTGGTAACCTGATAACCAGTTTTCATCTTGTCATTGAAGACTCTGATTTTGATAAATATGTTTTAAAATGCAGACATCAAATTTATGTCTGTCCATTTAACACTGGTGATATGGTTGGCATCATTTCATTGCCCTTTTGTGAACTTGTAAGTTATCCTTAATAATAGCATATCCTTAATAATATTTATATTCTTAATAATATTTCTGTCTTGATGATAGGCAATAATTCTGGATTTGTTTCTGTTGCTTTTTTTTAGTTTTATGTTCCATAGTCTCTATTACAGGTTATTTTCAATTTTACTTTGTACTTGTAAGCAATGCCATCTTCAACTTGAAGTTATTTACTGTTGTAATGTTTGTTTTTATTACAAAAGTAATATATACTTTTAAATAGCATTCAGAAAATGTTTTCAAATAACACTTGAAAAATATGACAAAGGTAAAAAAAAGAAATATTACTAATACCCCTAACTACAGGGTATCCCCCCAAAAAAAATATATGCACACTTTAACAGCTGATAGCTTAATTTTGAAAATGAAATGTATTTTAATAAGCCCTGCCTTTATAATTATTCAAAGTGTATGTATACATTTTTTAGGACACCCTATACATAACCACTTCTTATTTTTATATATGTGCTTCTTTTTAAAAGTACCTTTTTTGATTTTAGAGATAGAGAACAGAAAGAAACATCAATTTGTTGCTCCACTTATTCATGCATACATGACCAGCGATCACCGATGTCTCTAATTTTGATAAATATGTTTTAAAATGCAGACATCAAATTTACGGGGATAGCACTCTAACCAATTGAGTTACCCAGCAAGGCTTGCTTCTATTTCTTATTCACATTTTAACATTATTGAAATAATATTGAACTGTGCTCTGTTTTTAAAATTAACATTATAAGCATTTCTTCTTAGGTGGTACAAATTTTTTAAATATATATATACTAGAGGCCCGGTTCCCCAGTCCCTCAGCCCCACCTGCACCCTCTCCAATCTGGGACCCCTTAGGGGATGTCTAACTGAGGGACTGAAGCTGGATGACGCAGGGCTGACGGGACTGGGGGACTCCAGCTGGATGAGACGTGCAGCGCCTCCCCCCACCCTCCAGTGGGCTGAGGGGACTAGGGGACTGAGACTGGATGAGGCAGGGCTGAGGGGACTAGGCACCACTATCTTGTGGCTGTGGGTGCCGCTATCTTGTGAAGGTGTGGCAGTCAGCATATTCCCTCTTTATTGGCTGTGGGCACTGCCATGTTTGTGAGGGCATGATGGTCAATTAGCATATTCCCTCTTTATTAGATAGTATGCTATTTTAATTGGCTAAAAAATGTTTTGTCATCTGAATTTGTGAAATCATTTTGTATTATTGACCAGTTTATTGCTAATTTTCACTATTAAAAGCCATTCACTGAAAATCTTTGAGCAACTGCTGTGATTAGGGCAAAATACAAAGTCAGTCAAATGTGGATGTGTGGAGGGAGACAATGTTATTCAGCTTAACAATAACCCACAACCATCAGACCAACTCATTCACTGAAAATCTTTGGATTTTTTTTCTATAGTTTAGATCATTTCTTTTGGATAATAGTTGAAGAAATTGACTTAGTGGATCAAACAGTAGAAACATTTTCTTCTCTTACTGACCTTCACCAAAAATAAATGTCATCAGATAATGAGTGCTAACTCATTCTTTTTTCTTTTTTTCCTCAGCTCACTACCCTGGGAAATCTTACACCTTCAAGCACTGTGTTTTTCTGCTGTGATATGCAGGAAAGGTTCCGACCAGCCATCAAGTATTTTGGGGATATTATTAGTGTGGGACAAAGATTGGTACGTTTGCTTATTTTTTCCAGTTTACTAAAGCATGATATACATTCATATGTGTATATATATGCGTATGACTAATTATTTTGTGGGGTTTTTTGTTTGTGTGGTTTCTTTTCAGTTGCAAGGGGCCCGGATTTTAGGAATTCCAGTTATTGTAACAGAGCAGTACCCTAAAGGTCTTGGAAGCACTGTTCAAGAAATCGACTTAACAGGTGTAAAACTGGTACTTCCAAAGACCAAGTTTTCAATGGTGTTACCAGAAGTAGAAGCGGCATTAGCAGAGATTCCTGGAGTCAGGAGTGTTGTGTTATTTGGAGTAGAAGTAAGTACCTTTTGTTATGTTTTGGATCTCATTTGTAGAACACTTGATTCCATATGCTTTTTTGTATATAGAATACCATGTAGGTGGTAATCCTGATGAAAAATAGCCACTGTTTATTAAGTGTTGACTATTTGCATGGTACTAATCTAAACACTTTATATGTTAATTCACTAAACTCTCATAGCAACCTTCTAAGCTAAGTACTCCCCATATTATAGATGAGGAAACTAAAACAAGATGCTATATAACATTAAGGGATGTAGCTGAATTGCAATGTAGGTTGATAAATTCTTGGGCTTTTACTTTTAACCATTACTTCTGGAACACGTTTTCACTAAAGGCATTATTTTTATGTTGTAGGGTTTCACCTTGGGTCATAATTTTGTTCTAGAAAAACCTTAGAAGTCATGTAGTTATTCTCATTCACATTTCAAACATGTACATACTATATATATCAGTATAGTATACTGATTTCAGAGAGGAAGGAAGAGGGAGAGACAGAGAAACATCCATGATGAGAGGGAATCATGGATCGGCTGTCTCCTGTAAGTCCCTCACTGGGGATCAAGCCCACAACCTGGGCATGTGCCCTTGACCAGAATCAAACCTGGGGACCCTTTAGTTCGCAGGCCAATGCTCTATCTGCTGAACCAAACCGGCTAGGGCAGTGGTTGGCAAACTGCGGCTTTGCCCCTCTGTTGACTAATGAGTTTGCTGACCACTGGGATAGGGGCTTAATCACAAGGAACAACAACAGCCTGTAATTATTGGAATGGAGAGTCTAGGTCAGTGGTCGGCAAACTCTTTAGTCAAGAGAGTGGCAAACTGCGGCTGCAGCTCGCAAGCCGCAGTTTGCCAACCACTGGCATGTACATACCTTTTTAAAGGAAAAAAATACTCATGGATTCCTAATGCTGATTAAAATGATTTTTTGTTTGATTTGTTTTTCTTGGACATGTACAAATAGAATATAAGTGTTTACTCATAGCTTTTAAACAACTATTGAACCTAAATTTAAAGTTACTTTAAAAACAATGAAATCCAGAAAATATTAATTTAATGTACTTATGATGTTTTGAGAGTAGGTTTTATAGTGATAGAACTTAACAGTAGAAAGATGTAGTCTCAGGTTTCGATGTACGTTTAAAATATCTTAAGAAATATAGAGGAAGCCTTTTTGTATAAATGTCACGCCAAATGCTATTGCTGACTTTTGCACTTTTTTTTGCTCATTCATCATTATTAGACCTCAGGCCTAATGAAGATGAACTTTGAGCAGTCCTCCAGTGCTAATTGCAATGAGCTGAGCTGTCAGTTGATAATTCTCCAAAATTCTCTTGTCGTATAAAGATAAGGTTGGCATCATGGCATTATTGGAATCTGCTTTCATTTGTTGTATAATCCTGCTATTGTTGGAGCATGTTTTTACTTTATGTTTTCCCCTAACAATTTGTTACAAGTTAGTACTTGGAAAGACGGAACCTGTATAATACATTTGCAGGCACACTGGGTATTTTTTGCCTGTGTCATTAGTTATTTTTAACCTGGCCTACCTTTGCTCCAGGGCGCTTTGTAACAACTCAGTTTTCCCATTACTTTCTTAGTCTGCAGTACTGCAGACTCATTCTTTGTATTGGGCATTTAGTGTGAATTCAGAAATAAACCCAATATTGAGTGGTGTTAAAATGGGGTGGTAGCAGTCAGCTGTTGGAAGGTCATCCAGATGACAGAGAGGAAAACCTTTTAACAAAGCCTCACAGAGCTCTAAGAATACGGTCAAGGATCCCAGTATGAGGAACGCTGAAGTAATCTAGTCCCTGACATTATAAAGAGGAAACTGAACCAGAGATACTGTTTATGCTCAAGGTTACCTAGCAGGTTAGAGGCGAAACTAGGGTAGGACAAGGTCATTCGTGCTCTTCCTGCCTAATCGTGTGGTTGCACATTTGCAAAATACTTTACATTTACCGCATTATTACATATGATTTCTTACTTTCCTCCAAGACTCACGTGTGCATCCAACAAACAGCCTTGGAGCTCGTCGGCCGAGGTATTGAGGTTCATATCGTTGCTGATGCCACCTCATCAAGAAGCATGATGGACAGGATGTTTGCTCTCGAGGTAATTGTCCTGCGGTAAAATAAGTCGTTTACCAAGAGCATTGAGTATTTGACCAGCAATGCAGGATTTACCTCTTTACTTTGAGCGTGGTCAGACAGGACCAGGCTCACTGGTTTCCAGAGACCTTTGCGATCTTACTCCCATAGCCCATTTTATAGCCGCTGTCTCCTTAGATCTCTAGGTGACTGGCGACGCCAAGCGCTCCTGATATCTTTTGTCATAACTTTGCTGGAGATTTATGCATGAACTAAGAGGAATACCAGTAAGCTGAACCTGAACCATGTAGAGATTTGCAAATTAAAAACAGCTCACCTCGGTTTAACTCAACCAAGATCTAGCCAACCCGAGGGCATAAAACGGGCCCAAGCCTGGTTCAGCCTCATGTGCGGTTTCCTCAGACTTGAATTTCTGGGACTAGAAGGCATGTCACTGACTGTGCACACCTCTCACATGCAGTGTATCGTGGTTCTCTGACTAGTCCTTTGAAATATTCACTCTATATTGTGAAGATTCATTCTGTGTGTGTGTGTGTGTCTGTGTCTGTTTAATTTTAATCCTATAATGATTTTAGAGTAATGTACGTGTAGATTGAGTTGCTGAGTTCTTTAACTGATGGCCTATGAACCACTTTCTCTATAGGATGGCTGTCATCTTTTTAGCCTGGAGTGTTCCCTGGGATGGTGAAGTAGGGAGAATGAGGAAGAATCCAAGGTGGAAAGGAGAAGAGTCAGTGGGGAGGGCTGGTGGGAGCTGGTGGGGAGCAGCATTTGTCTAAGGCCCTGACTGGCCACCCCTTCTCTGTTTTATTCCTGCCGCACTGAGTCCTGTCTTGGGATTATGGGTGGGAACAGTTTTATTAGTTTTGTTTAAATGTTTTGAAGTCCCTTTGGACTGTTGGGTTCTCTGGTCCTCAGGTACTAAGTGTTGCTCTTTCCCATCTCAGCAAAAGATCTTTAAGCTGTTTTTACAACCAGGAGTTAATGAACTTCCACATTTCAGATTTTAATAATGAGTTTATCACTTCTACTGCCAGATCCTCACTGTCCCAGCAAGCAGCTCTGCTCCTCTGTGGATAATTTATCTTTTCTGGTAGTGCTGAGGTCTAGAACTTGAAGTGTTTCCAAAGAAGTGAAAACTAAAAGCATACAAGGAACACAAATCTTCCTTGTTTATAAAGATAGTTCAAGGACCTTTGTTCTACAGTCATGTAAGTTTTTTTAGACGTGTCTTTATTATGGCATTTATTACAGAAGATTGTTATTGTTGGCAATTCTGTCTTCTCACAAGACTCAAAATAAAAACATAGCCTTTTATCATCGGAGCCTCATTCCTTGAGAGGTAGCCTGTGATCTCAGTGACGAGGGATCCACATCGTGGAGGATTGATATGGATGTGAATGCAGGTTCTGGCATTTTTCAAGTTTGTGTCCTTGGACGAGTTATCTAATATCTATGCCTCAGATTGCTCACTAGTAAAATGGAAATAATATTCACTACATGAGAAGATTGGGGGAGGATTAAATAAGATAATGTCTTAGTAGCACTTAATACCATGTCTGACACTGTAATCACAAATGATACTGCTTCTTTTATTTTTATTGTTATTGTTGTTATTTGTTGTCTTCATAAGGTTAGTCTTACCAGAAATGTATAAGCTTGCAAGACCCAGAAGGGACTAGTCCTGAAAACTTCTTAGGAGGGGAAAAAAGAATATAGTACAGGGTAGATTCGGAAGAGCATGAAGCTACCAGCATTGAGTTAAAGTGTTGAGGTTGAAAGGGAAAACAGAACCAGGTCAGACGGTGATAGGGGAGCCATGCCACATTTCCGTTTTCTGAAGTCACTGTGGAACTGTTTTAGTCTGTCCCTAAATTATTGAGAGAAATGTTACATTTTCTCCTTTATTTTATGACTCTGCAAGTTAAGTAGCAATCTGCCAGCTCCCCTTCTTCTTGGTTCCTTTAGAACAACCACTGAAGATAATTCCTGAGACCACCCATATTGCCTGTCAAGGTCATGATATTAATAAAGTTTATAGTTACCATTACTGGAATTTCTGTGCCAGGATCTTGCTGTGAGCTTTACTCAGCAAACCTCTTTGAGCGCCTACTATCTAGCAGGCATTGTTGCTTTCAACTAATAATTGTAGAGTTAAGTGCAGAATAAAATAGAATAAAACACTCTCTTGAAGTTGATGTCCTTGTACTTCTGGAGAGTCGTTAGTGTTGCTTGGAAATTTAATGGATTTGCTTCCCACACCCCCCACAGCCTCCACACCCCTGTCCTCTCTTAAAGTCATCATGGTTTTGTGCTCGTGCATTTTTCAGTTTGTGGATCAGACTAATCATTCCTTTCCTTTGGCCTGGTTGGACTGATATTGCAAGTGTAAGGGAAGCACGTTGGAAACCTATTATCATGTTCCCGTGTGTAGTCAAAACAGCTGGAGTTTTAATTGCCCTATTAAAGCCAGGAAAGAAAGTGGGTTTGGGACCAGCACTGTAGGTGTCCTGTAGCTCAGGGTGGTGAGCAGGAGCCTACCAGGGTCTGGAAAAGTTGCTGTGGTTCCCTCCCTGCTTTCAGGTGGGGTCGGGCAGGTACCATGAGAAGGTCTACCAGTCACACCTTCCCCTGCACAGGTTTGTGGCTCGATTATTTTTAATCCAGTCAATATTGGCCATATGTCAGTTTTGAAGTCAAGTAATACCGTATGGGTGTTAGTGCGTTTCTGTGCCTGGAGCCTGCCGGCCTACCCCACCCCTGCTTTAGACTCTAGCATCTCTGAAGGCTGTTGAGGGGACTGTGCTCTCGTCCACAGAGCACTAGGGAAAGCTGGCTTCTTCCTGGGTCATCAGATTCCTTCCTTAGACCTGGGAACAGCTTTCTGTCCTCCCTGCCTCACTAAGGAACTAGAAAGATGAGGGACAGCTCACTTCTGTTGGCATTTTGGATTTTCTAAAGCACCTTCACTGACATTGAGTGTGTGTGGCTCAGATTCAGGCTGAATGTTGAAAGTCCACTGATCAACAGTGAGCGGTAAGACAGGCAGAACGGCCAGCGGGTGAGGCACCGCGGGGTTTAGATGACTGGGCTGCAGCTGGTCCTGCATTTACTCCCTGCCCTTCTGTCTGAAGCAGGCGCACCGTCCTTTGAGATTTTTCCAGGTTTTGAGATGTTAGTGGACTGAAAAGCAAGGAGGAGGAAAGTAATTTCCAGAAAACTCAGAGGTAACTAATTCACCTTCTGGTATTTATCCCAACAAGAGGGGCACCAGCAGCCTTGCTTTGTGTTTCTCTTTCCTCCATTCTTCCCTGCTGTCTTTTCGGGTCCTGAGGGTTCTGGTCCTCTGCTCTGCGCGCCTTCTGTGCTGGCTCTTGAGGCCCAAGCCTGTTTTCTCATAAGCAGGCTGTGGCTCTACTTCCTCCTACATCTTTGGGGGTAAAAAGCAGGAGTGTGCCAGTGGGAAGGTAGGGCCTGTGGATCGATAGCCATCTGAAGGAGGATTTACTTTTACTCCACAGGGCTGTCTGGCTATTCAAGCAGCTCCTTCCTTCCCCTCCTTTCTTCCCTCCCTCCCTCCCTTCCTCCTTCCCTCTCTCCCTTCCTTCTTTCCTCCCTCCCTCCCTCTCTCCTTTCCTATTTTCCTCCCTCCCTCTCTTCCTTCCTTCCTCCCTTCTTCCCTTCCTTTCTTCCTTCCATTTATTTATTACTAGAGGCCTGATGCACCAAATTTGTGCAAAGGGCTTGGTCCACAGCCACCTCTGCCTCAATCGCTGCCACCTCAGCTTCATTGGGAAGGTCATCCGGTCTAATTAGCATATTATACTTTTATTATTATCAATTATTAGTTTTAATCTTTATTGTTGAAAATATTACATATGTCCTCTTTACTCTCCCCCACTGACCTCTCCCAGCCTGCCCCCCCCCCCCCCCCCAGCCCAGGCCTTCACCACCCTCCTGTCTGTGTTCCTGGATTGGGAATATATACATATTTGTAACAAGGTCAGTGGTGGATCTCTTCCCACCCCCCACCCTCTCCTGCCTTCCCTCTGAGGTTTGACAGTCTGTTTGGTGCTTCTGTGTCTTCAGGTCTATTTTGTTCATCAATTTATGTTCACTAGGTCCCCAGGAGTCACTCATAGGTGGAATCTAATGAGCAGCTCCTCCTTTCCAATGAGAGACTGACCTGGGCCTTTTCCTCTGACTTGCCTAGAAATTTTTCTCACACCCCATCTTCCATGGTTCTTACATCAGATGTTCCTGGGGGTAACAGTTGGTCCATTGTTTTTTTGGTTGTTTGTTTGTTCATTTGCCTAAGATTTTGGATAACAAATACAAACAAAAGATGACTCTCTACTCCAGAATTCTCTTCTCACCTCCCTTCTCCCTTCCCCCTTCTCCCCTGTCATTCCTCCCACTTTCCCCTGTTTGCCTTCCTCCCTCCCTCTTTTCTCTCCCCATCCCCTTCCACTCTCTCCCTCCTTCCCCTCCTTACATTTCTGTCCTTAGTTTTTTGCCATGATTCCACTGGAGCAATTTGGCAAGGACTCTTTGACCTGTCAGTGAAATTATACAATCTTAACTTTTATGCTGTAGTTAAATGTGTTTCCAACCTGTTGGCCGTGGCAGTGGTGGTGGTGGATCCATTGTCATCCAGGGGCACATTTTTTTCTTTTTTTTAATGTATTTTTGTTGATTTCAGAGAGGAAGGGAGAGATTAGAACATCAATGATGAGAAAGAATCATTGATCGGCTGCCTCCTACACACACACCCCAACTGGGGATCAAGCCTGCAACCTGGCCATGTGCCCTTGACTGGAATTGAACCCGGGACCCTTCAGTTCCCAGGCCAATGCTCTGTCCACTGAGCCAAACCAGCTCGGGCAAGGGGCACATTCTTAAACGAAACCTGAGGCTCTTCCACCACCTGTCATTTCTTACTTAATGAGAGGACACACATGCTAGACATCACATGTTTGTGGACAGAAAAGGTAAACGAGAATCATTGTTTTACAGCCATTGGCCTTGATTTACCATCTATCTTTGGCAAAACATTGGCTGTTTTCTTTCACCTGTTTCTAGCCCTTAGTACCAATATCAAGAATAATCACAGTGGGTTTGTGGTGTGGTTAGTTTGAAGTCTGTCCCCGTCACTGAATTTGATTAGTATAGCTAAGGACCATGGATTTAAGAGAGGATACTAATTATTGTGTCCCAGCATCCTTTTTTGCTATTTTAACCTGGTGTTTATGCTCATGCTTCTGTCCTCATTTGTCTTTATCCTCCTTCTTTTTAAAGCGTCTTGCTCGAACTGGGATCATAGTGACTACCAGCGAGGCTGTTCTGCTACAGCTGGTGGCTGATAAAGACCATCCAAAATTCAAGGAAGTCCAGAATCTGATTAAGGCGAGTGCTCCAGAGTCGGGTCTGCTGTCCAAAGTCTAGGACATTTGAAGGACTGGTGTGCCACTCACCATCAGGTGACAGGGCTGTAACCGGACAAGCTCTCGTCTCTCCTAGGATTAAAACATTAAGTCAAGTATTGGCTCTTTTTTTGCGCCTCTTAGTAAAACTTAGTAAAAATGTTCTAACATTTGGGTACCAGCATTTAGTTACAAATATCAAAGGCTTCAGGTGCTGCTTATCTTCTTTTTTTCTTCGTAATGTGCTCTTATTTATTTAAAAAAAATTATAATAGAGGTGCCTGTTTTGTCTATACTGTATACATTGATTATAGCTCAAGAGTGCACACTCGTGAAGTTTTCTTATATTGTGCACTGCAAAGAAAAAGCTGTATTGACAGTAGTTTGACTTTTGTATTATTGTAACACATATGTGAAGACTTTAATGTGGACTCAGTGCTTCTACTTTACAAATTGATTGAAATAAGATTCTTATATGAGATTTAAAAACAGGTCTCTGATTCACGGTACCCCTTCCCCTCATAATGCAGTCAGCTAATTGACGGAGTTGCATTCATCCAACCAGATGGAATTAGGTTTGGTAATTATATGTCTTTCATGTTTATGCTAATTTTCTTATTCTGGTCACCATCACTAATTCTCTGTTAATGTTCTCTTTTTTAAATGGAGTCTTTTCCTAGTAAGACTTGTTGGGTCATTGTTTTAATTTTGTAAACAGATGGGATGATTTGCAATGTCATATAATTCCTGGAGGGCTGTTTTTAAATCTTTGAGGTATTACCTTAGCTGACTATCTTTACAAAAATATCGAATATATCTTCTAATATGCATAAGATTTAGCAAAAAGTTAAAGGCTGGATAAAATGTAGTTTTCAAATGTTCATATTTTTGTTGGATATTTTCTCCACCTACCCTCCACTTATATAGGTACCAGTAACGATTTGGTAGTATTAATTTTGTAGTCATTGCTATCCTTCAATAAATTTATTTTCGTTAAATACTTAGTAGAGGGTTTTAAAACTTTTTTTAAGTATTATGTGAACTATGGAACATTGCTGTCTTTTATATTAAAGTAATTAAAGAAAATGAATTATGTGAATGAAATTTCTGTGTCCCCCACAACACAGCTCTCTGAATACTATTCCAGGCATTCTAATACTTATTTAAAGGTAGAATATATATATCAAATAAATGTTGCCATTTATAATTCTGAGAATTTTTAAAGAAGGAAAATCCTTTGCAGGCAAGGGTACAGCAATTTTGCTGAAGGGCCTTCTTCATGATTCAAGAGCAATCGGAATGTTGGTTTTGTCAGTGGTAACAGACAACAACCTCACAGTTCTTCTTGTGGGTGTGTTTAAATTTTTTCTTTTCAGCAACCTTGTGTGTCAAAAAGAAGTATCAAAGATTTCTCCACATTTTAGAGTAGTTTTTAATTTATAGATTGTAAAAGATATCCTTTTTATTGTCCCTCCCACCCTCCCCATCCCCTTCCCACTACTGAAAGTACAGGTCCATGTGTTAAGTCCTCTGTATTGCTTTTCAAACTTCAATATGAATGCAAGTCACTTGGGGATCTTGTTAAAATGCTGACTCTGGCTCAGTAGGTCTGGGTCAAACCGACTCCCCCCAGTGCTGCTCAGAAGGGACCACACTGAGTAGCAATGATTTGACTAACAGCACTTGTGTCCCTTCACTGCTCCAGGCCCTTCATTTTTCATAAATGCCACCGCCACGAAGCTTTTCAGAGCTGAAAACAAGTCTGTAACCCTGCTAGCTTCCTGCGGACACCGTGCCAGATTACCACAAACTTAGTGACTTAAAACCACACACACTTATTATCTTACAGTTCTACAGGTTCAAAGACTGAAATAATGGGTCTCACTGGGCTAAAATCCATCTTTCCCAGTGGATTGTAAGTTCCTTGAAAGCAGGACCTGTGCATTGTCTACACTCCTGGAAACATAGTGTGAGAACCTATTAGTTTTAAATATTGTGCTATATGGTTAGGATAAAAAGATGCTCGGGCAACTTATAGTCTGGTACAAAACCTGATACACCATAACCTCCCAGTAAATGTGAATTGAATTAAGATTCAGGAATGTCAATTCAGTATTAAAGTTCAGAGTAACATAATTGGGAATTCTACCTTCTCCCTTCTGTTTTGCAGATTATGCAAAAGCAAGATGTCAAGGCCTTATTATTATAGGAAAACTGAATTAATTTTAATACATTAGACTTTGAATTTGGAAGTGTCTGCAATTTTGTAAGATAATAAGATTCTATTAACTGATGTACATAAAGACCTTGAAAACATAAGCAAAAAGATAGTATAGTGTATGGAACCGCAAGGGGGTTAGGAGCCAGGATCAAGACACTTCATTTATTGAAATGCTAACACATCTGCTGATGCTTAATCTAAAATTGAAAGGGATAACATATTCTAACCAGGAAAACCCTGTTATATCCATTCAAATATCACATTTCTCTAATTAGGTGGGATAGTTTCCCTCTTTAAAAGTTAATATTTGGATAATGATGACTTTAGAGCTGGGTAGAACTTCAAAGATCATGATTTCAAAGGTCTATTGCAGCTGTAAATTTCTAACACGGTTTTATTTCACAGATTCGGCTAGTGACGCCCAGAGATGCCCTGTTTCTAAAATTGCACAGGTGGTTAAAGACAGTTTGAGGAGAATCAGGTTACTTAACACCTGGACAATAAAAAGGAATCTATATAGATTTTTATAGATTTTAGAATCTATAAAACAGTCCTCTGTTTTATATTAGCAAAGCTAATGGGATATTCCTGGTGCTCCTGGCTTTTCCTGTGCCACAATCTTCAATCTAGTCTTCTTTTTGGATGGTTTTCTAACTAATTCAGGATAATTATCATTTTCTTTGTCAAATAATTATATATCAATATATTTCCACATCATTAATGCCTCTTCTACTTCATTGAGCATTATTGGCACTGTTTAACCTTGATTAAAAAGAACTTAATAATCACCAGGCTACCACAAGATACATCAATTATTTAGGTGTGATTGAAATAGATTTTTTAAATAATTGCAGTTGGCTTTTAGAATTCTTATTTCCATGTGGCTTTTATCTATTAAGCCTGAACAAGCAGACCTCTTACCAAGGAAGTTTATTTTTAGAAGAGAGACAAATCCAAAATGGTGGTCCAATAAAATAGCCTATGAATTGCTGTTGGAGAGATTATAACCCTGATTTGCATGCTTTTGGAAACAGAATTCTTAAGTCAAGGTTCCCACTGTGGTGTACACACACCTTCTCCCAGTTAACACTAACCTCAGTGCAGCTGTAGGGGGTTTGTTCAGGGAGTTAAAAGTCTCAAATCGCTTTTAGATAAGGAGAGAGCCTTTGTGGTCTTGAGCCAATCAGGTGAGCTCTTAAAAGGGACTGGGCTCCTAGCAACTGGGATTCAGGATGTGGGAGGGCCTCAAGGGAGGAGGCCTCACCATAGCTGAGGGGCACCCAAGGCTGAGGTTGGGGCGGCCAGCAAGGAAAAAAGGGACCCAGTTGAACAATCACAAGGAACTGAATTCAACAACCAACCTGAGTTTGGAAGCAGATTTCCCTCAGCGCCCCAGGTAAGAACGCAATGCGGCAGACACCTTGATTTCGTGCTTTGGAGGTCCCTGAGCAGAGAAGGCCATGGCTGTGCCTGGACCTCTGACCTTCAGAGCCGTGAGCGAATGCGTTTCTCTTGTTTTAAGCCACAAAGTTTATCTTTGTTACAATAGAGCAATAGAAAACTAATGTGCTTGCTCTTTGGGTTGTATTTTTTTA
Source organism: Lasiurus cinereus (assembly GCA_011751065.1). Lineage (NCBI taxonomy): Eukaryota > Metazoa > Chordata > Mammalia > Chiroptera > Vespertilionidae > Lasiurus > Lasiurus cinereus. Next base: position 27,786,573 of record JAAGEH010002525.1, on the reverse strand, counting down.
ACTTGCAGTCATGTTTATGTGAAGAAAAAAGGGGAAAGAGATAAGTGGGATGCCATCAAGAGGATAAAATAAGTCACTTTTAAATTCCAATTAGCTCCTATTAATTAGTTTCCAGGAAAATGGGGTAGGCAGGGAAAATACGTCCTGTAGTCCATTGTTAATAGAGCTTTTTTTATTTTTTTAGCTTTTTGTGTTTTTCTTTGCAGAAAATAGTCAACTTGGAACACACCTGTCATTTCTTAATATAATCGTTAGCTGCACAGTGTATTTTACTTCTCAGCTCTAAAAGTCACTTGGCTTTGGATTTGTTCATTATTCTTGCAGCTGCTTCCTGGTTAAATTGTCCCTCCAGACAGTAAATGCAAGAAATGAAAGGTGATGTGTCTTAGAACCTATAGTTAATACCCAAGTACCCATTGTTAACATATATTGAATACATGCTGCTTTGAACTGGGCTTCTGAAAAATGCATATTGTGCTTTCAAAATAGACTGGCAGCCCCAGCTAAAAATGTGATGATTTATGAATTGTTGGAAATGTGGATTTTTCCCCCCAAGAAATTAAAACCCTAAAAAGGAAACATGAAACACGAATGAAAAACGTGGGTGTAAATTGTTAGTTGCTACCCATATATTGGTGCCTTTTGGTTTTATTGTTTGTATGCCAATAAGTGCTTTATTCATTTGGACAACTTGGCAAAATTTAAATACTCTGTATCCCATGAAGTCAATATTGGATTTCAGCAATTCATTCCTGAAGGTAGATAGCATGTTTACATGTAACACAGTGTGTGTGTGTGTGTGTGTGTGTGTGTGTGTGTGCCACATGCACATGTAAACATAGATTTCTTATAAAAAATTTAAATGGTTGGGGCCATTTAAAAAAGACTGATGTGGCTCAGTTGGTTGAGCGTTGTCCCATGCACCAAAAGGTCACCGGTTCAATTCCTCCTGATCAGGGCACCTCCACAGAGTGTAGGCTCAATCCCCAGTAGGGGTGTGCATGAGACAGCCAATCAATGGTTCTTTCTCATCAATGTTTCTCTCTCCGTCTCACACTTCCTCTCAGTGGCTATGTGATGCATTGTGTAATTGAAAGCATTGGAATAACCGACCTGGCTCCGTTCTTAATTACTTTGATAATTGGGGCAAATTTCATTTCTCAAGGTTACCAACTGCATAAATAACACGGAGAAGTGGCTGGGTGGAAGTGTTCAGGGCCTTGAAGACGTGGCACACCCAGCAAGACATGTAAGAGTGCAAGAAACTCAAAGCAGGTTCTGCACCTCCCGACAGACAGGCGCAGTCCCGCAGTGAGAGGGCAGTCTGGCAGAGCTCCGGTTCCTGTCCAGCTCTCTCTGCAGCAGCCCTGGAGCCTTTCTGAGAGAACTCTAGGTCCTTACAGGAAATGAGTGAGATGACAAAAATTACCCCTTCCTCTTCTAGATACTACATGTTACACTTTTCTGAAAACCATAATTTAAAATAAGATTTATAGGTTGCCTATGGCTAAAAATGGAGCCTCCAGAATTTTCACATAATCAAGCAACACAAATACAGTGTGACTGATGGCCCTCAGATGCTGAATGGATTCGAGAGCAGAGAAAACAAATCATTGTAATTGTTCGATCAAGGATGCCCTACATAAAGAGAAATATATCTTAGAAAATGCAAACACAATTATGAATGCATAACGATTACTTCACTTTCTTTTTTTAACCATTAAAAAAAAAACCAATGAGAGTTTGAATAAGGCCAAGGATGTTGTGAGCATTTAAAAAAATCTCTATGGAATATCTAGATTATTTAGAGATATCTTAGGTTGCATTGTTTGAGATAGGAGAGTTTGTTTTCAACAACAAATGAAGGAGAGCTCATTGCTTTCTCTTTTGAAATGCATTTTATAGATTTTTATTTTAGATGTTGGAATAAACTCTGAAAGCAAATTTGCTAAATAGTACATTATTTAGGTCAGCTTGGTTGGTCGAAGCTTCTCAAAATTGGTTTAGCATCTCCTCTTTACCCTTTAAAAAACTTTCCTATGGAGTGAACTAATAAAGATATAAATGAAAGATACTTAGGAAGGCAAGGTGTTACGTTATTTTAGTATATATTAGCTTGCAAAAATAGCGAAGCACATTTCTGGAAGAAATCAACTATGCTATCATTATTGTTAAAATTTGGAGTGTACACAAATTCTACGTGGGCTAATTGAAATGCGGAACATTGTAAGTCCAGGTGCAGGGGTTTATTTATAGTAACATCATCCAACAAAAGCTGTCTTGTCTCCAACAGACTAGCACCCCGGGTCTTGAAGTATTTTAACACATAAATATAATACAAGCAAACCTTAGCTAGCAAGAGTCCTCTGGGAGGAGTATGTGCGGGTTTATTTGCTCATTCTTCCAGTACTGCCTTATTGATTGCTTAGCTGTGAGAGCCTCACTGGGGATTGTCTTCGGAAGAGAGAGTTGTTTCTGAAGGAAGTCGTGGAGTGAGAGACAAAACAAAGGGCACACAAAGGGGTGATTAGTACAGGTATGAGGTGCTGGACACAATTCGGGGATGTGGATGACAAATTCTTCCCGGATGGTTTTTAAATCCAGAGCCTTTCATTTTAATTTTTTCTGGGAGGGTTGGTTTGTTTGTTTGGGTTAATACACAAAACATTTCCTGGCTTCTTCTTTAACAGAATAGGAGATTTCTGGCTGCTGCTTTAATAGGATAGGAAATTTTGTTCCAAGGTCACAGTCTCTTGAAGGAGGTTGGCGTCTACTTGTCTAAAATTGCTGCGCCGTGGGCTCTGGTCCTAGCTCCTGAACAGGCGAAGGACATTAAGTACAAAACGGGTAATGATGGCAGCTGGACACAGACTGAGCACTTACTCAGAGCCGGGCACTGTGAGAGGTTCTCTGTGTCTATGATCTGAGTCTCATTCCCTCCTGTGCTCCTCCCACACAGAGGGTGAGTGCCTGGCGCTGGGAGTTGGGATGGCCACACTCTGGTGTAGGGGCTCACCCACTAATATTCTAAATGGCAGCTGTGGGCAGGGACATCCCTTTACCACATGTACCAGGGCAGTGTCTACAAATTCTGTTGAGGCTAGTTATTCATTGTATAGACAGTCACTCTTGATGAAAGGCAGCTCTGATGGGGTGTTGCCAGTTGCACAAAGTGACCTGGGATCAAGGTGCAGTAGGCACTGCATAGCCCAGAGCTCTTGAACGCGATTGCTCTCAGGACGAGACAGGTAACACAAGTAAATGGCATGGGACAGGTGGGCCTGGCCCATGGGAAAGTGCAAGCACCTTCTACAGGGGCAGGCCCTCCTTAGTGCCAGCTGGTAGCTACCACAATGGAACTCGGACCCAGTGGGGGCATAGCTTCCAAATCTTCTAGAAAAAATAAAAAGCCAGACCTTCCTGATATTTTCTGTCGGCCACGAAACCTGTTTGTCGATGCGGCTCATCCCCTGCACATGATACTCTTCTAATCCTTCTAATTCCTCCTCACTCAGGTTTATTAGTTCTCTCTCTCCTCAAATTTTTATGTAAATTACAATCATGTGGGTAATTTTTTATACCACACCCCACACCAATGAAATCTAAATCTCTGTGGACCCCGGAGATTCTGAGGTGCAGCCAGGTCTGAGGACCAGGCTCTGACGCCTTAATACTCGGTGTGCCCCTCACATCATCACCATCATGCCTGTGGCAAGTGCAGATTGTCAAACCCCACCCAGTACTCCCGAGAAGACCCCGCAGTTGAACAGCATTCCCAGGTGATTCCTACACAGGTGACAGCGTGGCCTAATAATCATCAAGTAACAGGTTGAACCTCCCTTTTCAGCCTTAGGACAGTGGGTCTTAACCACAGTTACACATTAAAATCACCAGAGTGTTTCCAAAAGGCCCCCATGTCCCAGCCTGTCTTGGAAGCGTCTGATTTAATTGATCTGTGGTGAATCCTGGCATCAGCCTCCTTAGAAACTGTCCCAAAGTGAGTCTAATGTGCCGCAGGGTTGAAAACAACTAACTGCCTTCGTTCAGTTTACTTCATTTGTAGTTCTACGAACTTGTCTTCGCCAACTATAAAGTTGTCTGATAGAGAAAGGGTAGGTACTACATGATGTCATAGGTGGCATCTAATGAGAAAAATAAACTGACGAACAAAAGAGTAAACTGATAAACAAAATAGATCTAGAGACATAGAAGCATGAAACAGACAGACCAATCTCAGGGGGAAGGCAGGGCTGGAAGGATGGGGGAAAATTAACTGGGGAATTTATGTGCCTCTATGCAGAGCCCATGGACACAGACAGTTGTGTGATGAAGGCCTGGGAGGGGCTGGTGAGAGGTGGAAGGGGTCAAAAGGGGTGGAGGGGTAGGGGGACATCTTTCAACAATAAAGATAAATTTTTAAAAAATGAAGTTGTCTGATCATTCATATTTTAAAAGGCTTTGGGAGGATGTTGCCTACTACCAAAACTACGCAAGCAAGTATATCTAGATCTGCATGTTTTGATTACTTGTGCTAATTAACTCCTCAACTGCCACTTTTGAAGATGGGTTTAAGCGTTAGCCTGCCCTCTTTGTAAACAGGCAGTCCTTCGCTCCCTGGTTTTCAGTCTGTCTACACAGCAAAGTCATCTGGGGACCTTTCCAAAGAACGGGGACGCCTGGATGCAGCCACACTCCCTGTGTTTTCACAGAACTCAGATGCTTCGGCTGAGGTGAAGGGCAGAATCCATGCTCCAGTCCCCCAAACACAGGCCAGTAAGAAACTACCCGAATGGCTCAGTCAACCAGGTATCTTGCCTGAGGGGACTTAGCATCTGGGATAAAGTAGATTGCTCCTGTTTCTCCAGCTGGAGAAAGGAGGTAACATCTCTTCTGTTACTTATGAGAGAACTTCATGGGGTGTTTATAAAACGCTTAGCACAGTGTCACCTGTCAGTACTTCTCAAACCTAATCCGACAGGGCAGGGCTTCTGTCAGAAGACATTCATTTAAATGGGAGTATATCAGAAAGAACTTTGGCTCCCCTTTCTTTGACTTCTACCCAAATTAAAGCAGTCTTTTTAATTAACTAGTTGCATTGCTTTTAATCATAAAGATTAAAAAAAACTACCTTTCCCTATGCATGTGGTGTGGCTTACTATAAAGAACCAGAAGTATCTTCAGAAAGCCAAATGTTCCCCATTAATGTGAAAATGAAGGTCTCCTCCAACCCCAGACAACCTGAGCAATTCAACTGAGCAATTCCGTGTATTCTGTTTTGTGGGGTACGCTGGAAAGCCAAATCGTGTATGAGCAAGCAATCCAATGTACTTTAAGATTCATAGTTAAGATGCTTTGGTCATAGTGGCCAACAGGTTACACATTTTATTCAAGTTTAACCAGTTAATTTATCTGTGTCACATGCTACAGTGGCTTCCAATCTTCCCGTCATGGCAGAAGTTAAAATAAAAGCTAACATGTAGAGGGCACTTTTGGATATAAATAGAGACAAAGCTTGTCTGAGAGAAATAACATGTTCAAATGCTCTGGCCCAGGGGGCTGGAAAGATCCTAGGAGCTTAGGTGGATGCTTGGCACAGAACACCTGCGCTCGAGGCCCTTTGGCGCCCCCTTGCGGCACACAATGGGAATAAGACTCAAGCTGGCTTAATACTCCAGCGGCTCAGCTCTTGGGTTTTCTTTGTCATCTTCCACGTAGGTCTTCGTTTACAGAAAAGTAAAGCAAGTCCCTGTCCTTGTAGAGCTTACACTGTGGTGGTATCTCAGATTTCATTTCTAAACATGGATCCGATCATCTAGAAACCGTTTGAAGGAAATGAAAATACTAGATCTCTTATGGAGGTCTTTCTAACAGTTCTTTAGGAGTCTGTTTTAATGGCAGGTGCTCAGGTGTTTTTTCCTTGGTTTTCCCGTCTTGCTTGTGGAAAGACATATACCTTTTGTGTTCAGTATAATAACTCTAGATACATTGAGAGATTGTGAATGCTTAACTAGAAATTAGAGAATTCTCCAGTAAATTTAACCTGAGAAGTTACCTCACCCAATTTCCTTTTCAGAGGAGATAGTGAGATGCAGACTGACCCTCCCAGCTGTCATCTGTTCCATGGGCTTCAGTGTCTCCCTAACCAGGTCCCATCAAGGTCTTAAAGTTCTCCAAGCTTTAAGGGGATATTGTTTATTTGGTAACAGAGAAGCTTATAGGCCCAGTAGCCTCAAATATAGAAAAACTGAGTCAAGCTTTGAAAAATGAAGACTCGTTACTAATAGTTTATAAAAATGTAAACTTATAAGGAAAAGTTACTTTTTGAATTAGCATGCCAACTATTTTTAGCTAACAAGAAGCATATACTAGTCCTACTTGATATAAGTTCATAAGTGGATCTTAAACTACTCATTTGTGTTCTTTATGAAGGCATAAATTTGACCATTGGTATTTTTATCAAATTATCTCATATGGTTTCGATGGCTGTGGTTGCATATCAGAAAACACTGAGAATTAGTGCCCTAGGGCTTGAAGGATGACTTGTTGTCTGCAAGGAAACATTTCCCTCTAGCTTCGCTCTCAGAGATCCCATTTCTGTAAAGGCTCTCTAAGTTCCCTGCACAATTATATGCTGAGCATGTCTTGAAGGCCTACTTGTGCTAATAGATTTGGGCTGACTGGAAACGGCTAAGTCATCTCCAGCATGAAGTTTCCTTTGTAGGTTTTCCTACTTAGTCATGGTGCTCAAACGTGAGCCATCCATGCTCAGGCGGGGTGGCGGGGGACGGGGGGGGTAGTGGGGTGGTCTTTCAGACTGAATAAGCTTCCAAAACCTCTGACAGATGCTGCCCTGAAGAACTGAAACATCACTCCCTGAAAATGCCTTCCAAGTGGAGGTTTCACTGCAAAGAATACCTTTTGGCTTTGCAATTAGCAAAACAAATTTTTCTTGCTTCCAGCATCAAAATGAACACATACCAGTCTGGAGTGATCTGCCTCTTTCTTCAGCCACTTCACACCCTCTGTGTATGGGGGCCAATTTACAAAGCAACAGTATGATATGGTGTTTTAGGGTGAATTTAGCAAAATGTCGGCAAAATGTTTTTTTATCCAGATTTTTAAACCAAATGGCAGAAATTTGAAGAACAGGCTTACACACATACAGGATAAGAGTCTCTGTGTGTTTACCCAAGAAAGTAAGAACCATTTTTAAACCATTGAGGACAAAAAGGAATTTCTATTCTTTTAAAGATCCTTAGAAAGTACTATCAAGATATTATAGAGGCCTGATGCATGAAGGTTCATGCAAGAATGGGCCTTCCTTCCCCTGGCTGCCAGCACCACCTTCGTCTGGCCCTTCGCACACAGCCCAGAGCAGCTGGGAGCAGGGCAGGACGCTTGGTGCCCACATATGCAAATTAAAACCTGCCATCTCTGTTGGGTTGATTTATGTACTCACTCCTGATTGGCTGGTGGGCATCGCAAAGGTACAGTTAATTTGCATCTTACTCTTTTATTAGTGTAGATGATTTGCTTCAATGTTTGACTGCATATTAGGAACTTTTAAACCCAACATATCACATGGCAAGGTTTTAAGCATGTGTGATCCATAAAATTGGGAAACATAAGACTCATTCTTTCTATTATTCTTATACATAAGTTACCATTCCTTAGTCTTTTTTCATAACTTTTTCTGTTTGCTAGAAATGTTATTTTTAAGACTATATTTTTGAAGTGCTTTGGTTTATCAAAAAATTGAGAGGGCAGTGCAGAGATTTCCCATATACATCTGCTGCCTAATCTTCCCTCATTATCAACATCACTTACCACAGTGATACCTCTTCTTTTTTTAAAAAAAAAAAAAAAAACAAGGACAAACCTACATTGACACATCATAATTGCCCAAAGTTCATAGTATACCTGAAGGTTCCTTCTTGGTACATTGTATGGGTTTGGACAAGTATTAAATTATATCCATCCATCATTATTATGCCATACAGAATATTTTCACAACCCCAAAACCCTCTGTGCTCTGCTCCTTCATCCTACCCCAGATCCTACATCCACCCCAGTGCACATTTCCTGACCCTTTGCAACCACTGATCTTTTTATTGTCCCCATAGTTTTGCCTTTTCTAGAATGTCATATAGTTGGAGTCAAACAGTGTATGCCTTTCATATTAGCTCCTTTTACTTAGTAATATGCGTTTAAGATTCATCCATGTAATTTTCAGAGCTTGATAGCTCACTTGTTTTTTTTTTCAGCACTGAGTAACATTCCATTGTCTGGTTACATTTCATTGTCTGGATGTACCAGAGTTTATTCATCTACCAGAGGACATCCCAACCCGCAGCCTAGGTGTGGCGAGGGTCAGGCGCAGCCACCTCACTGCTGGCATGTGCATTCCTGCTTTGGGTCAAGATGGAGAGGTCTATAGGATTCAGCCCATCTTCTTGCTCTTGTTTCTGCTTTGGGAACCGGCTGTTCCACGCCGTGCTCTCTTTCTCAGCTATAAATTCACAGTCATTCCTAATGGACAACCATGGTGTGAAATTCAAGGCCAGATCAATGGAAACACATTTCTTCATTGTACCTGTAATAGCCAGAAGGTCAAACTCATCAGTGTCCTGGAGATGAATGTCACACAGGCCTACAATCAACAGAGAGGTACTCTGAAATATGTGATGGAAGAGCTCAAGAAGATCCTGCTTGACATTAAAGCAGAGATTATTGCAACCAGTGACCCTCTCTCTCTACAGGGCATCATGGTGTGTAAACAAGAACCAATGCACGCACTAACACATCCTGAGAGTTTGCAATGGATGCACAGATATCTCTCCGCTTTGACTCAAAAAATGGAAACCGGGCAGGGTTGCATGGTGAAGGCAGACTGTTAAACAAAACATTGGTGAGTGACAGAGCTATGACCGATCTCCTTGTTAGGACCTCAACTGGAGACTGTAGGAAGTGGCTTAAACAAGTTTTGTGTCCCCAGGATGAAGTTTTGAGCACAAAAGCTGTATCAACCACAGCCCCAGCCCCAGTCCCATCCAAGGCCACAGCCAGCAAGCCCATCACTCTGTTCCCCCTGTGATCCTCACCTGCTAGGTCATAGTTGGCATCCTAGGCTGGCGCCTTTACATCAAGATCCTATAGTCCCTCAGAGTGTGGACTGTCTCGGAGACTCTGCCTTTGCTTGGCTGCCTCTGGATGACCTGCTGCTTGTTTTTAGGCCACCCGGTGTTCAAACCTGTCCAGAGACCAGGGTCAGATCAGGATGAAACAGGAGATGCAGCATCTCATATCCATTATTGCATTTGCTGATTATCCTCTTCTGGGCTTTTTAAACATATCTTGTCACTTTCTCTGGTACCAAGAGATGTAATTTAAATATTAATAGCTTCAATAAGAAATCTTAATATTTAAATCCTACATTTAAATATTAATAGTTTCAATAAGAAATCTTAACAAAAAGAACATTTTCCATCTTCTTTGTGGAAGATCAGATACATCTCGGCATCATAACTTTTCACGCAAATAATATTGCCAAAAAGTGCTAGACCTCAGGGCTTTCTGTGTCCTCAAAAATAGTCATGTATTTTTAAAGAACAAAATTATATTTACAACTGTTCCCATTGATAGCTTATAACAGTATGATGAAATTTAAATAAACATCTTTATATTCTAAAAAACTTTAAAAAAATTTTTAAATTAATAAAAACATTTAAAAGATCAGTTTTATCTGTTAACCTCATTTTTTTCCTTTGCTGCTGATTATCTTCCTATGATCAGTAATCAGTGATTGTTTGCTCAAATTTAAGAATAAAAAACTGATTATACCAAGTACTTTGTATGGGTTTTTATGTTGTCTGTGAACATGTGCTTTTCTCTCATAGTAGCCTCCCCTGAACGAGAAGAATGATTAGGATCTCCCTTTCTCTTCTTTTTTCCCCTTTGAGTCACCCTTGTTGACTGATGAGCTTTGTGGTCAGAGGCAGAGCACTGCCTAAGGCAATGGTCTACAAACTCATTAGTCAACAGAGCCAAATATCAACAGTACAACCATTGAAATTTCTTTTGAGAGCCAAATTTTTTAAACTCAAACATCTTCTAACGTCACTTCTTCAAAATAGACTCGCCCAGGTTGTGGTATTTTGTGGAAGAGCCATGCTCAAGGGGCCAAAGAGCCACATGTGGCTCGGGAGCCTCAGTTTACCGACACTGGCCTAGGGAATTAGGAATTCTCTCAATTCTAGAATGAGGACTGCTGGGATATCCACCCCACACAGAACTGGAGCAGCTCTTTATGTTTGTTTAGAAAAGGTTAAGTGTGTTTTATGATGAGGAGAGGTAAGCACTGTGTGTGTATGTGTTGGTGGTGGGGGTGGAAGGCATGTTTGGTTGTGTGTTCACTCTATAGAGAGGCTCCTTTTTTTAAGTTTTACATTGCAGTTGACATACAATATTTTATATTAGTTTCAGGTGCGCAACATAATGGTTAGACATTTATATAAGACAGTAATCCCCTGAGAAGTCTAGTACCACCTGGCACCATACATAGTTATTGCAATATTAGTAGCCCTGCACACGAATCTGTGTGCCAGTAGCTCTCTGCGGGGCTGGCTGTTCCACGCCCACTACCCAGAGACTCTAAAGGCCCATCCACAACCGAACACTCACACTGCCTGCTCTCAGCGGCTGCCCCTCTGGGACTGGGGGACTCTGATGGGGCTGAGAGGACTGGGTGCAGCCATCTTGTGGATATGGGTGCCGCCATCTTTGTGAAAAAGTGACAGTTAATTTGCATATTACCTTTTATTATATAGGATTCCCTGCACTGTACTTTACATTCATATCTTTATCCTGTAACTACCAATTTGTACTTCTTATCCCTTCACCTTTTTCATGAAGCCCGTAACCTCCCTCCATTCTGGCAACCATCAGTTGTTCTCCATATCTACTACTCTGTTTCTGGGATTTTGTTTTGTTCTTTAGATTCCACACATAAGTGAAACCATATGGTATTTGTATTTCTCTATAGAGAGACTCCTATTTTATTTTGTTCCTTTCATACCTGTCCTCTGTTCCTGAGCTTAGTGGGTTCCAGGGTTCTGCTGGGGAGTTCAGCTTTCACCTGCATCTTGGTTTCCTCCTGGTCTTTCTTTCTCATGAACAGATTTCCATGTATAGCAAGTCCTCCCTCAATGTCATCCATAGGTTCTATGAGTTTAGTGAAATGACACATAATGAAACCAATTATCCCCTAGGCCAGTGGTCAGCAAATCGCAGCTCGCGAGCCACATGCAGCTCTTTGGCCCCTTCAGTGTGGTTCTCCCACAAAATACCATGGCCTAGGCGAGTCTCTTTTGAAGAAGTGGTGTTTGTTTAGTTGAAACTGGTTTGGGTCAGTGGATAGAGTGTCAGTCTGCAGATTGAAAGGTCCCAGGTTAGATTCCTGTCAAGGGCATGTACCTTGGTTGCAGGCACATCCGCAGTAGGGGTCTGATCAGTGTTTCTAACTATCACTCTCTCTTCCTCTCTGTAAAAAAAATCAATAAAATATATATATTTTTAAAAAGTTTTAAAAAATTGGCTCTCAAATGAAATTTCAATCGTTATACTATTGATATTTGGCTCTGTTGACCAATGAGTTTGCTTACCGCTGCCCTAGGCTCATGGAGGTAAACAAGTTAAGTTTCTACAGCATCTCCTTAACATTATAACAAAACAATGTTGAACAAAAAGACATTTTCAATAACATGCTGTACTTTCAGACTTCCAAAAAATGGTTAGTTTCTAGTTCCCAAATGACCACTTCAATCTCTCTACTCTTACAAGTGTATTCATTTCTATGTTTCTTTATTGTTTCAGGATTGAGGAGGAAAGTCAGGCAAGACATATGTGTACAGGATGAGCTAAAATCCAGGAGCTCCTTAAATCACAAGTTTTCCCTTCCCATCTCAGGCTAGCCTGTGGGCCTCAGGCTGCCACAGTGCTTCCACTGTTTTGCCCACCTAGAGCCAATGTTCACACAGGCAGGGTTTCTTCATGGCAGCAGTTGCAGAGTCAGAGTCTTGGGTTTCAGACTTGGCTCTGGACCTGTCTGGTGCATCGCTTTAGGAGAGTTATTTAAAATTTGTGCCTCAGCCAGGACCCAATCAAGATGATTACTGGTGTCTACCTCATGGAGTAATCTGAGAATAACTTCATGCATTTCCAGGCCATAGCATTTCTAAAACTGTCTTCTGACTTTAAAATAACCTTTTCTGAAAAAAAAATAATAACCTTCTCAGTCATAAAAACTGTAAGCAGACATAGAAGGATGCCAACAGGCAGAGGTAAACTGAGTGCATTCCAATGTTGCATCACTTCGTCTTGAAAATTCATCATTCTCACTGGTGAGTGATTCCTGACAACATGCAGAATGCTAAGCTTTGGGGCCAGGAGGAAAGACAGCAAGATAACTTTCTAAATCCTGCCCCTTGCCATAACTTATTCATGGTGTTGATTTCATTTTTATAATTCTCTGACTAAATAAGAACCTGATGAATTATTGCATAATTAAATTACCCTGAAACAGCAGGGATGCACTCTGGCTTCTCTCAAATAGGCCAGGCATGTTTCTTCTTTATTTGGATGATGGAGGAAAGGTGACTCTTAAGGGGAAATATTTTTCTTACTACATTTTTAAATATACAAAAAAGTATATAAGGAGAAATAAAGGACTTGCATCGCAAACATCAACATTTATCATTTTAAACTTTTACAGACAGTTAACCAAAGAAAAGGTACAATAACCTCTAAACATTTCTTTAGGCGTTTCCAGCATTTGGGTGAACTAAATCATTTCCATCTAGATCTGGGCTCTGTCTCTGGCAGACACCCAGAGGACGGTTGAGGGAGATCTTGGTCATTGTCCTTGCTGTTAGTCTCAGGAAATAAGTTGAAGCACCAAAATGCATGGATTTCCATAATAAGTTACGAGAATACCAACAAAAATATGTATATGTAGAACTTTGGTATTTCAACATTTTTTCAATAGTTACTGCTTTAGGGGGAAAGTCTACAATTCTATGACTGCTTATAAAAATAGTTTTTTTTAAAAGCATTGTGTAAGGCACAGGCCAGGGGCTGTGACAGTCCTTGCTCTTTTCTTTCCACATATGCCTCCTTCATAACTTTTATGACCATAATTCTGTGTTGAAGCCAAGTGTCAGGAACCATAGAAATGACCTATCCTGGATTAAGATTGATGATGGGCTTTATAGTTGGAGTCCCTTCCCTCTAAATACATTACATACACCTTAACTTGACCTTCCCTGGGGCATTTCTGTCAGTCCCTATAGCCTTTACAGCACTCCTTTCACCCGTTTGATATTTCACTGTCCAGAGACGTCTACTCTGTCCATCTGTACATGCAAATAGTACAGTGGTCGGCAAACTGCGGCTTGCGAGCCACATGCTGCTCTTTGGCCCCTTGAGTGTGGCTCTTCCACAAAATACCTGGGCGAGTCTATTTTGAAGAAGTGGCATTAGAAGAAGTTTAAGTTTAAAAAATTTGACTCTCAAAAGAAATTTCAACTGTTGTACTGTTGATATTTGGTTCTGTTGACAAATGAGTTTGCCGACTACTGAAATGGTAAATAAAATTGACAGTGATCCCAAAGACACCCTGTTCTATACCTGATTCTCCTAAAAATGTGTCTGCTGTTGGTTTTAACTTTCCAATTTTTGAAAACCTCCTATCTTTGTGCCAGTTATGTATTAAAATGTCTTTCCAGCCAAAACCGGTTTGGCTCAGTGGATACTGCGTCGGCTTGTGGACTGAAAGGTTCGATTCCGGTCAAGGGCACGTACCTTGGTTGTGGCCACATCCCCAGTGGGGGGTGTGCAGGAGACAGCTGATTGATGTTTCTCACTCTCTATTCCTCTCCCTTCCCCTCTATAAAAAATCAATAAAATATATTTTTAAAAAATAAAAATAAAATGTCTTTTCATTCTCCACTTTATAAGAGCCATAGCCAGTAGCAACTTGTTAACTGGATTTTGAAAGCAAAGATTACCATCACTTTTTTTTTTCTCTCTCTCTCTCTCTCTCCCTCCCTCCCTCACACACACACACACCAGATTCTACTGAATTGACTTATAAAGTCACTTGTTTTCCTGGTAGATTGCATTTGTCAAAACTACTTAAATTCATCATAGATTAATGAAAAGACAGGGCCAAACATTGGCAAGAGGAGAATGGACATAGAAAATGAACCTCCTAGCAAAATGACTTTTAAAAGGAAGTGTTTTTCTTTAAAAACTTAGTTTCTCAATTTTTTTTGGTGCAATGGTAAGTGGGATTGTTTTTTTAATCTCTCTTTTCGTAAATTCACTATTGGTGTATAAAAATACCATAGATTTCTTGGCGTTAATTTTGTATCCCGCTACATTGCCGAATTCATTTATTTTTAAAAATATTTTTGATTTATTTTTTACAGAGAGGGAAGGAGAGGGATAGAGTTAGAAACATCGATGAGAGAGAAACATCAATCAGCTGCCTACTGCACACCCCCTACTGGGGATGTGCCTGCAACCAAGGTATATGCCCTTTACCAGAATCAAATGTGGGATCCTTCAGTCCGCAGGCTGATGCTCCATCCACTGAGCCAAACTGGTCAGAGGCAAATTCACTTATTAAGTCTAATAATTTTTTGATGTAGTATTTAGGATTTTCTATGTCCAGTGCCATGTCATCTGTGAATAATGACAGTTTTATGTCTTCTTTTCCAATTTGGATGCCTTTTTCTCCTCCTCCTTGTCTGATCACAATGGCTAATACTTCCAGTATTATGTCAAACAGGAGTGGTGAGAGTGGACATCCCTGTCTTGTTCCTTTTTTTTTTTTAGGTGAAATGGTTTTAGTTTTTGCCTATTGAGTATGATGTTGGTTGTGCATTTGTCATATAAGGCATTTATTATGTTGAGGTATGATCTCTCTATTCCCATTTTGCTGAGGGTTTTTATCACAAATGCTTTTTATGCATCAATTGATATGACTATGTGATTTTTCTGTTTTTTTAATGATATAACACATTTATTGATTTGCAGATACTGTACCATCTTTGCATCCCCGGGATAAATCCCACTTGGTCATGGTGTATGATCTTTCTGATTATGATGCTGGATCCAATTTGCTAGAATTTTGTTGAGGATTTTGGCATCTATGTTCAGAAACCTAGCAATAAGCTTAACTAATGAGGTAAAAGACCTGTACTCAGGAAAACCAGAAGACACTGAAAAAAGAGATAGATGAAAACATAAACAGATGAAAGAACATATTGTGTTCATGGATTGGTAAGATCAACATCATTAAAATGTCCATACTACCCAAAGCAATCTAGAGATTCAGTGCACTCCCCATTAAAATAACCAACGACATATTTCACAGACCAAGAACGAACTCTCCAAAGGTTCATTTGGAACAAAAAATAGATCCCGAATAACCACAGCAATCCTGAGAAAGTAAGTTGGGGGGATCTCAATAGCAGATATCAAGCTGTATTACAAAGCCACTGTTCTCAAAACTGCCTGGTACTGGCATAAAACAGATATATAGACCAATGGATAGCATTATGCTAAGTGAAATATGCCAGTCAGAGAAAGATAAATATCACATGATCTCACTCATATGTGGAATATAATAAACAACATAAACTGATGAATATAAACAGATCTAGAGACACAGAAGCATCAGTCAGACCACAAATCTTAGAGGGAAGGTAGAGGAAAGTGGTGATAGGGGAAGAGATCAATAAAAGGACTTGTATGCATGCATATAAACCTAACCAATGGACACAGACACTGGCGGGGCAGGGGGTGGGGTAAGGGTATGAGTTGGGGAATGGGGAGGCAATGGGGGGATAAGAACATATGTAATACCTTAATAAAGAAAAGGAAAAAAAAAACATACTCATTACCCTTTAAAAGCTTAAAACTTTGGGTTGTCATTTAAACATTCTCCTGATGTTGGGTAAGTAGGAAGATCTGTTTCCACTGAAGAGAATATATGTCTTTATATGTCTAATGCAGTTCATTCCAGTGACCAGGATTTTGTTTATATAGAGTAGAAGCCCATATAATTTAATTTCTAATCCAATCCCTGTATTTTAAATTCGCCTTCAGTAAAGTGAAGCAACTAATTAAACATAAAACTTGTCTGTGTCTCTTCATGTGTAAGTCTTTTAAAAGGAGAAGGAATATGCATGCACATTTGAGAAGGATACTACTAGTATTCAATACAATTTTAGTATAACCTCTACAGACCCTGGACTTAAGCCAAGAGAGTCTTATATGTTTCATGGAGTTTTAGATCATTTAAGTGCTATATGTTTGATGTCTAATGATATCAAGGCAGGATGATAAAAATACTTTTTTATAATAAAACAACTGGTATTAGCATCAGCCTTTTAAAAGCAGTATGGGAACACTTGATGATTGGAGGACTAATTGGGTCTGGGTCACATAATTAAGCATTATTGTTCAATGGGCACTTATTTACTGATTTCCATGTGTAAAGCAATGTTGATGGCAAGAGTCACAGAGATAATATTATCCTTGAGTTTAAGCTGGTTAGAGTTTAGTAAAAGAAATAAGAACTAACTTGGAGGGCAAAAGAGAAGTACTCTGTAGAGATACAAATCTCCATGAAAACAATGAGAGAGAACCTATTAATTCCATTTGTAGTGATACCCAAAGCTACCAGCAGCCTGCATTGAACTAAATGTGTGCCCCTCCAGCACAGAAAGGGAGTGGACTGATAATTCTCAGGGGGAAATGTGTGAGGGGTATACAGGGAGAGACTGGAGAAAAATCATACACCTATGGATGAGGTCAACGGGAGGGAGGTAAGGGTAGAAGGAGGGGTGGGAGCCCGGTGGAGGGGAGCTATGGAGGGGAAAAAAGAGAAACAAATGTAATAATCTGAATAATAACGATTTAATTTTTTTTAAAAAAAAAAGCAATAAATAAATAAATAAATAAATAAATAAATAAATAAATGTGTGCCCCTCCCTTAGTAGCCTTCTCTAGCCTGGGGAGGTGGAAAAGGAGACAACTACATTTCTCTTCTTCCACCCAGCCAACTTCTAGTCTTGTTTTCATTCTAGGTTTCCTGCCCTGAGGGTAAGATAGATCTTAAACTTTTCCTACATTGTGGGCAAGACAATGAATGCCTTTGTCAGTCAGCCAAGGGTATATCATATATCTTTAAAGGAGTCTTGAACATGAAGGTAATTAAAATGCATGATTTACAAAAGCACTTTGATTTTTAACTTGAGTTGACAAGTTAATCTCACATTCATTTACTGTGAAGTTGAAGTGACAGAAGAGTGATGAACATGGGTGCATCCTGTGGTCAAGATCTCAAAAATGATGTCATTTTGTTAATGACTAAAAGGCACACCCTGAGCTTGCTAGCTACACAAACTTTCTTCCCTGTTACACTTCTGTCTTCTGCTCCCCTGGTGGTCTCCACTCCCATTCCTGTCAGGTTTCATGGTCATTAATTACAGGTGCAAAGAGGGAAAATTTAAAACTAAACAAGCATGAAGACCTGGAGGGAGTGGGGAGGGTGTGAGTGCAGCAAAGCAGGGAAGGAGGCCACATTTTTAGTTGGTTATTTGTGGAGATGCCAAGCTTTTAGGGTTTTTTATGATCTGTGGGTTCTATATAAATATTTGTGTTCTCCTCAATGTTTCCATTATTAAATTTTGGCAAGTTTAATAAAACATTTTTATAAGACTACTGTCTTTTCATGCATTGTGAAAACTCTTAAAATTTAGGGTGTTTTTTGTTTTGTTTTTTAATCACTAGTGTTAAAGCTACCTGGGAACCATCTGACTGCTCTGGGCTGTGGAGAGCAGAAAATGCTGCTGCACGGTTTGTTTTTCCTCTGCAGTCTGTCCGTCAGGTGCTCTCTGGCCCAAAGTTTCCTAGGAGCGTTCTACTGAATCCTCACTCTTAGTCACAACTGCTGCTGCTTCGCAGAGAGAATGGGCCTCTTGTCTGGCAGCTGAAGCTGACTGGGCACATAATATTATACCAAGGAGCATGCATATACACTCTGGTCTTGGCTATTTTGGGTCAATGAACCACTACTAACCTTGAAGCAGGGACAGCTTTGCCTGTGCTACTTCAAAGTCTACTCAGTTTTGTAATAAAAAAATTACTGAGTGCTGTTTAAAATTAAGGTATTAAACTTCTATACCTATTGAGCATTATAAATTGCCCATAATGAACTAATGTGCTGTCCGATAAATCATAAATCAGATGGGTACTCATAAATTATGATTATAAATTGTAATAATATTTCCAGTAGAAGGTTAAGATTTTACTTTTAACCTTGTACTGGAAATATCTTATAATTTTCTGGTTTCTTGAACAGAGAAATAAATGGTGGTTAAATTTTAACTCAACTGTTTTAACTAAAAAAAGGTGCACCAAAAAATAAATGTTAAAGATGTCCTATAACTTCTTAATTGAACTGTTCTTATAACCACTTTAAGTTACAAAGAAATCAATGCAACTTAATTTGAACTGGAATTCCAAAAAATGGGCAATTCTAAGGAACATTTCTTCTATAAGAAATATTGGGCCAGAGAGCACTATCAACCTTGCATTCTTAACAAGGGTCTGTTCTGCACTATAAATCGTTTCATTAAAATATTGGTGTGCTAGAAAAATACATAAACTCATGGTTGGGGGTGAGGATTTCACACTCCCAGGTGTGGCAGGCTGGCTCTCACTGTGTTTTATTTTCTTTCTATTTTTCCCTCCAAGGCACTTAATAGCCTCTGACATTAGATAGCTCACCACTCATGTTTATTATTCACTTCTTCCTCTCCTTGTTGGAATTTACGTACCATGCAGATAGAGATATTTTTATTCTTTTCCATGTTTTATTTATGTATTACATGTGTACATATCTTCTCATTGGCTCCCCACCCCACTCCCATAGATGCCCTCACCCCCCAATGTTTTGCATCCATTGGTTATGCTTATATGTAAGCATACAAGTCCTTTGGTTGATCTCTTATCTACCCTACCTCTCCCTAACCTTCCCACTGTAATTTGACAGTCTGTTTGATGCTTTACTGCCTCTGTATCTATCTTTTCGTTCATCAGTTTATAATGTTATTTATTATCCATAAATGAGTGAGGTCATGTATTTTTCTTTCATTGACTGGCTTATTTCACTTAGCATAATACTCTCCAGTTCCATTCAAGTTGCTGCAAATGGTAAGAATTCCTTCTTTTTATGGCAGCATAGTATTCCATTGTGTAGATGTACCATAGTTTTCTGATCCACTCATCTGCTGATGGGCACCTAGGCTTTTTATAAATCTTAGCTATTGTAAATTGTGCTGCTATGAACATAGGGGTGCATATATCCTTTCTAATGGGTGTTTCCTTCTTTCTCAGGATTGTTGTGGCTATTCGGGGACTTTTTTTTTTTTTATTCCTAGGAGTGAGGAAACTCCATACTGTTCACCACAGTGGCTGCACCAGTCTGCATTCCCACCAGCAGTGCACAAGGGTTCCTTTTTCTCCACATCCTCGTGAACACTTGTTTGTTGATTTGTTGATGATCGCCATTTTGACAGTTATGAGATGGTATAGCATTGTCGTTTTGATTTGCATCTCTCGGATGATTAGTGACTTTGAGCATGTTTTCATGTGTCTCTTGGCCTTCCTTCTGTCGTCTTTTGAAAAGATTCTATTGAGGTTCATTGCCCATTTTTTTATTGGATCATTTATCTTCCTTTTATTAAGTTGTATAAGTTGCCTGTAGATGTTGGAGAATAAACTTTTATCAGTGATAACATTTGCAAATATTTTCTCCCATACAGTAGGCTTTCTTGTTGTTTTGTTGATGGTTTCTTTTGCTGTGCAAAAGCTTTTTATTTTGATGTACTACCATTTATTTATTTCTCTTTAGCTTCTGTTGCTCTAGGAGCAGTATCAGTAAGAAGTTCCTTCGGCATATGTCTGAGATTGTGCTACCTGTGGATTTCTCTAGTATTTTTATGCTTTCCCATCTTATGTTTAAGTCCTGTATCCATTTTGAGTTTATTTTTGTGTATGGTGTAAGTTGAAGGTCTAGTTTCATTTTTTTGCATTTACAATTTTCCCAATACCAGTTATTGAAGAGACTGTCTTGACTCCATTGTACGTTCATCCCTCTTTTGTCAAATATTAATTGAGCATAGTGGTTTGCATTGATATCTGGATTCCGTATTCTATTCCATTGGTCTATGTGTCTGTTCTTGTGCCAATACCAGGCTGTTTTGAGAACAGTGGCTTTGTAATACAGCTTAAAATCTGGTATTACGATACCACTTACTTTATTCTTCTTTCTCAGGATTGCTGTGGGTATTTGGGGACTTTTTTTTAATTCCAGATAAATTTTTGGAGAGTTCATTCTAGGTCTGTGAAATATGCCATTGGTATTTTATTGGATAGTGCATTGAATCTATAGATTGCTTTAGGTAGTATGGACATTTTAATGATAATAGATTCTCCCAACCCATGAACATGGTATGTTCTTCCTTCTGTTTATTAATGTATTACATATGTACTTATCTTCCCATTGCCTCCCTAACCCCATTCCCATACATGCCCTCACCCCCCAGTGTTGGTATTTTATTGGAGTGAATTGAATCTATAGATTGCTTAGGGTAGTATGGACATTTTAATGATGTTGATTCTCCCAACCCATGAATATGGTATGTTCTTCCATCTGTTTATTAATGTATTACATGTGTACTTATCTTCCCATTGCCTCCCCACCCTACTCCCATACATGCCCTCACCCCCCAGTGTTGGTATTTTATTGGAGAGTGCATTGAATCTATAGATTACCTAGGGTAGTATGGACATTTTAATGATAAATCCTTCTTGGTTATGTGTATGATCTTTCTGATGTACTGCTGGATCCGATTTGCTAAAATTTTGTTAAGGATTTTGGCATCCATGTTCATGAGGGATATTGGCCTATGATTCTTTTTCTTTGTGTTGTCTTTATCTGGTTTGGTATTAGGGTGACTCTGGCTTCATAGAAGGAGCTTGGAAATGTTCCTTCTAATTGAATTTTTTGGAATAGTCTAAAGAGGATAGGTTGTAATTCTTCTTTGAATGTTTGGTAAAACTCCCCTGTGAAGCCATCTGGCCCCAGGCTTTTGTTTGCTGGAAGCTTTTTGATAACTGCTTCCATTTCTTCCATAGTTATTGGCCTATTGAGGTGTTTAGATTCTTCCTGATTGAGTTTTGGAAGATTGTATTTTTTTTTTTAGGAATATTTTCATTTCCTCCAGGTTGTCCAGTTTGTTGGAATAGAGTTATACATAGTATTTTTTTTCAGTCAGTGTATGTTTAATTTCTATTTGGTCCTTTATCATCTTTAGTAGGACCTTTTCCATCTCTAATTGGCTCTTTTCCATCTCTAGTATGTCCTTTTTCATCTCCTCTTGGCTCTTGCTAAATTTGTCCATCTTTTCTAGCATATTCTTGAAAAACCTTATAAGCGTGGTTTTGAACTCTATATCCAGTCGTTTTTTTTCCTCCATTTCTTTTGTTTGTGATCCCTTCCCTTGTCTCGGCATTTTCACCATGCCGGGGAAACTTCTGTGTTGAATTCAGCCTTATGATACCAGACGCAAAGCCGCAGAAGCCTCTGTTGAGCTTGGGAGGGGTGGAGTCTCAGGACTTAAGGGACTGCCTTGCCTTCCAGTCAGCCCCGCCCTCCACAGCCCCTGAGTCTCACGTGGCTCGGTAATGGCTGGAGCGGTCCTTGTGCGTGCGCCCGCAGTGCCTCTAACCGCTGCCTTTCCAGCTCCCCTGTGCACCAGGACCACACGAGTCTAGGTCTCCAGGGTTTCGCCAGAAACAGGGGCTTAGTGAAGTCAGAGGTGGCACAGTTCGCAGGGTCTGTCTCCCGCCCACTCAGGAAAGCCAGCGGCACAATCAGCAGTCTGTCCTCCGCGCAGCACCGTGCACGTGCGCAACCAGACTTGATCTTTTGCAACTCCCCTAAATTTCCGTGCACCTCTCCCTTTTCACAGTCCAAACTCCCCCCGTATGAGTTTCGGCTGGATCTGGGGTTTAGTGTCGTAAGATTAGGGGTTCAGTGCCGTTGGGAGTCTCCGTTTCCCTCCCGCCAGAGAAAGCCAGCCAGGTTCTCCAGCACCCACTCTCTCCGTGTGCGCGTCTCTGTACCTCAGCTTTTTGCAGCTCCTCTGGGTTTCTGTGAGCCCCTCTCCTTCCCTCTAGCTGTAGAACTTCCACTCAGCCAGCTTTCCTGTGGTTCTGGATGATGTCCGTTCTGTCTTTTAGTTGTAGTTTTGAAATTGTTGTGCGAGGCAGCAGTGTAGGTGTTTACCTATGCCACCATCTTGGATTCCCCCCCATAGTATTTTTTTTAACAATCCTTTGTATTTCGGTGGGGTATGCTGTTATTTCACCTCTTTCATTTCTGATTTTATTTGAATCCTCTCTCTTTGCTTCTTGGTGAGCCTGGCTAGAGGTTCATTAATCTTGTTTATCCCTGCAAAGAACCAGCTTTTGGTTTTGTTGATCTTTTGTATTGTTTCTTTGGTCTCTATGTCATTTATCTTTGCTCTGATCTTTACTATTTCCTTCCTTCTGCTTACACTAGGCCTTTCTTGTTGCTCTCTTTCTAATTCTTTGAATTGTAAGGTTAGGTAATTTAATACCATTGTTTCTTGTTTTTTGCAGTAAGCTTGTAGAACTATGAACTTCCCTTTCAATACTGCTTTCACTGTATCCCATAAATTTTAGATTGTTTTCATTGTCATTTGTTACCATGATGTTTTTTTATTTCTTCCTTGATCTCTCTGGTTACCCAGTCATTGTTTAATAGCATGCAGTTTAGTCTCCATGTGTTTGATTTCTTTGGATTGTTTTTATTGTAGTTGATTTCCAGTTTGATGTCACTGTGATCTGAGAAGATGCTTAATATGATTTCTATATTTTTGGTCTGTCTTTGAAAATGACCCATGTGTACTTAAGAAGAATGTATATTCTGTGGCTTTGAAATGTTCTGAAGATGTCAATTAATTCCATCTGGTCTAGTGAGTCATTTAGGATTGATGTTTCTTTGCTGATTTTTTTGTTTAGAAGATTTTTCCGATGGTGATAGTGCGGTATTAAAGTCTCCTACTATGATTGTATTGCTGTCAATTTCTCCCTTGATATCTTCCAGGAAGTTTTTTATGTATTTAGGTGCTTCTGTATTGGGTGTGTATATGTTTATCAGAGTTATTTCTTCTTATTGGATTGTTCCCTTTAGTATTATAAAGTGGCCTTCCTTCTTTCATGTTATGTCTTTCATTTTGAGATCTAACTTGTCAGATATAAGTATTGCTACCCCAGCTTTTTTTTTTTAATTTCCATCCACTGAAAAACCTTTTTCTATTCCTTCACCTTCAGTCTGTGTGCGTCTTTCTTTCTGAGGTGGGTTTCTTATAGACAGCAGATATATGGGTTGTGTTTTCTTATCCAACCTGTTACCCTATGTCTTTTGATTGGGGTATTTAATCCATTTACATTTAAAGTTATTATTGATAGGTACTCATTTGTCGCCATTTTTATTCTTTACCCCTGTGTTCCTTCTTCACTTCCTATTTCTTTTTTTTTTTTTTTTTTACAGCAGACCTTTAGCATTTCTTGCATTGCTGGTTATGGGGTAATAAATTCCCTTAGTCCTTTTTTGTCTGTGAAGCTCCTGATTTCACCTTTAATTTTGATGGAAAGCCTGGCTGGGTACAGTATTCTTGGATTCAGACTCTTCCTTTGCATAACTTTGTATATTTCATTCCATTTTCTTCTGGCCTGATGAGTTTGTTGAGAAATCAGTCATTAGTCTGATGGGAGGTTCCTTTATAGGTAACATTCTGTCTTTCTCTGGCCACTTTTAAGATTCTTATTTTGTCATTGGTGTGTTTGCCAATTTAATTATAATGTGCCTTGGCATCGGTCTTTTGGGGTTCATTTTTCTTGGTACTCTGTGAGCTTCTTGGATTTGTGTGGGTTTTTTCTTCCCTATATCAAGGAAGTTTTCTGTCATTATTTCTTCAAACAGGTTTTCTATTCCTTGCTCAGTTTCCTCTCCTTCTGGAGCCCCTAATATGCAGATATTGTTTCATGTTGTCCCAAAGTTCCCTTAAGCTCCCCTCCTGCTTTTTAATTTTTTTCTAGAAGCTGCTCTACTTGGGTATTTTTTTCTACCTTGTCTTCTAGCTCACTGATGTGGTCCTCTGCTTCTTCTAGCCTACTCTTAATGCTTTCTATTGAGTTCTTTACAGCAGCGATGTCATTTTTCATTTCTTCTTGGTTCTTCATTTCCTCTTGGTTCTTACTCATCTTGTCATATGTGTTGTTTTTAATGTATATACTTCTGTAACCATCATCAAGACCATCATTTCCATCACATACAGCAAGTTCCCAGAATCCCCTTTGCAGTCTTCCTCCCCACCCCCACCATTATGCAGCCACTAATCTAATATTGTCAGTTCTAGAACTTCACATAACTGGCTTCTTTTTCCTAGCATATTTTTTAGTTCATCCATGTTTTTGCATATGTCATAGTTTAATGTTTTGTTTGGTTTTATTACTGACTAGTATTTATATGAATTTTACAATTCACTTATCTATCCACCTGCTCTGTGTCTATTTGTGGATAGCTCTTGGTGTGGTCATGTTTTTATTTATTTTGAATAAGTAGCTATGAATGGTATTTCTGGGTCATGTGATAAATATGTTTTTAAAAAATGGCAAGTGACTTTTCAAAGTGGTTTATTAATTCTACATTCCCAAGAGCAAAGTTTGAAATTTCAGAGTTATTGTACATTCTCTCCAAAGCTCAATATGATCAGTATTAATAATTTTAGCCTTTCTGGTGAATGTCTAGTGACATTTTGTGGTATCTCATTGTGGTTGTAATTTATATTTTCCTGATGACTAGTAGTGTTGAACACCTTTCATATCCTATGTACTCATATATACGTGTGTGTGTGTGTGTGTGTGTGTGTGTGTGTGTGTTTAGTGAAGAGTCTACTTAAGTCTTTTGCCCATTTTAAATAGTTGGTTTGTTTTTCTATTTTTAAGTTGTAAGGGTACTTTATGTATTCTGGATGCAAAATCCCTTTGAAATATAGCTTGTAAATATTTTTTTTCCTAGTTCAACATTGCTTTTTTAATGGTATTTTTGAAGAGTTGAAGGTTTTTATCTTGATGAAATCAAATTGACCCTTTTTTGTATTTTATAGTTAGTGATATTCTTCTTATCTAAGAAGTCTTTGGTATCACTGATCCAAATATATGATTCCAAAATTTTTATGGTTTCAATTTTAGTCTCTAATCCATTTCAAAATAAGGTTTGTGTTTGGTATGAAATTTTAGGTAGAAGCCAAAGTTTTGGATTATTGTTGTTGTTGTTGTTTTTAATAAATATCTAGTTATTTCAGCACAGTTTGTTGAAAAACTTTCCCTTTGGGATTATTTTGGTACCAAGGTCAAAAAATAATTGACCATGCATTCATGTACTGGTATATCTATTTCTGAACTCTCAATTCTGTTCCATCGATCTATAAGTGTATGTTTGCTGGAATTTAGTTTGGGACTGCATTAAATCTATAGTTAATCTGAGGAGATGACATCTTAACAAAACTTAGTCTTCCAATCAACAAATATTTTTATTTCCCTATTTATTAAAATCTTTAATTTCACTGAATAGTGTTTTGTAGTGTTGTAGTGTACAGTTCTTGCATATTTTCCATTAAATTTATTCCTAATTATTTTATGCTTTTGCATTTTGGATTTTTAAAATTATTTTCTAATTTTGTAGCTAAATATAGTATACTAGTATTTATCTTGTATTCCATAAACCTTGCTTAAATTTATTCATTAATTTCAGTAGTTTTCTTATGGCTTTCTTAGGATTTTCTATGTAGACAAGCATGTCATTTGAGAATAAGAACAGCTTTGCTTTCTGTCTTTATTCACTGATACTTTCTTCACTATCTTATAATCTTTTCTTAATCCCAGGTATTATATTTTTATTTCAAATACTATATTCTTCATCTCTATAAGTTTGATTTGCATTTTCTTTCATTTCCCTAATTTATGTTCATGTTTTCCTTGACATACTTGAATATTTATCATTTTTATCATAGTTTTTTAAACATTCTTACTGCTACATCAATAACTTCTGCCACTTTATGGTCTGTTTCTCTGAATGATTTCTCTGTTGGTGCAGATGGTATTTCCTGTTGCCATGCTTGTCTGGTTAGTTTTGGCTACTGAGCATTGTTGAGAGCTGAATTGAATTATATTCCTTTAAAGAATGTTGGAATTAATTTCATATTAATTTTAGATTCTTGAGGCTTTATTTTAAGATTATTTAATGGGCCTATTTCAAGATAGCCCCACCAATATGTTCATACCCATCTGCGGACCCTAGATCATAGAGTCTATAATCATAGAGTCTTTAAACTCTGGCTACTGGAATCAAATGTTATCCCTAATCCTTTGTGAGTTGTAGGAATTGTTTGACCTACTGCTTTCCATAGTTTTTCTTCAGAGATCGGGAGTGTTCAGGGTGGTATGGCCGTAGACCCATAGTTTTTCTTTTCTAATCTTGGGTAATTTCTCTCATACATATGCAGATCAGTACTCGGCCAAATATTTAAAGGAACCATTCTGTATGTCTGTCTGTCTCTGCAGCTTCCTTCTTCCCACTACTCTGCCCTACTGAATCTAGTTGTTCTTGTCTGCCTGCATCCTCTTTTCTGTATGTACTAGAGGCCCAGTACATGAAATTCATGCATGGAGAAGGGATTCCCTTAACCTGTACCCTCTCCAATTGGGGACCCCTTGTGGGATGTCCGACTGCCATTTTAAACCAGCAGTCAGATATCTCTCCCACAATCTGGGACCACTGGCTCCTAACTGCTCACCTGCCTGTCTGCCTGATCACCCCTGACTGCCCTCTCCTACAGGCCTGATGTCACCCCCAACTGCCCTCCTCTGCTAACCAATTTGGTTCTGATTTGTAGGTTCCTATGCCAGCATCAAAAGCTTTACCTCTTAGGCAGCCATTGGCTCTCCACAGCACCCAGATTTGGTTCTCATTTGTTGGTTCTTATGCCAGTCAGCATCAGAAGCTCCACCTTCTAGGCAACCATTGGCTCCTTTCAGCACCCACCTTTGTTTCCCATTGGTCAGTTCCTATGCTAGTCAGCTCAGAAACTCTTCCTCCTAAGCAGCCATTGGTATCCCACAGCACCCACCTTTGGTTCTGATTGGTTGGTTCTTATGCAAGTCAGCATCTTCAGGCCTGTCTCTGGGCCTGATCAAAGAGGCAGAGTTTAACAACAGCCTTTCCCCCTCCTTGCCTCCCCCCAATTTGGACCAGGAGAGAAAGAAAAGCCTGGCTGCTGGCAAAGATCAGAAAGAATGAGGGAGAGAAAAAGAGAGGTAAATACACTGATCAGAATCTTCAACTGAGGCTGCAGATCAGACCCTGACTCACTTTCTGGTTCTCAGTCACCTGAGCAGTCAGTGCTGGGTTGCCAGGCTGCAGCTGGCCAACCCAGCGCTTACTTCCAGATGGTCTGTTTGGTCACAGGCTCGGCCCTTTCCCAAGCTCCAGGCTTTAAGCTTGGAAAGGCCCCACCACCCACCTCCACCCTGCACCTCCCATCACAGGCTTGGCCCTCCGATGACTGGCTGGGAGTGACCTGGGTGCTGAGGAGATTCCCAGGACCCAGGTATGTATGCAAATTAATTGCCATTTTGTTAGTTTAATTTGCATTATCACTCTGATTGGCTGTGTGTATAGTGGAGGTATGGTCAATTTACATGTTTCTCTGTTAGGTAAGATAGATACTCAATAAAAAATAACAGAGCTTGATAGGGTTGCCCCTCTCTGTGGTGTGATAGATAAATACCTCTGGCAATTATATGGCCTTACTTTTCCAAGGGATAATAGTTACTTTCTGTCTGTTACATAATGTCTGAAATAAACTGTGTCATCTATTTTGTTGAGTTTTCTTCAGGAGGAAGTGAAATTCCTGTCATATTTAATCATTCATGGACTGAATAGAATTTTCCTTGCTAGTTTTATAATTTTCACTTTCCAGCTTATATTCCTTATCTGTTCATCCACTATAACAATTTTCCTTTAGTTCTTTGAATATATTTATGTTGGTGTTAAATTTTTATTTACATTCACCAATTTGGCCATTTTAGGGTTGGTTTTTATTGATTGCTTTTTACTTTAAAGTGCATAACAATATTTGAGTTTTTGTATGTCTAGTATATTTTTGTGTTGCACATTATTTAAAAAAAAACATTGTAGAACCTCTGGATTATTTTTGTATTATCAAACAGTTAAGTTACTAACTGATCACATTGGACTTGTGTAGGTTTGATTTTATGCTTTGTTAGAGAGACTCTCTAGGAAGTCCAGGATGTTTCTCAAGCCCCTCTTACTTGCAGAGTCAATCTGCAAGTTATTTCTTCCTCGCTGACCTCTTAGGACTTGGATTTCATTTTAGGGTAGGTATGAAATCACCTTACTTTGGAGCTTGGTCCTTATCTCCAAAGTTTGCTTTCAATCTGTGCTGAATGTACGTGGTATTAAGGAGATGTTATGATATTTTCTTGACATAAAAACAAAAAAAGCAAAATGATGTAAACTCTAATCAAAATATCTGCGAGTCTCTCTCTTAGATAATAAGGAGGTCAGGTAACCAGACCAGGGTGGTGCCTTCAGGAAGAAGACCCTGTATAGGTTGACGATGCTTTAGCTCTTTGGGACTTTATTCATTACCCTGGGAGAAGCTCCTTTCATTTCCAGAATGTCTTTGAAATTAGATGATGAAATTTACTTTTCTTTTTTCAATTTTTGGTTAATGGTATTTTATTTAGTCATTTTTGTTTACAACTAGAACTCTAGAAATTTAAAATTAACAACCTTGCCCACAAGTTTCTTATAAACACCAGAAAAAGATTCAACCTTGTGTTCCACATCACATGGTTCTGCAGCATTTTATCTAAATAAACCTCTGTGATTCACCTGGATTCTTTTGACCGCAGGTTCACTTAGGGAGACTAAGTCCTCCCAGATCACATGGGCACAGCTGTCAGAGATGAAGAGAGAGGGTGAGGGAGATGGAAACATCAATGATGAGAGAGAATTATTGATCAGCTGCCTCCTGCACGACCCCTACTGGGGATCAAGCCCGCAACCAAGGCATGTGCCCTTGACTGGAATTGAACCTGGGACCCTTCAATCTGCAGGTTGACGCTCTATCCACTAAGCCAACCCAGATTAAGGCTTTTATTTTTATTTTTTTGGTACAATTTTTTCCAATTGGCAGAATTCTTCTCCGAGCATTAGTGACAATGTGCCCCACTGAACCTTTTTTCAAATACTTACCAGACTAGTTTTTTTTTTTTAAAGACAGATTTCAGTTGAGGAATGAGAACAAAGGTCATAATAGCTTTCTGACCTCCACTAACTCCAATTTCCTTGGTCACTGTTATATTTAGCTCCTTTAGCTGGCCCTTCAGGCCTGACTGCATCTCCAGCTACAAGAGTGCCTAAGAGATGCTGCACTAGAACTCACCTGGCTTTTGGGCTTCACAGTCTTCATGCTCTAACTGAGCATGTCCTCCTTGTTAGCACTGGCCAACAAAGATAATACTCTATTTTTATAATTTCTTCAACAATGGGTTGGATATAATGAGGTATGAAGGTATTAAAATTTCAGCCAATGAGGTTACAGTTTAGTTCATAACCCATTTCATAAACCTTGCCTCTTTAATATCATTCAAATGTATTCTATCCTTCCCAACTTCACTGCACAATCCCTGCCCAGGCTTCTATAATTACCTACTTGGTTTACTGACACTGATCTCCTAGTGTATCTACATAGCAGCTATATAGAGAATAACAGCATTTTTAAAATGCAAATGTCATCGCTTGGAGTGTAAAGTCTTCCTCTGTATTAAGAAGTAGAAATTATTTATAGAGGAAAGAAACAAGATAGGGAAGAAGAGCTATCCTTTACAGAGAACAAACAAAAAAAAAAGCATAATATTGTGAGCAGCTGGGAGTGGTGTGGGAAAAGATTGGGGAAAAACACAGACATCGGAAAATCTAGTTGGAAGAGAGACCTCAGGCCATCTTTATAGGTTGGATTGTTAAGAGAACAGGAAAAGGGAGGTGACTTCATGAAGGGCCTGTGAGCCATGGAAGGAATTGAATTTTTATTCTAACACTGTGGTTCTTAAACTTTAATGTGCATTCAAACCACGCCAGGCTCTTGTTACAATGCAGACTTAGTCACTGGGTTTAGAACAGAGCTTACTTTTCTTCTGTGGTTCAAATGGAGTTTTGTTTTTGTGTGTGTGTTTGTGGGGTGGGTTATTTTTTTTACATTTTAGTACTTAGACCAATCAATAAAATTAATTCCTCTGAGTTTGGTGTTATGCATCCAAGGAACCACACCCGTTCAGACAGCAGCTGGATGTTCTAGTTGGAACACAGCCAGGTTTCAAAGTCGACTACACTCTGTTGTCACTTTGGCCAGAGCAGTTCAGTCAACAGGAAAAATGACTGCTGTGTGAGATTCCCAGATCCGGTTTCACATTCTTTCATAGGTAAAATCTGGCTAGACTGAAGGGCAGCTTTGAAGTCATACATCAGCTGGAGATGTGCAACATAAGGGAAGATGAGGAGGAAGACTTATTAATGACCAGATGAAGACATGCCTATGAATGAAAAACTCTTGCACATGAGCTGGCAAAGCTGATTGCTAACCAGCTAACTCAGTTCTAAGCAGCCCATTCCCAGACAATCTGTCTGCAACATGGAACATTTAACTCTCCATGTGATACTAAATGCTAGTGAGTCTGAGGATAAAGCATTGGGGAGCAGGATTCATAGCGCTTCTTCATTTTCATCCTTTATTTTGAGTCATAAACAGTTTCACTTGTCAGATGCCAGCATTGGTTTTACAAGCTAATGATGGGATGGAGAATAAGTCTGTAAGGCAGCTAATGGTTTTTTCTCAGGTCAATGTGTCCTAAATCAGCCTCTATTTCCTTCTAATGTCATTTATTTATATGCCCAACACTTCCCAAATAAGGCTTATTTTTCACTAATTTTTATATTAGACTTCAGCATCTGGCAGCTGCAAGCTAATGAAGTTACAGCCAAGAATCTCTTGAGTTTCTCCTGATAGTTATCTTTCTGCTGTGACATTGTTCAGTTAGACTAAGTAAAGGATTATGACAAACATCTAGTTCAAAATTACTTTAATTCTTACTTTTTAAACTCACTGATATTGACAATTATTTTTCCTTCTTTTCCTTTATTTTATAAAGTTAATTTTTTGACAATTCTTTCATGGTGCAGTGGGATAATTAATTGGAAGTGCAACACTGCTGACTAAATACGAAAACAAGCTTTTTCTAACTATCACATTTGTGAAAATTCAGTTACCACATATGGGTTTGTCTAATAGATCAATTTTTTCAAATGTTTTTATTTTGGAAAGATGGTATCCACAGTGGAAATTTCTTAGAGAATATCTAGTGATTGGATGGATTCTTCTACAGTCCCCATATTTCTCTTCTGAAGAACTGAGTTTTAGAAATCTTTTGCAAAGTCAGAGCTTTGTAACTTTCTTCATCATGAGAATCACTTGGGATGCTCATTAAAAACACTTTTTTTTCTTGAATGCATCATAATTGATTTAACAAGAATATTCAGGAGAGAAATCTAGTATGTTGAGGTACTTACTCCAGAGGAACAAGACAAATATAAGAAAGTGGGGCTGTAGAGAGGGAATGTATGTATATATGTGGAAATTTATGAGAAATTTGCTTACATAACTATGTGGGACTTTTCTGCTTCCAATATGCCATCTGCAAGCTAGAGAACCAGGAAAGCTTGTGGTATAATTTATTGGAGTCTGAAGGCCTGAGAACCAGAGCAGCTGATGCTGTGAATCCCAGTCTGAGGAGTAGAGATCAGATGAGATGCAATGTCCCAGCTCAATCAGTGAGGTAGGAAATGGGGCCCAATTCCTCCTTCCTCTTTTTGTTCAACAGATTAGATGATGCCCACCCACAGTGGGGCAGGAACTCTACTTTATTGACTCTGCTGGTTTTATCTGGAAACATTCTCACAGCCACTCCCAGAAATAATGTTAACCTAAATACGCATGGCTGACTCAAGTTGACAGAAAATTAACCATCACAAGTCCACCTCTTGTCAACTTGGTACCCATCCACATCTCACTTAAACCACACTTCATCACCAAATAAAGACAACAACGTGGTCATAATTCTGCCTATCATGAGACAAATATGCTCTATCCAACAGAAATGCACTACATTCTTCCCCAGAAGAGTTAAAGTCCTTAAGTTATGTTTACTCTTCTCCATGATATCCCATAGCTTCATGCTGGGGCTGGCCCTGCCCCAGCACAGTCCAGGACCTCCAGGCTCTTGACTCAAACAGGAAAGAATTTAAGAACAAGTGTGAGTGAGAGAGTGAAAGCAAGTTTTTTTCGGGTAAAGAAAAACAGGCTGGGACTCAGGTTCCTGGCAACAAGATCAGAGATTGAGTCACCTGCTGTCCCAAATCTCCCAGGGCACCACTGTGACAGTGAAAGTATACATCTGGGTGGATGTGAGCAATCTGGTGAGTTGCTTGTGGGGTCAGTCAGTTCTTGGGGTTTCATGTGTTTCCAAGGATGCTTTGTTTCTGAATTTTGTGGTGCCAAATTCTGACTGCTTTCTAGTTGGGAGGGGGTCTTGCCCCTCATATGGTCTATTCCAGGAGTGTAAAGGCATTTGCATCCCTTGAACTTCCTTCTATTTGTGGTGTCAGTTTTCATTATAATGATGGTATAATAAGCTTTGGGGTCAGTCTCTGGTCAATTTTTCCTCCATCTTGGGTTGATCTGGTATTCGCCAGTCCTTGTTGTTGTTGACTTCTGTGACCACTGCAGGGGTTTCCTGACAGAGCTGTTTTCCCTACCATCATACGTGAAGGTGAGGGCTCTGATGAAAGGACCTAGATGTTTATTGGCCTGGTGATGTCCACTCCTACTTCCTCATTCCACTTGTCAGAGGTTTTCCCTAATTCTTTTATCCTGCCTCAATACAATGTCAAATTGACAGTACTAAAATACTATAACATCATATATCTTATGTTACCTAATAAGGAAAGAAAAAAAATGTGTGTGTGCTCATGTACATATCCAATAAGAATTGTTCACATTATTATGGAGGCTGAGAAGTCTCAGGATCCATAAGCTGGAGGCCCAGGAAAGCCAGTGGTATTATTCAGTAAGAGTTTCAATGCTTGAGAACTAGGGGAACCGCTGGTGTGAATCCTAGTTCTAAAATAGGAAAAATGAGATAAGAGATGAAATGTCCATGCTCAATCAGTGAAGCAGGAAAGCAGGGAGAGAATTCCTCCTCCTCCAGCCTTTTGTTCTGTTCAGGTCCTCTATGGCTTAGTGACGCCCAACCATTTCTTGGAGGCCAGTCTACTGAGTCTTCTGATTCAAATGCTAATATCATCTGGAAGCAACCTCAGACACACCTAGAAACACTGTTATCTGGGCACTCCTTGGCCCACTCAAAAAATTAATTTTGACAACTTGTAATGTCTGGTTTTAAGTAACCTCATCAGTTGAGTCCTCTGTGCACATAAAACTGGGGATTACTGCTTTATATTATTGGTAGGTACCAAATTTGATATTATATTGTATAAAAGTTCAGTAAAATGTTATTCCAAATATACACATTCTAGAAAATTAATGTGATTATAAATTCCTGAGATATAAAATGTTTGGATTAATCTTACAAGATCCATTTGACTATTTTATAAAGGATACAACAGAATGTTCTAGAGAATGTAGTAGATAAAAAAATTTATTACTACAATTACATTTATTGTTATTTTGCCATTTGGGGATTTTCTATAATGTACATTATTGGAAAACTTACCAGCAGGTGGTACTACTGTTTAACAAATATACCCTCAGATCATAAAATAAGCAATTGTGAATAAAAAATTGGCTGCAAGTTCAGCAATATTCAGATACGTCAAAATATTGGGTTGTGATTCAGAAAACTTGACTCCCAGTGCCAGTTATATTACTTGTTGCCCTCATCATTTTGCAAAAAAAATAATTTTGTCTCAATGTTTAAATAACATTGTAATTAAAGTTGGGAAAATAACTGTCCTTACTTGTGTTGTTTTAAAGGGAGAAACAGAATGATTGTGAAATCAAGAGAAGTGTAGAATGCTGGGTAAATGCAGATGTCAATTCGCCTTTTCCCCTCTTGTTATCCAGGCATTTATTTTAAGATGTTTTCTTACTAGCAACAGCGATGGTTATCATGTTGGACCTCAAAAGGATAATACTCATACGGTCAATGATTTCCTATTGTTCATATATCCAACTGTGTTTTGACTTTTCAATTCTACTTCATTTTCATGTGGTGTAAGATGGCAAAACCCTACATTTGTTGAGGAAAAGTAGCTCTAGTCTCTGAATACATTCCTGTGCATAACTGTTGCTTGTCTTTGCACCACCATGGATTAGAGAGAAGTCCAAGAGAAACCTAACAACTTCAAGGATTATTTTAAAAGAAGTAGCATCTATATGCACTGGTATATTTAAAACTATAAGGAGTATAATGAACCAGTAGTTCACCTTTATTGAGTATTTATTATGTTCAGGGAAGTGTACTAACCACTAATAAAATGCAAAGATATAGAACCCAGGGCTCTTAAAAATGAATTTGTTTTTTTGTTTTGTTTCCTTTGACAGGTATTTATTGATCACATTCAATAGACTGCACTTTAATAGAATACAAGACATGTAATGTTTAAAGTTGCAGACCACTTCTAAACAAGGGCAAACAGGTGTAGTAAAGAAGGCCAGAGACAGGCCATGAAAAGGAATGCATAGCCGGGTGGCTTTTTAAATTAAAGCTCACCTAAAGAAGAGGAGCGAGATTGCAGAAGGAGGAAACACCTATGAGAGCAGGCATTTGATGTGGGTGCAGTAGAGTATAATAGAGTAGTATAGGCTTTGGAGCCAGAATGATATGAAAAAAAAAAATTAAAACTAAGAGTAATCAGCATGTTTACAAAATCGACAACTTCTTTATATGTTAATTATAACTAGTTAGAAAAATGTTAGATAAAACCTATTCACAACAGCAATAAACTAGTAAGATAGTGAGATATAAATTTAACAATAAAAGTGAACAGGACTTATGTTTTTAAACTTTTATATACATAGAAAGATTTTAATAAGTAGAATGAGTTTATTGTTCTTAGACAGTAAATTGGTATTGTAGAGACTGCAATGCTCTAAATCATGTAAATTCAATATTGTGACAGAATAAAGTGATTGTAACTTCAGCTAACAAGAAAAAAAGAAGCACTCAGAAAAGGCAGAAAACTTAAGAAAAAGGAGAATTGAAAGCCCACTTATATTACTGTAAGATTTATATTTCATAAAGTTTCACTACAGGAGATAATTATTATACTTTCTGAAAATATAGATAGATCAGTGTATAAAAGAGAGGAAGCTAAACTATAAAATAAACCAACACAGATGTGAAAACTTAGTTGTATATGATGATGGTGGAAAACCTGAGTAGTTATTTGAGAAAGTTGAAATTCTACCTCAGACATTCTACTAAACACACAACATACACACATACCCTAAGTCCTGTTAGATCGCAAATTTAAAAGTAAAACAATCTGTTCCTTGGTAAGTATGGACTTTTTTTCTATATTATTGTGGGGAAGCTCCAGGCACAAAATGCATACTCCATACATTTAAAAAATGATACATTTGACCACATGAAAATGTAAACGTTCTCAATGATAAAAATATTAGTCAAAATAAAGTACCAACCTGAGAAAGATATTTACAACCCCTAATGCAAAGTATAGTTTTCTTATTGAAAATTGTGTTCATTGTATTCATGTCTTCCCCTCACTTTAGCATCTCTGGAATGAGGGTGTCCAGAAACTTCCTAGTGTCATCTGTAGAAACAGAAGGCTGGGGGAGGGGAGGAGAGGGAAGAGGAGTGGAGGTTGGGGTATGAGACTTCTTTAGCAATATTCCTGCAGCTGAAGTCAAGAGCAGGCTAGCTCTATTTAATGTCAATAACATTAAATGTCAGCTTAATAGCCCAGCGCTGGAGGCTTTTAGTTCTTTGAGGAACTGATTAAAAGAAATACTTCAATATCAGCCCTCTTATTGCACAGAAGACACGGTTATATGGAAAACCATGAACACAGAGGACTCTGTTGCAATGATTCTGAAGAGTCAGACATTGGAGAAATTGGGTTTATTTCCTGTCTATATGTTAGTGAAACATGACAAAAATATCTGCCTACTTAAGTGTAAAAGGATTATTTAATTCAAATTAAAAATTATAGTTGATTAAAAAAGCACTGTTAACTTAAAGGACAGATTTTTTTTTGTTACAATTAATGATGTCTTAGATTGATGAAATGTGGAATATAATGAGCTTCTATAAATCAATGAAAGATAAATAATCCAAATTCATATTTAAATAGAAATGGCACTAAAAATGAAATGCCATTTCATCTATCAGATTCACCAAATATCACATATACTGTGGGTAAGGGTATAAACAGACATCCTCAAAGTTTTGCTGGTAGATTAACTTACAAATTTGATTATGTCCTATCAAAATTAGGAACACAAATTTTTACCAGAAATGCAGTATTACAAAATTATGCAAAGATATATTCATGCAGATAAGTCCCAGAAAGAGGGTCCCTGCATTGTTTTTCATTGTAAAAGCATTTTTACTGTTAGACTGGTGGGGTAAATTATAGGACTTCAAGCAATATAATATCATTTAGTCCTTTCACAGTTGAGGCAGATGTTTATGAGTTAACAAATATTTTCCCAAAGTATATTTTTGGCAAAAAGATCAGGTTTAGAATAGTACCTGTGCATATATAAAGTATGCTTTCATTTGTGGAGAAAAATCAAATATATATTCACACACACACATTTTAGAGGAATATGCCAGTGATATTTTTCAATCAAAATACTAGTTCCAAAAAACGAACAGGCAAAGGTTATGCAACATTTAGGTTATGCCCACAGTGACTTAGAGCTGGATGATGAAACTGACATCTACCTGGAGCCTGTTTAAGGTCTTTTGTTTTCCTGGTGTGTGCATCATGCGAAGAAAATCCCATTCCCATGCCTTTGCGATTACTTTGTCTATTTCAGCCAAAAGGGTGACCCTGTGCTCAGTGCGTTAATAGGTATGTCAGGGACTTTTCTGTTGAAAGATGCAGCTCTGGTTTTATGCTTTGTTTTGGTTTTCCTCTCTGCCTGAGCTCTCTTTGGAAATATGGCATGGGGTTCTACCCGTTAAAGACAGATATTTCTATTTTGTCCTCCCTATGTTCTCAAACATGTTGCTGTTAGGGATTGCGGGAGAAAGCAATGTTGTCGCTGCAGCTAGAATATGTCCTTTCTTTCTGATAGCTGTTAGGTCAAGCACTGTTGTTTTTGCTCTTGCCTGAGTTGAATGACTTATGACTGAACTATTTAATTTTGGGAACACTTGACATTTTTTATCTGGCGTCTACCAACCCTTTGGAATTACTTTGCTTGGTAGATTGAAATACTGTCTCATTCCCCTGCAGATATTTTCAGTTTTCCTTGTCAAGGAAATACAGCACTGGGGTTCCCCTGAGAGCCATCTGAGCAGTAAGCAGATGGCTTTCAGAGGTAGGCATCACCAAGACACAGCCAGGAACGTTTGTGAAGAACAATGTCCCTGCTAGCATTAACTTCTTTCAAAATAACTTCTTTCAAAATAACTTTTTTTTCTTATACATTTTACTTTTGTCATAATGGCAAAACTAATTTAAAAAATCCTAGAATTCTCTTACCTTCCTTAGAAAGTTGTATCTATAAGCAACCCAAAGAAATAATAAAAATTTGCTGTTATGTGTTATAAATGGCTTTGTGGGACGATGATAAAAGTTGTCTTGCTTTAATTTCAGTTCTTTGGCTAAAAGCACTTCAAAATTTCTATTTACAATGGAACATTTTTGTTCTAACACTTCAGGATTACTTCTTCTTTTGTGAATGCAAGAGAGTTAAACCTCAGCAGCTTTTGTAACATTCTGACAGAGAAATGGGTAAATGAATCCGATATTATTGATACTTAAGGATGGTAAAGAAAGCTTGGTTATCCAGTAATCAGTGAGACAAAGCCTTTCGTGTCTACATTTGTTCTATTTAACTATAAACATAAGGGTTAATTAGATTGTGATTTGACCAGACATAGATTTACTGTTTTACTTCCTAATATTGTCAGGAGTGTGTCTCTGGCCTTGAGGCTTAATGCCTAAAGAGGATCTGACATGCTGCAAGAGTTGGTTCATCATGATAAGTAGATACTGGAGAGAAAGCAGCTGTTCTCTTTAAACTGAGCTAAAAGTGTTAAGAAATCTGGCTTTGTTATTGGGCCTGTTGAGCTGTGCTCCCTGGTGTCCAGAAATCGGTGCTGAATTAATCATCTTGTCCCTAGCAAACTTCTGAGGCAATGTTCAAAGAACAAAATTCGGATTTTATTAAGCCCAGGAGTTTTCTAAAACAAGAAAATGGAACATATAAAGAAAAGATAATTTTTCTTTCCATTATGTAATATGTAATTGTCTCTTATATAAGGCATATTTTGGTATTAACAATTTGTTCTCTTCACCTTTTTGTGTCCTCCTTAATGGCTCATAAGAACACATAAGACAAATCACTTTTCTAAAGTTTGAGAACCCAGAAGTTATTCCTGTCCTCAATTCTACTTTTTAGAGGATACCTATGCTGTACTCGAACTGCCCTGAGAATCTTATCTGTTGTGTCCCTACTATGTACCAGGTTCTCTTCTATGCTTTGAGAATACAACAATAAATGAGATAAAGACTCTACTTTCAGAAAACTTATGTTCTACGACTAATTATAATATTCTATATACTCAGGAATTAAGACCCTTTTTTCCTAGTTGAGGTTTCTTAGACTATCACAGATCATTTAAAAATAACTTATTGGAAAGGTACTCTTACACATTCCTTCCATATTTTATTCCATGATCTTTTAACACTTTTAGAAAGAAAATTTTTCTGAGTCTAATTTTCACTTTTCTATTCTTAAGACATGGAGAATTGCCAGTGTGAGGCCTCTACAAAAAAAAAAAATTATTCTTAAACTGGAGATCTTACTCAGATGTATATTGTGATTCAGAGTCTCTGGGGTGGGGCCCAAGGTTATTCTGCATTTCCAGCAGGGGTGCTAAACTGCTGGTCGATGGGCCAACCTCTATACAACAACAGTATGGATTAACTACACTGCAGGTCCCCTCTATGACTCCATGACACAGTTCTTTAAACTTCATTGTTTCACTCTTCACAGTAAAAACTGTCAGACATGATTCTCCAAGATAGTGTGACCACCGCATCTTTAGGGTGAAGAATATGGTCATTCAGTGTAACATGGTTGTTAAGAGTTTGGGATGTAGAATCAAAGTCCCCATTAACTATGGAACATTTAGCAAGTTACTTAACCTCTCTAAACTCGTTTCTTCAACTATAAAGTGGGGGTGAGTGATGTCACTTGCTACATAGGGTGGTTATGGAAATTAAACGAGATGATCCATGTAAAAAGCTCACTAAATTTCTGGCATGTGCTTTGTGTTTAATAAATGCTAGCTTTCCCATTATTATAGTATACAAAGGCTATAGAAGATAAAAAATGAGGGGTTTTTTTATCCTGTCCTTAGAGCAGACGTAATTTGAGTGTATGTTAACTAATCCAAGGTGGAGAGAGATCGGTAAAGAAGAACAGAAAGTGCAGTTGGAGCCAGGAGAGGATGCAGTTATTTTCACTTTTAGAACATGACAGCAGGCCCTTGCTGAGAACCCACTGTGCATCAGCCAGTCAGCAGCCTAATGCTTTGCATACGTTATTTAACCCTCACAATAACCCTGTGGTAGGTTCTCCAATCTCACTTACTAGAGAGGAAATCGTGTAGAGAAAGATTCACTTGCCCATAACTAGGAAGTAGTTGATGGAGATATCAGACTCCAGGATCCCCACCTATTCACTGCTGTATTATTCTGATCAAAACTGCCCTTGCCAGTTTGGCTCAGCGGAGAGTGTTGGCCTGCGGACTGAAGGATTCCAGGTTCGATTCTGGTCAAGGGCATATGCTTGGGTTACAGGCTCAATCCCCAGTAGGGGATGTACAGGAGGCGGCCATTCAATGATTCTCTTTCATCATTGATGTTTCTTTCTCTTTCTCCCTCTCTGGAATCCATAAATATATACATTTCTTTTTTATTCTTTTGTTTTTGTTTTAAAGACAAATTTTAGGGTAGTCACTAAACTAGATTTTAGCGACAGGCAATCCCAGAACCACGGTGTGAGAAGATGATTGTGAAAGATTATAGGCAGAGACTGGAAAATGGGAGTAAGTAGGGAAAAGACACATATTTGGATTAATTGGGGCCTGTATTAATAGCATTGAGTGAATGGGCCAAATAACCTGTATTCTCTGAGATTTACTAATATGACATTAATCTAAGGGAAACAAACTGTTTTAGCACTTTTGGGGTTCCCACTAATGGTGCTGTTTAGAAAAGACATCCTCATTGAAAAAGACCATAAAGCCTAGCAGTTAACATGTAGTTAGGAAAAATCTGTTCCCTAAGGATATGAAAGACCTATATTTTTCTGTGTTAGATTTTGGTGTAATGTATGCTTCCCTTTCCAAAATAAATGGTTTATTCATCTATATAAACTTACATCACTTAATGCTGCTGTAAAGGGAATAAATAATATCTAACTTCAGCTATTTTCTTTGTTATAACATTGGGATTATTTTGTTCTCTTATTCAGAATAGGCTCTGTCTAGTCTGTTTTGTTTATTATCTTGGAACTTTAAAGACTAGATCTAAAAAGCATAGCTAGCCAATTGCTTCACTGTTTTCCTACTCCTAAAACTCACTTTCTGTCTGTCATTCCCTCCCTCTCATTGGTCACGCAGACATGATTCAAGAGACTTGATATGTTTCTAGCTATACCATTCAATATGTGAACAATATTGGATGAGCAGTTTTGTGTTCTTTGGATCTATTGCACTGCAGGGAGAATGACTTTTAACTAAAGCAAGATATTGGAGGGTAATATATGAAAAGTATTTTACATTATCAGGATAGCATTTTTTGTAATTTGAAATGTTTATTTCTAATATTCATGATCATTTTTTCCTTTATAGATGTTATATCCTAAGAAAAATAGCAGATAAATACCCTAAGTCTTTTTGTATTGACCTTTTATTTTTGGTTGTGAACCACATTTAGCAGTATATCTGGCACCAGGAAGTAAACTTTTAAAGTGGTAAAGAGCATGTGAGTAAGAAGCTGGGTTTTATGAGTTCTTAAGCTATGCTTTGCCTTTGGGGATCTGGGATAAACTGTTAGGTCCT
The DNA here is from genome assembly GCA_011751065.1 of Lasiurus cinereus. NCBI lineage: Eukaryota > Metazoa > Chordata > Mammalia > Chiroptera > Vespertilionidae > Lasiurus > Lasiurus cinereus. Next base: position 27,744,918 of record JAAGEH010002525.1, on the reverse strand, counting down.
GTAGTTAAGAAGAGAAGTGCTTTCTAAGTAAATAATAGGACACACAGAAGCTATATAGAATAGAAATAGCAGAAATCAACTTTACAGACAAATTTTAGCTTATTGATAAGTTCGGCTTTTTTCCCTTCCTGCTGTTTTTAAGGTAGGTAGAATACAGGGAATCCAATAGAAATTCAAAACTAAAAAGCAAAAGTTTGCACTATTAAGCTACAATTGAATGAATAGTCAATGTTGGCTGGCTGGTTGTGCTGAAACTTCATGGCAAATGACAGCCTGATAGTTTCTCAGTAGTTAAAGCTCATTCTGGATTTTTAAAAAAACAGATTTCTTTAATTTACTAGACAAGAAAAGTTAAACCAAAGGGCTATGCTTTTATGTCCTTACACCTACTATCATTTTGTAGCATGTAAATGCTTATCTATTATAGAAATGGCATAACATCTACAGAAATTCCTCAATTTCTTATATATAAAATCTAAGAATGATTAGTTTTAACAGTAAGACTTTCTATATAATACATGTATGTTTGTTTATTCTGAAACTACATACAATGTTTAGATATAGATGCCTCCTGGGGGAAGAACATCTCAACTTGGAACGTAGGAGAAAATAAAAATCCCAGTTCTGGGCTCAAGGAAAACTACCCTGCTAGCCTCTGTTTAGAACGTTTTATGGGGAAGGACATCCGGCCCAGGTATTTAATATGCTCAAGGCAAGAACGAGCTGTAACTATAAAACTCCCAGTGCTTGTGATATACCTGAAGAGCATCCTGTCAGGGGTGGACCAATCTATGGTTGAGGGGTTGTCAAAAGTTAGGTCTCAGGACCTTATTAACTTTTAAGAGTGTAAAAAAAGGATCCAAAAGAGCTTACTTTGGAAGATTTTAGAAGACACAGAATCCACAAGTTTGTATTCCATTTGCTGTCAGGATGATGATGGCAATCGAGGCTCTGGAGATTTTCACTGCCTTTGCTACTGTCACTCTTTTACATCTCAGTGCTCACCTTACCATAGCTTGGCCTGATAAACTTCCAGGGTCCCAAATGGCACTGAAAACCACTGCTCGAAGCATTGTCTGGAGAAAAAAGTTTGAACAAAGAGAACTGACCTGACGGAGTTTAACCCTGTGATTTACTGTACTCATTGGGGAAATGTTTCCTTGATGGAAAAACGTGTTACATTCACCTTATGGGAACTGTGTGTGTGAGAGTATAGAGCTAAGAAAGCACATCTCCCAAAGGTAGGGGGGTCCTGACCAGACCAGACTTTCGGTCTCCTGAGTACTAGGCCACTTCCCAGCTACAGTCTCCTGCTGACTCCCACGGAGGTGATGTTATTATTATGTACTCAGGAATCAAATTAGGGGGGTGGATGAATTACAGAGCTTGAGGAGAAAGCCAGATTCCCAGGCCGGAAGTTCCTCTGAAGGTTCAGGAACCAGAATCTCTTGAAGAGAGGTGGCAACTTGCGCAGGAAAGATTAGGAACAGAAGTTCCCTCTGACAGATAAAAGCTAAGAAGGGGAGTTTTCCATAATTCCTTTTCCTTTTCACCCCCCAAAATGTCACATGTAGCATATACAGTTTTAAAGATATTTCCTCCCTCCCATACACAGCTTTGTTATAATACATTACAGATATTCCTGATTTTTCAGTAAAGTGGAGGTTTCAATATGGAGAGAATAAAGTTCAGGTGAGAAAGAAAGGGCAGCATTGTCAATTTTCCCTTCTGCTGAGGTTAGCTAGCAAACAGCACAGTGTCCCAGACAGCCAGTTTGGCTTTCCTTTGAACTCTGTCCCTCAAGGATATAGTGCATAGAAACAGAGCCGACAACAGATGGGGTGGTGGAGAGCACTTATGGGGATAACTGGAGAGAGTGAGGCTAATCCACTTCCCATTTCAAATACACCAGAGGAGGGTGACCTCTAAAAGTGCTTTCACTGTCATTCTCCTTTAAAAGTGACTTTCGCTGAAACTGGTTTGGCTCAGTGTCGGCCTGTGGACTGAGAGGTCCCAGGTTTGATTCTGGTCAAGGGCATGTACCTTGGTTGCCGGCACATCCCCAGTAGGAGATGTGCAGGAGGCAGCTGATTGATGTTTTTAACTATCTCTCTCCTTTCCTCTCTATAAAAAATCAATTAAAAAATGTATATAAAAAAATGTTTTTTAAGTGACTTCCTTAGACATAGCTTGGCAGTTGCAAATCAGTATCATCTTTTGGCCTTTAATGCAGATCTGAGACTCACAATCTTGAACGATATGAAAATCTAGCATGTTGGTTTTGAAGGAATTTCTCTTGCATCTAATTTTCAATTGATTGTCTTTTTTCACCTGCCAAAATGCTTTCTTGTCTCTCAATTATAGATTTAAATGGCAGGTAAATTTGTTCAGCATCTATGCTAATAAGAGAAATAGCAGAACTACTGATCAAACTATTTTAAAAACTCTAATCTCAAACCTGTGATTTATTTCTCAGGAATTGGCCTCTATTTTGGTTAAAGGCAATGTGATAAAAATCAAATCTTATGTTAAAAATGTATAAAGTGACTGTCTGGGTGCCTCAGTTGGTTGGAGCATTGTCCCATACACCAAAAGGTTGCAGGTTCCATCATCTCTTGTTTCGGTGTGTACAAGGAGCAAATGATCGATGTTTCTCTCTCTCTCTGCCTTCCTCTCTCCAAAAAAAATAAAAACATATCTATCTCCTTTTTAATATAAGGATAGATATCCCAATACTTTATTTATATTTAAGGATATAAATCTTTAAAAGCATATTTTTTTCCAATAGCATTGACTTTTATTCATTCATGTTAGGTCACCTGAAATGATAATATGTTGCATTTAAATGCTCTTAATGTAAATGGCTGACCAAACCCATTTTGATGGATACTTAATATCCCACATAATAGTCAAATCTTTAAAAGTAATTAAAAAAACACACTATAAATTAAATATATTGACACATCCTTGTTAATTAAGGGTGTCTATAAAAGGCACTGCTGGCAGGTAATATTACATACCACATTCTATACAGCCATGCAAAGTCTTCATCTCCCCAAAAATGTAATTACAGATCTAGCTGACATTCAAAGCAAGTGCTCTAGCCACATCTGGCTAATGCATTTTATTGAAGCTATTCATCTATTATGTACGATGTTTTAAAATATGATTAAAAATAAGGCATTCTTTATTTTTTTAACTAAAGTATAATTATTTTGCCATTTCAGTGGGCATAAAATTTAACAATTCTCCTCTATACAGAGTTCCAATTTTAATTATTGCTATTTCAGATTACTGTTAGATCTCTTTTTTCATAGCTTCACTCTGTTGGTACAGTCTTTTACTTCTTCAGTATGGGATACGAATCAGTGAGAACATTCCTTTTCTCTCCCCTTCTTTCTAGTACAAAGCAGAAGTTAATCATAAAATAATGTACTACTAACATAAAAGATACTAGAGGTCTGTCTGGTGCACGAAATTCGTGCACTCAAGGGGAGCAGGGTAACCAAGTCTGTCCTGTGCCTTTTTGCAGTAGGGAAGCCCTCAAGTGATGTCTGACTGATGGTTCCAGCAGTCGGACATTCTTAGCACCAGTGCTGCTGTGCCCACCAGCTTCTGGCTGAGCGGCACCCCCCGCTGGTTAGTGTGTGTCATAGTAACTGATTGTTCCGCTGTTCAATCGATTTGCATATAAGCCTTTTATTATATAGTATTTTAATGTGTCAAGACAACTCAAAACTTCAAGTCCTTTTTCAATTGAAATTTAGTATAAATGAAATATACTCAAGGATACTTAGGTGTCAGTATCAGGAAACATAATGAAATTACTATATGATAGTATCATATTTATCACCCATTATTAGCATTCTTCATCAACTCATAGTATTTAGTGCTGACATTCAGCACTTCCCTTATTTTATACCATATTACATACAAAGCTTTTGCTGTGAGATTTTAGTTAATCAGGAAACAAAGCTAAAAGCTGTTCTACTTTCTCTCAGGAAGAGAAATAACAAAGTCAGAAATATATCAAAAAAGAAAAACTTACTCTTCATGGAATCCTCTGAAGCCATTTAAGGTAACTTTTCCTCCTATAAAGACAAAAATATCACAGAATGTTTAAAGTTTCTTCACTGTTCTTTGAGAGAAAAGTGGAAAGGAGAAGGGAAACATTAGCAGAGCAACAAGAAATAATATTAATACTGTGATTATGAAATATAATCACAGTATTAATATTTGTGTTAATATTTCATTGAGGTATTCCTATAATTTGGACTTGTCTATAGAATTATCAGCAAAAAAAATCTTATGAAGTTTTTGTGCATAACTTAACCATAATTGTTCAGAACTAATAAATTAGACTTGTTTCAAATAAAAAGATTGTTAGATGAAACCTTTAGCAATAATTGTAGAAGGTTTGTGAAAAGAAAACTTTGGGGAAAGTTTTTAATGTGTGGTCGAGCTGGCTAAGATTAAAAATGGATTTAATTATGTAAATAGTTTAAATCTGCACCAGCTTACTCTTGATATTCAGAGTTTGTTCCTCTTTCTGTTAAAAGGATAAAATTTTTTGGACTGTGGGTCTGCTCCTGATAAGATATTGTAACAAGTTTTCTGCCTAGAAAACAAAGATTCTATCTTTTATCAAAATAACTTCCTGGGTTTTATGTTGTCTTAATCAGGTCTTTGAGTGCTTAAGGAAACTGAATGCTTTCCATAGGAAAGGTTAGCCTTTTGAATTCAGAATGCTCTAGTTCACTTTCATGAAAAGGCAGCAGCAACAAAATAAAGCCCATTCTCTTTCTGTAAACTGACCCCTCGTTGCCAGACTTTTGCTTGTAACGTGGCAGCAGTTCACTCCTGAGTCAGGGAAATTAAGATGGGTAAACAATGGTTGTACATTAAATGAATAGACAGGGCCTGGGAAACCCAAGACGGCTGCTTGCTTCTTCCAGGGCCCTGGCAAACCTCATTTTTTTCAGTGTTAGCATTCTTTCACATACCAAAGAGCATTTAATCTGGACTTCATTCAACTGCTAGTGAGTATGGGTTATCAGTACAATCTGGCTGTTCGGTGTACATTTTCTGGAAGGGTTGACGTTTTCCCCTGCCACAAGGCTAAGGCTATTGCCTTCACAGTGACAAAGAAACTGAGAAAATGTTTCCCACTTGGGGTATACCTCGAGGCTATTTACATAGCCCCATGACATGCCGTGGGGACATGCCATGGGACGGTGGCTTGGGATTTGTCCTTGTTTTCCCTCCCTGCCTCTGATTGTGGGCTCATTACACTGAGGACTTGTTAACCTATGAAGATTTGCCTCTGCTGCAAAAAACCTTGCGGCCTTGCTGAACCACCTACAACAGTGAGGATGGGCAGTAAATCCACAGAAAATTCAAGGTCCAGGCACCACACTAACGTTCTTGGGAGTCATATGGTCAGGTAAGACCCACATTGTCCCTGAGTCTGTCACAGACAAACTACAAGCCTATCATTACCACAGAATGCGAAAGAGGTACCGGCTTCTGTGGGAATCTGGGAGCACTGGTGAATATTTATACCCCATTTAGCATCATACCTTCAGCCATTCTATCACCTGGTTTAAAAGGGCCATATGGGGGGAGCCAAACAATAAGCTGCCTGTGAAAATTCTGGTCAAATAGATTAAAGTCCTTGGAATTCCCCAGGTGGGGTTGACATTTGAATCAGATATTTCAGTCACCCAGGAAGGCATGGGCTGGGTATTATGGCAAAAAATAGAGGCTATCCCCTGGATTTTGTTCCCTATTGTGGAAGGGGGCAGAAATCAGTTATACTCACTAGCACTGCAGTTCCTGGCAGTGTATAGATAGTGCTAACACAGGCGGAGCCTCTTACCAAAGAGCAGCCAGTTACAGAAGAACGTTCCCTTCCCATCAGAAACTGGATTGACAAATGTTCCCCTGACCTACATCTGCTACAGCTCAGACTACTATGCTGACCAAATGGCGAATATTCCCATAGCAAAGGCGTACTACCCTCCAATTACTGCTGCTCCCACCCCTGTGTCAACCCCTGCAACCTGCCAAAAGAATAGGGAAACTTCCAACTGGGACCCGGTACACCAATGGCTCAGCTGGGGTAATCCATCTACCCGGATGGCAGTTTCAGCCCAACCATCCCCTGACACCACCTAGGCTGCTTTAAGAGCTGTCTGGTTGGTGATCATACCTGAACCTTAGCCACCGATCCTGTATACTGCCAGTTGGGTTATGGCTTAGACAGTAAACACAGAGGAGTGAATAATTATGAACAAGCATTTATGGAGACGGTAGATGTAGAAACGTTTTTGGACTCACGTGCAAGAGTCTGAGGCAGATCTTGTTTTCCATGTCTCTGTCCAGAAGGTGTCTGTACCTCCAGGAGGCAGATGACTTGGCAAAAATACATGCATTAGCAGCTGACCTGTCAGACCCTGTAGATTGGGTACTATGATGTCCACTCTTCCGGTGTACCCAAATAGGATGGTGTATAGCCACAGAGGCAGGGCTGCCTTTAAATATAATGACTGGTCAATAGAGTTACTGAATGGAGATTCCATCTCCTATATAACCCACAGGCAACTGGGTTGGTATGCAACAGCAAAGTTAAGAACTGGAATACCTACTTGGGCCAAGTAGACAGATGTGCTTTCCCAAGCATTAATACATTTAATAACCACCCTGTGGGGTGCACTGCTCCACATGTCAGGCTGGGAACTCAGCCTAAGGCACCCAGTAGGGAAAAAGTATAGAAAACAAAGGACACAGCAATAGATAAGATGTTTGCCAGGGCCAACAAGCTATTGTCCCTGGAACGGAGACACTTACTGGAATCTGTAAAGAGACTTTCCACTGGGATGGGTCAGGTACCTCATGCTCCTGCATGGGAAGAACTGCTCAGTCTCTGGTGGGACCCATGGAAACATGCTATCCATAGACCAGTTCATGCAACACTGAAAGAGGAAAGAATCTGGCCAGATTTCCATGGCTGCAGCCATGTTAATATCTAAGATTATTGTGCAAATAAAATTGCCATAACCCTACTAAATATTTAGCTTTCTGATCTTAAATTTATTTCTACATCCAAATATTTCTAATTTGTTCCACATCCAAACTGAATCTTGTGTTTTTTATACCATATAAGTCTGTTAAAATGGCTTCTGTTATTACATAATGAAAACTCAAGTAAATGCTTTAAATGATCCGACCCAAGCCTAGGTGAGCTACTCAATCACTGGTTTGGGGCCTAGAGGTCATGATGGGGGGAAATGTTACTAATACCTGGACTGCTGCTTTTAATTTTTCTCTTTTCTGTCTGTACTGTTGCAGCAGATTGTGTCTCCAATATGATCAACTGGCGACTAAGCAAGCTACTTCCCTGCTACTGAAGCCCCTTGCGGACCACTCAGAGCACCTGGCGGCAGAGAGAGGCATGTGAGATTGTAAGAGGCAGTCCCAAGGGGGTCGAGTGTGAAAGAGACTGTCCAAGATATGATTGATCTCTGACCCAAAGCTGGACCTGGGCCAGAACAGAGGTTGCTTCCTACAAACCCTCCTCTGAGACAGAATGAATAGCAGTTATGATCAGACAAACAAATCAGCGCCTCTCCCTGGCCTCCTCCTGAGTGCCAGTTCCTGGAATAAGCTGCTGTTGTCCTGACCTGGTGAAGCATGTAAAGATATTTTCTGTACCTGGAAGTACCCATGACAATCCCCTTCCTCTACAAAATTCTTGGAGCTCCGTGATGCTTGGCAGGAACCAATTGCATCTTGCAGCTGCCCAAGACACACTTGGTATGTACGCTTCCCTTAATAAGCCCCATTACTTACCAGGCTGCAGTGGCCAGCCTCTTTCTTTAGTCTTCAAGTTTGGGGTATTTTCCCTGGGTCTTCCTGTACAAGCCAGGGCCCAGGCTGTCTTGTGGATGGGAGACATGGGCTATATCAGGAGCTGGAACAGCATGCCTGCATCAGTGGCGACCTGGTCTGGTGATCTGTTCCCGTGACAATTTTCCCCACAATGGGGGAAGAGAGGGTGTGGAAGAACAAGGCTAGAAGTGTAACCAAATGGTGCAAGTTGATCAGAGTGGAAGGTGACAAACACACCAAGATCTGTGCCCTCCCAAACATTAGTCATGCTATGCTGATGGCTCTCTGGAAGCCTGTGAACAATTATTACATCCATGACTCTTACTAATTACATCCACGGTGTTGTTATAGCTTAAATGTATTGCCAGCCTCCCAATAGTTCTGGCTCAAGTGGAATAGAAAGCAAAAGATACCTTTATCAAGGAATTATGCTGTCCCTTTGATAGCCTTACATCGGGAAAACTGATAAATTGTAGTATTTATAATATAATAATGTCTATTGAATTGAAGCTAATGAGATCCTGATGGCATTTGTTGGTATATTCACAAACCTCCTCTCAATAACACTAAAGGTCTCCAGAATGGGTCTACAATTGAGCTCAAGACAGCTGTCCTAGGAGGGCTGAATGTAAATTTATTCTGGTTTCTCTGCACTTTAGTGGCAGCCCATCAACAGTTCTAGAATGTTCGTATCCTATTATGCTACGTGTCTGCTAATCACGAGAGAGGTGGAGATAGTGCTACAAGCAAATCATCGTCTTGCCAGGACCTACATTTTGGCCCCAGCCCTCCAAAATAAGCACCTTCTTGTATTCCTTCACACCATCCATGCCCCAACTACTATACCCAAACCCACCTTGACAACTGAGGGATACTATGCTAATTTTAGAATAAATGACCACTAAGATTGTATAATATGCAGTATTAAGCATAGAAGCAAAAAGGGCACCCACATTTTAAACTACAACAGGTATATAAGTGAAATGTTTCATAACATAGCAAAGTACTTGGTATTGATTTCACTTACTTTTTACCTATATCTGCAGTAGTCTTAGGGAACAAACGAGGGAGAGAATAAGAGGGAATTTTATATTTAAGTAAGACATTCAAATGTTACAATGAGCTTAACATTAATACACACACCCTGTAAAAGCCAATTTGTTTATGTCTACAACATAGACCACTAGAAGGAAAGGCCACAAAAGAATAGTTCACTGGTTAGAGGGATTGTAAGCAGTTTTAATTTGGTACTATTCTAAAATTTCTAGTTAACAGATTGAGAGAAAGTACATTAATACCCACTAGAAGTCTGGATCAAAATGGATTCAAATGTGTGGCTACAGAGTAGCAGGGACCAGAGAAATGCAGATGACAAGCTTTGTTCTAGATAAAGGATTAGAACTGACTCTGGAAGACCTGGGGATGGGAAAGGAAAACTTGCTAAAGTGAAATGACCAACTCTAACCTAAAGGCCCATACAGAGACAGACAGGACCTGGGACACATTCCAAGTGCTCAACTGGCCTGGGCAGGATCCCCATATAAACTAGTTGGCTTCTGCACTTGTTGTAGCCATTCGTGAGGTAGGACAGGGCCCAGGGGATGTCTGAGAGAGCCTCACTGTCTTGGTGCTGGAAAAGAATGGATAGTTATTTTGGCCCAGTGATCCCACTTCTAGAAATATATCCTAAGAAACAAAAAATACGAACTACATGCACCCCTATGTTCACAGCAGCACAATTGACAATAGCCAAGATTTGGAAACAGCCTAATTGCTGGTCAGCAGATGAGTGGATTAAAAAGCTGTGGTATATTTAAACAAAAAACCCAGCTAAATCAGAAATGAAAGAAGTGTCAACCAACACCACAAAAGTATTAAAAATCACCAGGAAATACTATGAAAAATTACATACCAACAAATTGGACAATCTGGAAGAAATGCATAGATTCCTAGAAATATATAATCTCCCAAGAATGAATCAGATATAAACAAAAAGTCTAAACAGACCAATAACTAGTAACAAAAATCAAATTAGTTAAAAACTCCCAACAAACAAAACTCTTGGGCTAGATGGCTTCACATTATTGGTTTTACAAAGCAGTCAAAGACAATTAATAACTATCCTTCTGAAATCAAAACTTAAAAAAAATTGCCCTAGTCAGTTTATCTGCCTGAGAACTGAAGGGTCCTGGATTCGATTCCAGTCAAGGGCAGATAACCTCGGTTGCAGGGTCCTCCCTAGTATGGTCCCTGACTGGGGCTCATGCAGGAGGCAACCAATCAGTGTGTTTCAATATTTCTGTCTTTCCCTCTCTCTTCTATTCTCTTAATCAATGGAAAAATATTCTCGGGTGAGGATAAAGATAAATAAGACACAGCCGAAACCGGTTTGGCTCAGTGGATAGAGCATCAGTCTGCGGACAGAAAGAACCCAGGTTCGATTCCGGTCAAGGGCATGTACCTTGGTTACGAGCACATCCCCAGTAGGGGGTGTGCATGAGGCAGCTGATGTCTCTCTCTCATCCATGTTTTTAAATCTCTATCCCTCTCCTTTCCTCTCTGTAAAAAATCAATAAAATATACATTAAAATAAAAAAAAATAAGACGGAACAGATTGATGTTTACCAGAGGTGGGGGGTTAGAGATAGGGGAAACTGTGTGGAAAAGGTAAAGAGATTAAAAAGTACAAATTGGTAGTTACAAAATAGTCACAGGATATAAAGTACAGCAAAGGGAATATAGTCAATATTATAAATATTATGTAGGATACCATGTTGGTACTTGAAATATTGGGGGAGGGGGGTCACTTTATAAAGTATCTGATTGTCTAACCACTATGCATACACCTGAAACTACTACTGAATTCTATCTAATAAGAGTAATATGCAAATTAACCATCACTCCACTACCCACAAAAAACACACCCACCAGCCAATCAGGAGAGAGTATGCAAATTAACCCAACCAAGATGACTGTGGCCACAGAGCAAGCAGGAGACTTGGGTTTCCCCGGCAATGGAGGAAGCCAAGCTTTCCGCGCACCCTGGCCAGCCCAGGCCTCCACTCAAGGCTACAAAGTTTCAATTATAGAAGATAGATACCAGATACCAGGCCCTCCGCTTGGGTCATCAAGGGGCATGGCTGGCCTGCAAACCACCACAGGCCCCTCGCCCCAAGGGAACCCCCACCCTGATCTGAGACACCCTTCAGGGCAAATCAGCCAGCCTCCACCCATGCACCAGGCCTCTATTCTATGTAATAAGAGAGAAATATGCAAATTGACCATCACTTCAAAACACAAGATGGCTGCCCCCATGTGGTCAAAGATCCTGCCCCCATGTGGACACAAGATGGACCTAAGGGGAGGGAAGTTGGGAAAAATCAGGCCTGCAAAAGAGGGCAGTTGTGGGCAACAAGCCCGCAGGGGAGGACAGTTGGGAGGGACCAGGCCTGCAAGGGAAAGCAGTTAGGGGTAACCAGGCTGGCAGGGAAGCAGTTAGGCATCAATCAGGCTAGCAGGGGAGTGGTTAGGGGGTGATCAAGCTGGCAGGCAGAAGTGGTTATGGGCAAACAGGAAGGCAGGCAGGTAAGCAGTTGGGAACCAGCAGTCCTGGATTGTAAGAGGGATGTCTGACTGCCCATTGAGGCCTGATCCTATAAGGTCAAGAGCACATACTTTGGTTGCAAGGTCCTCCCTGGCCCGGGCCCTGGTTGGGGCTCGTGCAGGAGGCAATGTGTTTCTCTCACATCAATGTTTCTCTGTCTTTCTCTCTTCCACACTCTCTGAAAAATCAATGGGAAAAAAATGTCTTCAGGTGAGGATTAAAAAAAAATTAACAATCAAAAAAAAGATAAAATTGCATCAAAAAATAATAAGTTACTGAGGAATAAATTTAATCAAAGAGGTAAATGTCCTATATTCAGAAAACTATAAGACATTTAAGAAAGAAACTGAAGTTGATACAAATAAATGAAAAATATACCATGCCCCTGGATTAGAAGACTTAACATCATTAAAATGTCCATTCTATCTATAACAATCTATAGATTCAATGCAATCTCTATCAAAATACTATGGCATTTTTTCACAAAACTAGGACAAAAAGCTGAAAAATTTATATGGAATCACAAATGACCCCAAATAGTCAAATCATTCTTGAGAAAAAAGGGCAAAGCTGTAGATATCCACTACCTGATATCAAACTATACTACAAAGAGAATCCAAGATGGTGGCACTTGTGGGTATGTAGCTAAAAAAATCTAAAACACTAATTTGAAGATATATGTATCCCTATGTTCACTGCAGCATCCTATCTAATAAAAGAGTAATATGCAAATTGACCATACCTCTGCTACACCACAAGCCACGCCCACTAGCCATGCCCACGAGCCAATCAGGAATGAGTATGCAAATTAATTCCAACCAAGATGGCTGGAGCCACAGAGTGAGCAGGAGGGAGGCTTGGGTTTCCTCGGCAATGGAGGAAGCCAAGCTTTCTACACACCCTGGCAGGCCCAGGCCTCCACTCAATGCTACAAAGTTTCAAGTATAGAAGATAAATAAATCCCAACAGAAATGGCTGTGGTCACTGAGCAAGCAGGCAGCTTGGCTCCACTCCAGGCTACAAAGTTTTAGTTGTAGAAGATAAATAAATCTCACATACCTGGGCCTCTGCTTGGGTTACCGAAGGGCATGGCCAGCCTGCAAACCACCACAGGCCTCTCAGGCCACTCCATGCTCCAAGGAAACTCCCACCCTGATCCAGGACACCCTTCAGGGCAAACCAGCTGGCCCCCACCCATGCACCAGGCCTCTATCCTATCTAATAAAAGAGTAATATGCAGATTGACCATCATTCCAACACACAAGATGGCTTCCCCATGTGGTCAAAGATCCTGCCCCCATATGGACACAAGATGGCCTGCAAGGGAGGACAGTTGTGGGTGATCAGGCCAGCAGGGAAGAGCAGTTGGGAGGGACCAAGCCTGCAAGGGAGGACAGTTGGAGGCAATCAAGCCTCCAGGGGAGGGCAGTTAGGGATGACCAGGCCAGCAGAGGAGGGAAGTTGAGGGTGACTGGGCCTGCAGGGAAGGGCAGTTGTGGGGGACCCAGGCCTGTAGGAGAGAGCAGTTGGGAGAAACCAGGCCTGCAGGGGAGGGCAGTTATGGGCAAACAGGCTGTCAGGGGAGCAGTTAGTCATCAATCAGGTTGGCAGGGGAATGGTTAGGGGCAATCAGGTCTAGCGACAGCCTCCTGACACACTGGGCCAGAGGATACTTCTAGGGTGTCCAGGAAGGTGGCGGAGAGACTCTCTGTGGACCTGCCGCCCACCTGACAGTAGCACAGGGCCCAGCACAACAAAAAATGGACCAGCGCCTATGAGGGCCCTGCCACCCGCCAGTTCTGGTGGATCCCGCCTCAAAAGGAAACTCAGTCTTTGGTTTCTTTGTTCAGTCTATCCTGGCTAAAGAGGAGCAGCTGGGCACATTTTAGGGGAGAATTAAGACTCTAAAACACTGTATTTTGTTCCGTGGAGATTGCTTCCCGGTTGTCTTGGGTCTAAATTCCGGGTGATTGTGGGGCCTGGCTCTGCCACTGGGACCCACATCTTCCAATTGGCCTATATTTGTTGTGGGGGCACAGAAAAAGGGGAACACATTTTTGATGCAATGGATTTGACCAACAGACAAGTCAAGTGCCAGGCTGTACCTAATGCACACAGACACAAGCTCTGAGTCCACCTGGCCAGAGGGAGCTCAGGGCCTATTTACAGACCCTTCTGGTGGTTTCTGTTTCCTTGCTGAAGCCCCCGCATCCTGATCCAACCTCCCAGTCCCTCAGGGCAAGCTGGCCAACCCCTACCTGTGCATGAATTTGTGCACCGGGCCTTTAGTTATTTATAATAGCCAAGTTATAGAAGCCACCTAAGTATCCATCAATATACAATTAAATAAAAAAGTGTGGTACATATATACAATGAAATATTACTGAGCCAAAAAAACAAAAATGAAATCTTGCCATTTACAACATGGATGGACCTAAGGAGTATTATAAAATAAGTCAGAGAAAGACAAGCACCATATGATTACACTTACATGTAGAATCTGAAAAATGAACACACTCATAGATACAGGAAATGGATTAAAGGATCTGGGTTTGATTCCAGTCAAAGGCACATGCCTGGGTTGTGAGCTTGATTCCCAGTAGTGGGTGTGTAGGAGGCAGCCAATTAATGATTTTCTCTCATCATTGATGTTTTTCTCTCCCTCTTCCTCTCCCTTCCTCTCTGAAATCAATAAAAATAATATTTTAAAAAAGAAATTTAAAATTTTTTTAAAAAGAATGTCTTTTTTAAAAAAGTATATAGTAAAAGAAACAACAAGGAAATTAAAATACTAAACTAGAAAATATCCATTTAACACAAAAGAAGATAGAGAATAGTGGAGGACTAGAGGCACATGCATGCAATGTTTTTCAACCACAATGGAATGAAATTAGAAATAACATTTTGGAAATTCACAAATTTGTAGAAATTAAATAACACACTCCTAAATAACCAATGGTTCAAAGAAGAAATCACAAGGGAAATTAGAAATACTTTGAAGTGAATGAAACAAAAACACAACATACCCAAAACATGAAATGAAGCTCAAACAGAACTTGGAAACATAAAGCCAGAAATGCAATATTAGAAAAGTAGAAATATCTAAGTCATAATATAACTTTATACCTTAAAAAACTAGAAAAATTAGAGCAAACTAAACCCAAAACAAGGAGAAAAAGGAAAATATTAAATATTATAGTAGAAATAAATGAAACAGAATGGAAAAATAGGGAAAAATCAATGAAACCAAAAATTAGTTCAATTGATCAACAAAAATGACAAATATTTAGCTAGGCTAACACAGAGAAAAAGAGAAGACTAAAGGTATTAAAACTAGGAAAGAAAGTGGTTACATTACTATTAAGCTTACAGAAACAAAAATGATTAGAGACTAGATAAAGTATGCCAACAAATTAAATAATCTAAGAAAGGACAAATTCCAAGAAAAACACAAACTACCAAAAATGGCTCAAAAATAAATAGAAAATGAAGAAACCAAGATGGCAGCATATGTGAACACCTAGACTGATGCCTTGCACAACAATTTCAAAATTACAACTAAAGACAGATGGACATCATCCAGAACCACAGGAAAGCTGGCGGAGTGGGAATTCTACAACTAGAAGGAAAGAGACCCAGAAGAGCTGCAAAAAGCTGAAGTACAGACACATGTGCATGGAGAAAGCGGGCGGTAGAGTGCCTAGCTGGCTTCCTCTTGCAGGAGGGAGACGGAGACGCCCAACCCCTTATCCTACTGCACTGAACCCCAGTTCCAGGAAAGACTCATAAGGGGGAAGTCTGGACTCTTGTGAAAAGGGAGGAGTGCATGGAGATCTGGGGAAGCTGCAAAAGGGCAGAGGTCTGGGGGCATGCACACCACTATGAACAGAGAGGATGGAATGCTGATTGTGGCACTGGCTTTCTCTAGTGGGCGGGGGACAGAGCCTCCCAACTGCATTGATCTCCACTTCTGACTGCACTGAACCCTAGTTTCGGGAGAGACCCTGGGAACCCAGACTCATACAGGTCCCGGAGCGCAAGGGAACTGAAAAGGCAGAGGTCTAGAGGCACGCACACGTGTGCAGAGAGAGGGCTGCAGCGATTACCGAGAGACACCAGGGGCTGCGTAGGGCAGAGCTGACTGGAAGCCAAGATTGTCTGCTCAGCCCTGAGACTCGACCCCATCCAAGACAGAAGCTCCCAACTGCACTGAAATCCAGGTCGGACTGCACTGAACCTCAGTTTCAGGCGAGACCTTGGGGACTCAGACTCATACGGGTCCCCGGAGCACACAGAAAGGCAGAGACCTGGAGGCGCAAACCCCTACACACAGAGAGGGCTGCAGTGATTACCAAGGGACACTGAGACCAGGGGCTGACGGGAAGCCAAGGCTGTATGCTCAGCCCTGAGACTCTGCCCCATCCAAGCCTAGCTCAGAGGCTTTTGAAATCTTGCAAGTTTTAAGGCAGAGTACAGCACAGAAGTTCTCCAGGCGTAGACAAAGCTGATCTTCACAACCAATTGGCTTGGAGGTCAATTCCCCACAGTGGTACCAACAACAATTAAGACTTAACTACAACAAGACTGTACTCACAGTTCACAAAGGGGTGCACCAAGAGAGTCCACCTCAGGTAACTGGGGAGGCAGAGCTACTGGGCCATATAGGACACCTACCACACAAAGCTACTCTACTCAGGGAAGCAGAAAATGCAGAGACAAAGGAACAGATCACAAACAAAAGAAATTGAGGAAAATAAACAACTGGATATAGAGTTCAAAACCACAGTTATAAGGTTTTTCAAGAATGTCCTAGAAAAAATGGATAAATTTAGCAAGACCCAAGAGGAGATGAAAAAGGACCAATTAGAAATTAAACATACACTGAAATAAAAAATATTATACAGAGACATAATAGCAGACTAGAGGAATGCAAGAGTCAAGTCAAAGATTTGAAATACAAAGAAGCAGAAAACACTCCACTGGAAAAGCAAAAAGCAAAAAGAATTTAAAAAATGTGAAGATAGTGTAAGGAGCCTCTGGGACAACTTCAAGCATACCAACATCAGAATTATAGGGGTGCCAGAAGAAGAGAAAGAGCAAGGTACTGAAAACCTATTTGAAGAAATAATGACTGAGAACTTCCCACATCTGGTAAAAGAAATAGACTTACAAGTCCAGGAAGCACACAGAACCCCAAACAAAAGGAATCCAAAGAGGACCATACCATGACACATCTTAATTAAAATACCAAGAGCAAAAGACAAAGAGAATATTGAAAGCAGCAAGAGAAAAACAGTTAATTGCCCACAAGGGAGCACCCACACAATTGTCAGCTGATTTCTTAACAGAAACTATGCAGGCCAGAGGGGAGTGGCAAAAAATATTCAAAGTGATGAATAGGAAGAACCTACAACCAAGATTATTCTATCTAGCAAAGCTATCATTCAGAATTGAAGGACAGATAGAGACCTTCACAGATAAGAAAAAGAAAAAGGAGTTCATCAACAACAAATCAGTATTATATGAAATGCTGAAAGGTACTCTTTAAGAAAAGGAAGAAGAAAAAGGTAAAGATAAAAATTATGAACAACAAATACGTAGCTATCAATAAGTGAATCTAAAAATCAAGTGAATTAAAAATCTGATGAACAAAATAAACTGGTGAATATAATAGCATCAGGGGCATAGAAAGGGGGTGGACTGACAATTCTCAGGGGGAAAGGGGTTGGGGGGTGCAGGGAGAAACTGGACAAAAATCATACACCTATGGATGAGGACAATGGGGGAAAGGTAAGGGCAGAGGGTGGGGTGGGAGCTGGGTGGATGGGGAGCTATGGGAGGAAAAAAGAGGAACAATTGTAATAATCTGAACAATAAAGATTTATTTAAAAAAAAAAAAAGAAAATGCTTCACAGATATTTGGTTCAAGTGTAAAATTTTTGCACCTGGCAAAGTCGTGTTCCTAGGCTGAAGAAACTCCAAGGAGGCTAGTCACTAGGAAAAGGAAGTGGGGCATTGCTACGTGATATCATTACCCGGCAACCACAGCAACCGTTTCAGGGTTGGGCTGGGCTGCGGGCCACATTTTGCATCAGGGGGTCTCGGCAGTGTCAGCTACGGTTTGGTGAGCTGTCGCTCTATGGTAGTGGCAGGGCCTACATCCCACTTGGGGAAAGCCAAGTGTTACTTTGTCAGTGCCAGGTCTGCAGTGCTGTTTCTCTGTAAATGACCAGTGCATGTCACGGCAGCTTCTGCATTGAGCATGTTCCCCCTGGTGGTTAGTGTATGTCATAACGACTGGTTGGATGGTCAGAGGGACACAGAGCATATTAGCCTTTTATATAGAGAGATAGCCAAAAAGTGGAAACAACCCAAATGTCCACCATCTAATGAATGAATAAACAAAAAGTGGTACATCCATACAATGAAATTTCATTCAGCCACAAAAGGAATGAAGTAATGATACATGCTACAACATGAATGAACCTTGAAAACATTATGCTCTGAGTGAACAGAATTGTTAATCCACTCTCTTTCTATTATATTCACCAGTTTATTCTGGTGAATAAACTTATACTTATAAGTTTTAAGTATTAATTATAAGGAAGCTGGGTCCAGACACAGAAGGCCACATATTGAATGATTCTATTTATATGAAATGTTCAGAATAGGTAAATCTATAGAGACAAAGTAGATTTGTGACCAACATAAGGGAGGGAGAAGGAGGACTAAAGAATGACTGCTTAACGGGTTTAGAGTTTCTATTTGAGGTGATGAATATGTTCTGAAATTAGGTAGTGGTAATGGTGGCACAACGTTATGAATATACTAAAAACCACTGATTATATACTTTAAAAAAGTGAGTTCTGTGACATGTGAGTTATACTTTTTTCAGAGTCACACTAATCTATATGTATAAAAGCCTAAACAACCATTCAACCGTTCAACCGTTTGATCATTCAACCACTCGACCAGTATCTATGATACCCACTGACCACCAGGGGGCAGTTGCTCAATACACAGGCATGGAAACATGGAAGAGACTGATGAATCTCAGAAGGGAGGGGTAAAGGGGGGGGTCTGCAGGGATTGGGCTGAAACTGGCAGTCCAACATCCCTTGAGGTGTTTCGGATTGCAAGAGGCTGCAGGCCATGCTGAGGGACCCTCCTGGTGCATGAATGTGTGCACCAGGTCTCTAGGGTAGGATAAAAAAATAACTCTTTAGTTTCATAGTTTCGTCTTTCTTTGGTGGGACTAATCTTAGGGACTATTCTAGATAAATGAAGCTAAGGAGAAACTTGCTTCAGAATCCTATGGCAATTCAAAGAATGATTACAGCACCTCTATACAATAGCCGGTAACACATCATCAAATCCACTTGCCAGATTCAATCAACCTCTGGTCTCTAAGAGCCCTAAGCCTCACAGGGTGCATTCGTGCACATAGATAGTTACAGTGGGACAAGGGGTGGATCATTAAAGTCATGTAGAAAAGCTACTGGAGTTCTAAGAAAGGAAACCTCCTAGCCAGGGCACTCTGGAAAGGATTCACAAAACAATATTGGCCTAGAAGTCAAACCAAGATCTTCATTTAGTGAGGTTGGGTGGATGGAGAAGGAAAGACAGAGGGTAGCATTCAAATCCTAGATAAGACTTTAGAGGCTGAGTGACTAGATACCTCTACTGAGATATAATCTTTAGGACTCCTCATTTCCTATTTAGAGCTGAGTGGTAGCAAGTGAGTTTTTAATTAGAAGCAGCATTTCTCTCCAGTATAACATAGATCCCAGACTCACAGAAACAAAAATAACAACCCATAGCTTTCTGACATCAGTTTAGTTCAAGCCAAAGTCTCTCTTCCCTAAAGACCATCAATTAGAGTTTGCAACTTCTGAATCCATTAAACATTTTCCAGCCAGAGACACTAAGGCTGTATTTTATACACAGCTGTTCTAATTGCTATGTTCCAGATGTACCCCTTTGGTCAGTTTTTCAGAAGCTCGGTCCAAGGAAAGGTTGATAGTATTTCCTCTCTTTCAGGCCTGCTCATATTTCTTGGCCTTCTTCAGCTTCAGGCTGACGGCTGTCCACTGTTGCCACTTCATCTAGTTTTTAAAAGAAAGAACTGGGGTACTTAAGAGCTAGGCAGTCAGGCTGTCACCACATTCAGCTTTTAGAACATGTGTAAAGCATCTGATTTCACTTTTACGAATGCCAGAGAAGTTAAGATCACACAGCTAGTAAATAGTATCAGCTGGTTTTACCTTCACCTCTTACTCCTTCTATACCACACCCAGAAAAATAGTCAATCTTCCTCCCAAAGTAAATGAAGATCATGTACACCCCAGGCAGGCCAGGATTCTCAACATCCCATTGCCCCGAGTCTGAGCACAACCTCATTGGTGCCTGAGCCTTGCAATGTAGGGATCCAAGTGAGACTGGAGACTTGAAGAGAGAGCCCATGCCCCAGACATCCCTGACTATTTTAACAGTTAGGGAGTCAGTCTATGTGTCCTTCAAGTCTTAATTCAGTTCCAAGAGTTTTACTTGGATACCAGATTAAGGGAGAATAAAATTGAAAACAACCCTTTTCTCTTTATATCAAGCAAAACTCACAGACTTGACAGCATTGAGGGTCCTGGGGAAATATCTAACTTTTATAGATAAACTAGAGGCCCAGTGCACGAAATTTGTGCATGGGGGAGAGGGGCTGTCCCTCAGCCCAGCCTGCACCCTCTCCAATATGGGACCCCTCGAGAGATGTCCAGCTACCCGTTTAGGCCCAATCCCACCAGGATTTGGTCTAAACGGGCAGTCGGACATCCCTCTTACAATCCAGGACTGCTGGCTCCCAACTGCTCACCTGCCTGCCTTCCTGATTGCTCCTAACTGTTTCTGTCTGCCAGTCTGATCATCCCCTAACCACTCCCCCTGCCAGCCTGATTGATGTCTAACTGCTCCCCTGCTAGCCTGTTGCCCCTAACTGCCCTCCCCTGCAAATCTGGTCCCTCCCAAATGCCTTCTCCTGTTGGCCATCTTGTGGTGGCCATCTTGTGTCCACATGGGGGCAGGATCTTTGACCACATAGGGGTAGCCATCTTGTGTGTTGGAGTAATGGTCAGTTTGCATATTACTCTTTTATTAGATAGGATGAGTTTTAAGTATTAATTATAAGGAAGCTAAAATGTATTAAGATACTTCTGGTTTCTCCATAAAAGACCCTGAGTAGCCACAGAAATCTTGAGGAAAAACACAGTTGGAGGAATCACACTACCTGATATCATACTATGCTACAAGGCCATAGTAATCAAAACAGCATGGTAATGGCATAAGAGCGGACACAGATCAATGAAACAGAACAGAAATAAACCCATAACTATATGCTAAATTAATATTTTCAAAAAGAGGCAAGCCGAAACCGGTTTGGCTCAGTGGATAGAGCGTCGGCCTGGGGACTGAAAGGTCCCAGGTTCGATTCCGGTCAAGGGCATGTATCCTGGTCGCGGGCACATCCCCAGTGGGAGGCGTGCAGGAGGCGGCTGATCGATGTCTCTCATTGATGTTTCTAACTCTTTATCCCTCTCCCTTCCTCTCTGTAAAAAATCAATAAAATATATTTTTTAAAAAAAGAGGCAAGAACATATAAAGACAAACTAATAAATGGTATTGGGAAAACTGGACATGTAAATGCAAAAAAATGAAACTAGATCACCTTCTTTCACTGTGTACAAGAATAAACTCAAAATGAATTAAAGACTTACATACAAGACTTGAAACTATAAAATTCCTATAAGAAAAAATAGGCAGTATAATCTCAGATATTTCTCTTAGTAATTTTTTTTCTTATATATCTTGTTAGGCAAGAAAAATAAAAGAAAAAATAAACAAATATAACTGTATCAAACTAAAAGTTTTTGCACAGCAAAAGAAAACATCAACAAAATAAAGAGACAACTCACTGAATAAAACATATTCACCAATGATACAACTAATAAGGCATAAATTTATAAAGAGCTCATACAACTCAATACCAAAAAACAATAGACACTTCTCCAAAGAGGACATGTAGATGGCCAATAGACATATGAAAATATGCTCTACCTCATTAATCATCAGAGAAACACAAATTAAAATCAGAATGAAATAGCACCTTATACCTATCAGAATGGCTATCATCAATAAAACAACAAACAATAATTGTTGGCCAAGGATGTGGACAAAAGGGAACTCTAGTACACTGCTGGTGGGAATGCAGACTGGTACAGCCATAATGAAAAACAGTATGGAGTTTCCTCAAAAAAATTAAATATATAACTGCCATTTGACCCAGTGATCCCACTTCCATGAAGATATCCTAAGAAAACTGAAACACCAATCAAAAAGAATGTATGCACCCCTATGTTCATAGCAGCACCATTTATAATAGCTAAGATCTGGAAACAGCCCAAGTGCCCATCAGTAGATGAGTGGATAAAAAAAAAAGCTGTGGTACATTTATACCCTGGAATACTATACAACAGTAAAAAAGAAGAATCTCTTACCCCTTGAGACAGCATAGGGGGACCTGGAGAGTAATATGCTAATTGTAATAAGCCAGTAAAAGACAAGTATCACATGATCTCACTCATATGTGGAATCTAATGAACAAAATACACTGTTGAGCCGAAACCGGTTTGGCTCAGTGGATAGAGTGTCAGCCTATGGACTGAAAGGTCCCAGGTTCGATTCCAGTCAAGGGCATGTATCCTGGTTGCAGGCACATCCCCAATGGGGGTGTGCAGAAGGGGGCTGATCGATGTCTCTCTCTCATTGATGTTTCTAACGCTCTATCCCTCTCCCTTCCCCTATGTAAAAAATCAATAAAATATATTTTAAAGTAAATTAATTTAAAAAAATAAACTGTTGAACAAAATAGATTCAGAGATATAGAATCATGAACAGACTGTTGAATCTCAGAGGGAAGGCAGGAAGAGATCAACCAAAGAATTTGTAGCATATATACATAACCCACAGACAGACATTAAGGTAGTAGAGGTCTGGGGTGGAAGGCAGGGGCAGGCTAAAAGAGGTCAATGGAAGAAAAAAAGGGAACATCCTATATAATAAAAGCCTAATATGCTAAGTGTCTGTCTGGTTGTCCATTCAACCAATCAAAGCATAATATGTTAATGATAGGCTACAGCCACTCAACTACTCATTATGATGTGCCCTGACCACCAGGGGGCAGATGCTCTGACCAGTAGATTAGCTGGCTGCTGATTAGGAGAACACCAAGTCACCATCATGAGTGACACTTAACACATGGGATGAGGGAAGCACATGTTTTAGGCAATGGGAACAGCAGAGGCCACCTGTGAAACACTCTGCTGCATGCTGCCATCTCATTACTGTTCCACCCACGGTAAGCGGCCCAACCAGCTCAGTTCATGAGACTGCCTGCTTGTGCATAAGAGGCTGGTTAGGTACTAGGGGAGAAAATACTTTTGTTTCTGAGGAGACACAAGGCAGTTGCCTAGTTCTAGAACTGTTGCCATGGGAACCATTCAGCCTTCTGCTACACCCCCAAAATATAGCCATAAGGAACCTTGGAAATGGATCCTGGGGTTTAGAGAACAACCACCTTCCTTCAAATCAAATACCAAATGGAAGGCCTCTGGTGGCATGAGCAGAGAAAGCTCACTTCAGATGGGACAGGGTCCTCCCCTCCCTGAGGTATCTTGAAGGAGCAGTTTGAAAGCCACAGGCTTGGCCAAACCATTTCATTGGGCAACAGTCTGCAAAGCCAGCTGCAAAGCAAACCTCCTGGCTTTCAAAGGCTTCTCCAGTAACAACTCAGAGTGTCTCCTTCCTCTCGCGTTGCTATTTGTAGCACCCAGGAGAGCAGGCCACCGTCATCCTGTACCAGCAGCTTCTCCAAGTTTGATCCAGAAAAGGCCCAACTGGTCCTTTACACAAACGTCAGCAACCGTGTGCGCGCACACACACACACACAGGCTCACCTCAGCTCTGCTGGTTCCCACTCACTGAGAGCCCTGCCCTAGTGTCAGGCAGCAGAGGCCCAGGCAAGAGCCCCTGGCCAGACCATGCTAATGGCCCTGAGTCACTCACTCTGGCTGGGCATCACAGGCCATGTTGTTTTCCTTCTGTTTTTCCAGATCCAGCCAGTCTTTGACTGTCAGCACCTTTCATGAACTAAGAACTGTTCAAAGTAAGACATAACTCAGCATCCAAGAGTTGGATTTCCTAAAGCAGTATTTTCCTGATTTAACATTAACATACACAGCTTAAGAAAATTAAGCTCTTCATAAACGTGTTGAGCATTAACTCCCAACAACCCCACTCCTCCTCCAAGTAACCTCACAGCACCCACCACACACCCCAGCCGCCCTCCTCCTGTGCGGGGGGGGGGGGGCTGATTACAGAAGTGGAGCTTGATGCATGGTATGGGGACACGTTTCTCACTACAGCTATACTGTGGACATCCTGTGATGTTAGGATGTTCAGACCTACATCACTAACGGTCACTTCTTCAAACGAAGTAGCGTTTGTTTTAAGCTAAATCAGCTACACACGGAGTTGGAGTGAGTGAGCTTATTCCCCAGGAAAAATGGAGCAGAACTCTGCTCCAAGATGCACAGGTCAGCAAGCTGACTGGGGACGAGGGGGGTCCCCAAAAAGAGGAGGAGTAGCAGGCCCCAGGATAGGGGCCCCCTCGGCATTCTTTGGCTCCCCAAAGGGTTTTACCAATATGGACAAGACAGATCCACACAACACGCTTGATGCAGGGGACACACAGCCAGGCCTCTCTCCAGGCTCATGCTGGTCCAGAAGGGAGGCCGGTGTCACAGCAAGGAAGGAGGCAGGGGGCCAGGCTCTGTGGGAGGGCGCAGAATCCAGTGGACAAGCCACACAGGTAGGGAAAATGTCCGGAGGCATAGTTCAGGGAGCAGGAACACAGCCAAGGCACAGCTCCCCACACTGCATCCTCTGCTACTCCTAAGCCCCAGTTATACGTAAGGGCCATGCTGTCTGTCCACCCAGACTGGGATCCTGATGTTGACCTTCTCTCTCCCATCTGCTTCCTCCATCAACCCTACCCTCCACTGAGCACAGCTCCTCCGTCTTCCCGATCTCTCCGTGAGCTGATCCCTGGGGGCCACTGGCTCAGCAGCCCTTCCCTAAATACCTTTCCAACAAACGCTTACGTTAAATTCTTGTGCTTCAATTACATAGATGGGTTTGTTGCCTGGTTTGTTTAGGCCACCCTGACTCCTCTGATACTGTGGTAGAAATTACCAATCCCATTTCACAGAGTAGGAAACGGAGGCTGCCAACCTCCATATGACTTGCCCAATGTTGCATGATGGGGAAAGGCCATATCTGTGTGGTCCTGTTTTTGCCTCAGTGCTCTACTCAATCCGGATGCTGAGATCATGCCTGACTTTTTTTCTATAGTGGTAAAATACACCTAAAATGTACCATTTTAACCATTTTTTGAGTGTACAGTTCAGTGGCATTAAGTGCATTAATATTATTATGCAACCAGTATCACCATCCATCTAAAGAACTCTTTCATCTTGCAAAACCAACTCTATGCCCCTTAAACACTGACTTCCCACTCCCGCATCGCCCAGCGCCTGGAACCCACCAATACTTTCTGTCTCTATGAATTTGATGACTCCATGTACCTCATATAAGTGAAATCATACAAAATGTGACCTTTTGTGACTGGCTTATTTCACTTAGTATAATGACCTCCAGGTTCATCCATGTTGTATAGCATGTATCAGGATTCCCCTCTTTTGATTACTGTCTATAAAACAAGAACATGTTTGCATTGTTTTTGTAGCCTCATTACTACTATATTTACAGTGGCAAGCACAAGGTATAGGGTGGGTGGAGTGGTCCCCTGGTAGGGGCCAGTATTGGTCATTGCTATAACTTATAATGGCAGGACTTTTTTAAAGCAGACTAATTTCTGCTTTTTCATTATTATTTTTAAATTTCCTACAATCAATATTTGCCCATATCCCTGACCAACTGCTCTCACCACTCCCCAACTTGGTACATCCCTGGTTATTTATAAACTAGAGGCCCAGTGCACAAAATTCGTGGAAGAGTAGGCCTTCCCAGCCCCGGCTGCCTCAGCCCTTGCAGCCCCGCTGGCTTCATCGGGAAGGTCGTCTGGACAGTCATTGCATTGTTCGACAGTTCGGTCAATTTTCATATTATGCTTTTATTATTATAACTGCCTATTTGTTATATTATTAAAAGGGTTTTTTATGAGACTGACGTGCTACCTACTGTGCTAACGAGGCACCTTTAAAAGGGTTTTTTAAAAGGACCCCAGAAGTGGAGAGTTGATTTTACAGTTCCTCAGGGGATTCAGGGAAGGTTTCATGCTTGAGGTGAGTCTTTGGGAATTCACTGGCGAATATAGTTGTCAACCTTTGGCCTCTGTGTGTGGGAGTTTGTGGGGATGTGGGTCTGTGTGTCTGTGTGTTTGTGTGTATCTGTTTGTGTGTGCTCACATGTGTTAGAAAGTCCCTGGAATCTGGGGGACTTTAACTCCCCAGATGCTGACCCTGAAGGAGCTCATTTTAGACTTTTAGCTCAGAACCAGGAGATGAGGAGGAAAGGAGATATTAAGGAAAGAAAAAAGCAGGTGAAAAGACAGCAAGGGAAACTGAAGGCTGATTATTTACCAGGTCTGGGGGCTCTCTGGTAAAATCAGAACCCGAACCCCTCAATGCAGAAGTTATATCCCAAAGTGTCATTCTGTTTTTGTGGGCCAGTTCACTCTCATAACTTCCAAGGTTTTCTTCCATCTGGTTATCTGAAGAGCTTTTGTTCTGGAGATATGGGAGCAGTCTATAGAATGTTCTCCTTGTTGGGCCTCCAAATAGCAGAATCACAAATTGTACCCAGAATCCACAGTCATGTCTGGCTTTCTCCTGATACCATGTGACCTCAAGAGCTAGGCCATGGACAAAGCTCCATCCAGGAGAAGCTACTGGGCACCTACCCTCTGTTGGCCTCTGTGAGGTTCTGGAGTGAACCAGGCAGGGCTCCTGCTGCCAAGGAACTTGGAACTCACAGCTGTCATTACTTGGGCACCTCGGCTCTAATAATCACATAGGGCCTTTTTGTCCACTGTTAACAACTCACTTGTGTACCAACCTGGTGAAATGGATGTTATTATCCCAAATAAGGAAGATAGGTGGGTACTCAAGGATAACACTGTGTGTCCATTATGATGCTCCCCTTTCTACAATGGCTCCATGGGGCAGCAGGGGTTTGCGGGGGAGAGAGCCATGCTGTCTTCATAGAGTATACAAGAATAAGGTCAAGGTTAACTCCAACTGGGTCCCTAACCCCAGAGGGAGCATCATAAATATGGATGGATGGATGGATGGATGGATGGATGGATGGATGGGTAGATGATGATGATGGATGACTGGATGGAAAACCAGATGGGAGAATAGATGATGGATGATGAAGGGATGGATGAGTGGATGATAGGCAGACAAATAGACAGATGTATGGATGGATAATGTATGACTGATGGAAGGAGGGATGGATAACCCACTGAATTGGGGTTTGAATCCACCTGAGCTCTTCAAACACTGGGCTTTATTTGACCTTGGGCGATTGATTCACAGAAAGTTAAGAGACTCTCTCCTTTGGAAAAATAAAGATAAGAATTTCTTGATCAAGAAGAATGATGCTGTGGAGGAGGAGATGCAAGTTGGAAAGATTTATTTTATTTCAAAATAAAATAAACTGCACTTTAGTGCCAAGTAATATCAAATTGAGATATAAATCTAAAGGCAGTATGGAAAAGAAAAAAATGCGGCTGGAGAAATCCTTCAGCAGTCTTGACCACAATATTTCTGAGACCCCATAGAATTCATGATTAATTAGGAAATCTCCAGTTTGCTTGGAATCTGAGACCTCAAACTAGGCTGAGTTTGGCGAATTCCTTGTCTAGGTCCCACATTGACTCTGGCCCAATTCCAGAGCATGTGCTCAGAGGAGCCTGCCCCGTCCCCATCTCCATTTCAGAGCCTCTGAGGAAGCTTCCGCCAGTGGCTGCTCAGGCTCTCCGCCCTTGAGGTGACCCTCAGGATTCCAAGGGTCCCTGGAGGAAGGGGCTATTTCTGCGCTCAGGCTCCATGTCCATGTTTGGTATTCAAGGAGCACACTGTGAACTGTCTTTCACCTGCCAAGACTTCAGCCCAAAACTCTCCTGGGAGGGCACTGATCCCTCCTTCCTCCAAGGCGGTAAACAACAGCTGGGAATGCAGCTTCCAGAACATGCCAGGAACGACCCCTCCAACCACCACCCTGGGGTGAAAAACTAAAGGGAGCCTCCTGAGACACATTCAACGTACATTTGTTTCCTAAATTCCTAAAAAAAAAAAATGATTTCAGATCCTAAAAATAGTTTTTCTCATTGAAAACATCAGCCTCTGCTTGGTGTTGCTCAGTTGGTTGGAGCATCGCCCCTATACCAAAGGTCATGGTTCGATTCCTGGTCAGGGCACATACCCAGGTTGCGGGTTCAATCCTTTGTCAGGAGGCAACTGATCAATGTTTCTCTCACATCAATGTTTCCTTCTCTCCTTCTCTTTCTCCTTCCTCTCTAAAACAAGCAAACAAAAACACAATAAAGCATATCCTCAGATGAGGATTAAAAATTTAAAAAAGAAAGAAAAAACTTCAGGCAATAGTGATATCTTTAAAAAAGGGATTTAATCAAAAAAATCACCTAAAATCCCACCGCCAGACCTACTGGGCATGGTCACCTGGATGAACATCCTTTCAAAGAAGCTCTTGGTGCATCTGTTCCCAAAAGGGCCATTTTTTAAAACCCAACAGTTCGCTATAGGCCTTGCTCTGCATCAAGGAATGTGAATTTCTAGTTTTAAAAATATCCATGTGCCTTTGTTTACCTTTATTTACATTTCACTTTATGAGCTATGGATGGACATTTAGGTTGTTTCCAACTTTTTATTCTCACATTTTGTTTTACCTCCTCAATAGCAGTTTCCTGCCGAATTTCCCCTTCTGATCCCTTCTATGGAAAGCCAGCTCATAAGAGAAAGGGAGAGAGAAGGAAGAACTGCCTTTAGGCTTCTAAAAAGCTCCCCCAAAGAAGGGGAGCCTGGGATGGGAGTGCCTGGTGAGGGGCTGCTCCAGGCACAAGGTGGAGGTAGAGGCCAGAAGCCAGGCTTGTCTCAGATGCACTTCTTCAGGTCAGAGGGTTCCAGAGCCTGAATGACTTGGAGGCATGGGTCCAGCCTGATCCGTCCAGCAGCCTAACAATAACCCACACATCCAAACTATGTGCAATGTGGAGCTGGATGGTCAGAGGCAGCAATGAGATGCTCCCGTGGGGGGCCCGGGATCAGGCTCTGAGGACACGACCCTGCAGACACCTGCAGAAACCAGCTGAGGAACACCGAGGCCTGAGGAATGTATTCAGATTATGTTCCCTCCCCTCCCACCACCAGCCCTGAGCCAAGTTATCAGAACTCAAGTTAACAGCTCCAACCTTAGGCCTCAAAAAAACTGAATAGACATTTCATCAAGGAGGATATATGGGTGGCAAATAAGCATGTGAAAAAGATGCTTGACATCATTAGTTGATGGTGACTAGTCAAAACTTTAAAAAGTATTTTCAAGTCCATAATCTCACTTGATCAGTTCAATTCTGTGAGGTTAGTGATTGTTATTGTTGTTATTATTACCATTTTATAGTGGAGGAAATGAGGCTCAAGGAGTTTAAGTGACTTGCCCAAGGTCAGAACAGAGACTCAAAACCAAGGAACTTCCACTTGGGAGATTTCTGAGTTCTAAGAATGTTCTAGAAGCCAGCACTTAGTATCCAATTAGACAAGGCCATACTTAGCATTTTAAGCAAGGAGAAAAGACCAAGCTCCCCACTCACAGCCCTCACCATCCTGACGAGCCTCACAAGTAGTGGGACTATGGCTGCCTAGTGAAGGGTGGAACATCCAGTAGCAGGAGCTCTCCCGGGCGGGGGAAGCGGCCCTGTGGTCCCTTCACAGCTGGCACTCTGCTTCATGAGGAGGGGACCTGCTCCAGGAGCAGCTGGTTCGAGCTCAGGGCCTGGCACACAGCAATCTGTAGCTTTGGTTTCCTGGCCCTGAATCTGGACAGGGTAACTTGATTGAGAACTCAGTTCCATCTAAGGTTCTTGGCCTGGGCCTGGTACTTGCAGATTCTCTAAAGGCACTGAGTGTGGGGCTCCTCAGACTGGCAGGAGGAACAGAGAGGACCGGCCATGGTGGGCTACAGGAGAGCCAGGGTCATGACTATAATCAATCCTTTACCTCCAGCCTTCCCAGTCCATCTCCCATTATAGCACTCAGCACAGTGTTTCCCCACCAGAGGCCTCAAGGCAACACTGCAGAATCCTAGAAGGTAAAGGAAGTGCCTAGTTAATTGCAAATCTTTGCTAGAGTCTAACATAGAACTGGGTATAGAATTCAAGGAACTGGGGAAAGAAAGAAAGAAGAGGATGGGGCAGAGAGAGATTGACACACACATAAAGTCCAATATACACAGCCCTCTATGTATGAATGCCAAGTCCAGGGGTTTCTGGATGTAGATACCAAGAATAATTTCCATCTCAACTACCACCTGAACAGAGTACTGTGCTTGGAGTCATTGTTCCCTTCACAGAGCTCTGGCTTTCAGTCATTCAACAAATATTTATTGATCATTTAATAGATGCCAGGCACTTTACATATATGAACTCATGTAATGCCTAACTAGTCTGTTTGGTAGGTACCACTATTGTTCCCATTTACAGATACAATATGGATGAATTTTGGAAACATTATACTAAATTAAAGAGCCAGGCATAAAAGATGTTGTATGATTCCATTCATATGAAATTCCAAGAATAGGTAAAATCATAGACAGAAAACAGATTTTTGGTTGCCATGGGTGAAGGAGAAACTGTTTCATGGATCGTAGATTTCCTTTAGGGCTGATGAAGTGTTTTGAAACTAGACAGAGGTGGTAGTTGCACAACATTGTGAATATACCAAATGCCATTGAGTTATGTGCTTAAGTTGTTAATTTTGTTGTGTGTGTGTGTGTGTGTTGTTGTTGTTGTTGTTGTTGTTGTTGTTTTCAATTTAAAAAAGTGAATTAAAGACCTGGAAGTGGAGATAGAAATGGTGGCAGGTGCCAGGAAGAAAGTCCCCCAAGCACTTTCCCCTGCAGACCAGAGGCCACAGGAATCGGTCCTTTCACCCCATTTTACAGATGGGAAAGCAAGCCCAGAAAGGGCAAGGACTTTGAGGCCACACAATGCAAGGGAAGCATTTTGAATTCAAAGCTGTGTCACTAACTTAAAATCAGTTTCCTTAACAATCTAGACTTGAAGCACCCAATGTTGATTTAGGAGGCCACTGGGATTTTTGAAGTTAGTTGCTGTTTACCAAAACAAGTACATGGAAATATCCAGTCTCAGCTAAAAATGTCTTTATTCAGTGATAATTAACACCATGAATGTCCTGCTCAGCTAATAACTCCATGGTGGGAACCACACAGGTTTCCTGCATTGGTGAACTCTTTTGAAAGTTTGCCATCCCATTGTGTGCCCTGTAATTTTTTTAAAAGCTCATGCTTAAATGTTCTGCAGCATTGTGATTACATACTGGCCACACTGCTGCTAGAGTGTTCTTTTTTGTGAAGCAAGGAAATAAATATGTTTGAAATGAAAATAAATAAATAAATAAAATAAAATAAAATAAAAAATAAAACAGAGCCGGCTTTAGAACTCAGAGCTGACACTGCCAGCCATGGTAGACTGCAGGAGGGCCCGGGTTGTGAGTGATGTCCGAGCATACATGGGCCTTCCAGCCTGAACATGTGAAAGGGGCAAAGTAATCACCAATTGGCTCTCTGGGCTTATCCATGCCCAAGGCTTTGGATGAGTCTACCTGGGTCTTCCTCCTTAAGAGTTAGCCCCCTCTATGCGGGCAATTACAGCTTTAAGAGGAAAACTCATTAGCTAGCTGTTCTATTTCTGCCCACAGCCTGCACCCCTGGGCTGAGGTCATCAGTTTCCCCAGAGGGGCAATGGGAGGAAGGCAAATGTCCTAGAATAAGGGCATTCACTGATCCCCCCTGAGGGATCTGGGCATCCAGTCAGGCCCTGGAAGGTGAGGCCAGCTGACCCACTGCAGCCCTGAGGGCTTCTTTTCTTTTTTAAGGTTTTGCTGGCTCAGACCTGTTGGGCAGGTATAAAAGGGAATGGCCAGGCTCTGCTGGGCACCCAGTCTCTTCCAGTGTGGTCTCAGGTGGGTATCATAGGGGTTGAGGGAGGTGGGGAGGAGGGAGAGGGGGTTCCTGGAGGAGCCACTTGAAGTAAGTAGATGTAATGGAGAGAGATGAGCAAGCAGGAGCAGGGGATGAGCATTTCTTAAGCATCTGCCTGACCCAGGGGCTGCAGAGTGGGCCTCTCACTCAATGTTTCGAGGGACCTGGGTCTGTGGGACATGTGCTTCATTCCACAATGAGGCAGGAGCATCTGGGGTTCAAACCCAGATCGGCCTTCCTTCCCTGCACCATCTTGGGGAAGCGGGGAGGTATGGAGGGGTACTGGATCATGCTGGTTTCAATCCCAGCCCTCTCTTTCCCATACTTTGTAATGCATCTCTTCCCCTGAAAACCCTTTTAGCTGTTGCATTCAATGAGCTCAATGTTTATATGTGTTGTGGTTCTTGAATTTTAAAAATGAGTCTTGTTTATCCAAAGTTCCTGGAAAGAGCCTTTTGTGGGGTGGAGGGAGGGTACAGGAGTGATTTGGATGTAGGGGTCCTTAGAGTCAGGGTCATACCTGAGAAGGAGGCTGGTGGCCACTGAGAGGGGTGGAACCTGGTGTCAGAGGCCAGTACAGCCCTCAGGTATGCCTGGTCCCAGGAGTCTGTGCCCAGGCCACCAGGCAAGGACAACAGCAATAACACCTTAGCTGGTGGTTCACAGCAAAACTACCATTAAAGAATTCCAAGCAGCCATGTTGGAATAAACAAAGGAGAATTTCAGCCCCTTCCTCCCCCAGTAGAACAACAAAAAAGAAACCCAGCTCTCAGAAGCAGTTGTTTTGTTTTAATGACAGGTCTAATGCTTTTTTTTTCTCTCTCTCTCTCTCTCTCTCTCTTTTTATGTTTGCTATCTTTTTTTAATTAAATCTTTATTATTCAGATTATTACATTTATTTGTCTTTTTTCCCCTCCATAGCACCCCTCCACCCAGCTCCCACCCTTCCCTCTGCCCTTACCTCCCTCCCATTGACCTCATCCATAGGTGTATGATTTTTGTCCAGTCTCCCCCTGTACACCCCTCACCCCTTTCCCCCTGAGAATGATCAGTCCACTCCCTTTCTGTGCTCCTGATTCTATTATATTCACCAGTTTATTCTGTTGATCAAATTTTTAATTCACTTAATTTTTAGATTCACTTGTTGATAGATATGTATTTGTTGTTCATAATTTTTTGTCTTTTACCTTTTTTTTCTTCCTCTTCTAAAAGAGTACCTTTCAGCATTTCATATAATACTGGCTTGGAGTTGATGAACTCCTTTAGCTTTTTCTTCTCTGTGAAGCTCTTTATCTGCCCTTCAATTCTGAATGATAGCTTTGCTGGATAGATTATTCTTGGTTGTAGGTTCTTGCTATTTATCACGTTGAATATTTCTTGCCACTCCCATCTGGCCTGCATCTTTTCTGTTGAGAAATCAGCTAACAGTCGTATGGGTGCTCCCTTGTAGGTAATGAACTGTTTTTCTCTTGCTGCTTTTAATATTCTCTCTTTGTCTTTTGCTCTTGGTATTTTAATTATGATGTGTCTTGGTGTAGTCCTCTTTGGATTCCTTTTATATGGGGTTCTGTGTGCTTCCTGGACTTGTAAGTCTATTTCTTTTACCAGATGTGGGAAGTTTTCAGTCATTATTTCTTTAAACAGGTTTTCAGTATCTTGCTCTCTCTCTTCTTCCAGCACCCCCACAATTCTGATGTTGGTATGCTTGAAGCTGTCCCAGAGGCTCCTTACATTATCCTCACATTTTTGGATTCTTTTCTCTTCTTGCTTTTCCAGTTGAATGTTTCCTGCTTCTTTATATTTCAAATTTTTTACTTGATTCTTGCCTTTCTCTAGTCTGCTGTTAGGACTCTGTATAATAGTTTTTATTTCAGTCAGTGTATGTTTAATTCTAGTTGATCCTTTTTCATCTCTAATTGGACCTTTTCCATCTCTAGTTGAATCTTTTGCATCTCTAGTTGGTCCTTTTTCATCTCCTCTTGGCTCTCGCTAACTTTATCCAACTTTCCTAGCATATTCTTGAAAAACCTTATAAGCGTGGTTTTGAACTCTATATCCAGTCGTTTCTTTTCCTCCATTTCTTTTATTTGTGATCCTTTCCCTTGTCTCGCCATTTTCACTATGCCGGGAGAAATTCTGTTGGATTCAGCCTTATGATACCAGACTTTCAAAACCGCAGAAGCCTCTCTGTTGAGCTTGGGATGGGTGGAGTCTCAGGGCTTAAGGGACCGCCTTGCCTTCCAGTCGGCCCCTGAGTCTCACGTGACTGGGCAATCGCTGGAGCGGTTCTTGTGCGCACGCACCCATGCCTGCAGCGCCTCCAGACCGCTGCCTTTCCAGCTCCCCTGCGCACCAGGATCACACCAGTTTAGGTCCTCAGGGTTTCACCCGAAACTGGGGCTTAGTGGAGTCAGAAGTGGCACGGTTGGGAGGGTCTGTCTCCTGCCCATTCGCAAAAGCCAGCGGCACAATCAGCAATCTGTCCTCTGCGCATAGTGCTGTGCGCGCCATTAGACCTCTGATCTTTTGCGACTCCCCTAAATTTCCGTGCACCTCTCCCTTTTCACAGTTCAAACTCCCCCCGTATGAGTTTCGGCTGGATCTGGGGTTTAGTGTCATAGGATAAGGGGTTCAATGCCTTTGAGAGTCTCCGTTTCCCTCCCGCCAGAGAAAGCCAGCCAGGCACTCTGGCACCCGCTCTCTTCAGGCATGTGTCTCCGTACCTCAGCTTTTTGCAGCTCCTCTGGTTCTCCGCGAGCCCCTCTCTTTCCCTCTAGTTGTAGAATTTCCACTCAGCCAGCTTTCCTGTGGTTCTGGATGATGTCTGTTCTGTCTTTTAGTTGTAGTTTTGAAGTTGTTGTGCGGGGCAACAGTGTAGGTGTTTACCTATGCCGCCATCTTAGATTCTCCTCTAATGCTTTTTTATCCGACTTGCATTTTCTGTTCCTGTGGATTTCGGTCTTATCTTCCCCTTGACTTCCATCTATGTCAAACAGAACCAGGAAAATGAGACAGAAAAAAAAATGCAACTGAGCTGGCAGGGACAACAAATAACAAAAGGAGGTTCATTTTGAGCAATCATATCTTCTGTAAAGGGGGTGGGAGAGGCCCAAGAAGGCCACTGAGCTCCAAGGTGACTTATATTGCACTGAGTGAGACACAGTTGGCTGGATGCCGGATGAAGACTGCTCTAAGCTATTGGCAGGAACCAAGGACTCCCAGCCAAGTGCTCCTCAGGACAGGACTCAGGAGGTATTCAGCGGGGTTCTTACCCTAGGCTGGGATCTTCCATGGGAAAACAATCCCATCGTGATGTTCCCTGCTTTTCACGGAAATGTAAAATGTCCTCCTCTTTCAACATGGGAAACCAGTCACATTCATATTAGCAGTACCTGTAACTTTGCCAGCTATGGAAGTCACCAATATTTTCATATCCTGTTACAAATAATGCAAAAAGCTCAAAATATTGTTAATTCCCATTGTTGCTTCAGAACAGTGGTTATTAGAGCTGCTGTTATATTGTGTTATTTCATGTGCTAGTAAAGAAGCCTATGTATTACCATCATATGCATGTTTAATATTTTGTTAATTATAGTTTAATACCATTTGTTTTCTTGATGACCCTATATATTTTATTAACTGAATTTAAACCATTTGATCCAATGGGACTACAGATATCACCAGATGGCACAAGACCCCCACTGTCCTCTTATCACTTGTAGTTTCTATGTAATGGACCAACTCCAGGTTTGGGGAACCCTGGCGCCAGTACGAACTCTCTAAGCTGGACCCCATAGGGAGGTGGGAAGAGGAGAACGTGTCTGGCTTTGCCTCCACTTCTTGCCTGTCCTGGCTCAGCCTCTTTTGCCAGGAACCCTCCCAGGAAAAGTTGGCACTCTCCCAAGGGCAGCCCAATTCAAGCAGGGCCCAGGGGCACAGTAGTGAGACCCTCTTGTTCCCCCTGAGTTGTTTAAAGGTAATGGCTGGCCCTGTGGCCTCTAGAATAGCACTGCTGGCAAAGGGGTTCACAATACACCTTCCCCAAAACTTCAAGAAGTTTCTTCACTCCCAAGACAACCTGGGGTGCCCTGACTTCCCATTCTGCCCCTGTGAGGCCCCAGTTCTCCTCCTTCCTGGTGGTCTGGTGAAACTTCTGGGTTAAGAAGCCCAGGCTTAATCCCAGGCTGGCCTCATCTTGAGAAAGATAATCAACGAACCTGGGCAATTATTTGTATCCGGGTCTAGTAAAGCCTACGGACTACTGATCAGATTAGTGTTTTTAAATGAATAAAATAAACTATATAGATTGCAGTGGTCACCAACCGGTGGTCCATGAGGTCCAAAAGGTTGATCACCGCTGAGTTATAGACATACGAAGAAAACCGATGGTATTAAAATACAGCTATCAAAATGTTAAAAATCAATTTGTGACATAGTAATTAAAAGTGTATTTCTTTGTTAGCCTGTTTAAATAAAAACCTCCAACTGAGGGACAAATAAGACCATAATTTCAAAGTTGAGAGGAGGGTAAAAGCTTTTTTGAGATGCCTGCAACCACACTAAAAGGAGAAGAGCATGATTTCTGTTGGAGACAAGCCACTGTAATTCTAGTACTACCGTGGCTTGTGGCCTCTGTTCATACCTTCAGGGAAGGTGAAAAACGAGTGGTAATTGTTTCCCAGTGCTATTTCTTGAATCAAGTCCTTGCTTTAACCTTTCCTGGTCCTTGTCTTCTTCTCCATAAAATGATCCAGCCTGACTTCAGGCCCTTAATGTGAGGGGTATATCAATAAAAGATGCAAAAATGTTTTGTGGTTTGTGGGGGAGGGTGTACTAGTAGACAACGCCGAGGAGTTGTTAGCTTCTTCTAAACATTAGAACCCCCTGCCACTCTCAAGCACTCGCTTATCCCATACGTAAGTCTTAACAAGCTGTCCTTACTTCCTCTCCCCTATAGCACCTAGGGAAGTCCTGGTTCCCATCCTTGGTTCCTTGTTGCTCCTCCCTCAGCCAAGCCGCAATGCCTGGTGGATACAAAGGTGAATGCGGGGACGATGTGGACCCGATGCCCTTCCTGGCCCCTCCTGAAAAGGAGAGGATCGAAGCCATGAACAAGCCCTATGACATCAAGAGGTCCTGCTGGGTCAAAGACGAGAAGGAAGGCTTCATCGCTGGAGAGATCCAGTCTGAACAGGGCGACCAAGTCACCGTGAAGACGGTCACCAACCAGGTGAGTAAAGAGAAATCTCCAGGATGAAACCGAGCTTTGGAGGTGGCAGACACTCAGGGTCTGTTGTCCATGCTTCTGCTCAAGAGTCAGAGTGCAAGAAGAGCAGATGCCTGAGTCCCAGGTGCTGGGTTCAAGTTCAGACCCAAAGATACTTAAGCTGTGTGGCCCTGAGAAAGACACTTTCCCTCTGAGCTTTGGCTCTCTCACCATAGAAATTCTAACGTGATAGGACATAGGAAAGTACTTTAGATGCTCTGAAGCAGTATATGCTCTGAAACAGAAATGTGTATAAGATTATCAGGAGAGCTGCTCATCTCTAAAGTCCCAAACAGCTTGCATGTGGAATCTGTTTCCTAAGAGTGAGAGTGAGCATCCCACCTGTCATGGTGGTACGAGGAATGTGAGACAGGCTCAGACCACTCTGGCCAACCTGGGTGAGCTCTTCAGCTGCATGAGCAACAGATGGTGGCTGCTGAGCCCCTTGCTGCCTAGTGGCGGTGTGCTTGAGCGGGCTTGTCCTGGCTTGCAAGGACTCAATGTTAAACATTCAGAGTTTGATGCCTTTGGTAGCTTGATGTCAGGCATGGTGGACGTATTTTCACCAGGGGAGTTAACAAATAGTACAAATTGGAGTTCCCCCCTCTTCCCCCCAACAGATGGTTTACCAGTCTCTGCTAGTCCACACTGTCTAACTGTGAGGGATGACTTGAGAAGGTGAATAGAAAGTTTGTTTTTATTAAATCCCTATCTGCTAGACTCCTGGTGAGGCACTGAATATTTTATTTAATCCTTTCAATAACCTTATTATATGATTTATTGGTCCTAGTTTGCAGTAGGATCAAGTATACTTTACCCTTGTGCCCACAGTCACAATGATGAACTCAGATTCAAAGCTAGAGCATCTGGCTCAAACACCTGTGTCCTCTTTGTGTCACCATGCCATCTCTCCATGGTGGGCTGCAAAAGGGAAGTGTGAGGCCAGTCCTTGGTTAATTTCATGCATAAAGCCAGAGGCCTTCCATGATGAGATTTTGCAATAAGTGAGCTCTACTTCGTAGCTTCTTTCCAGGGAAGTGACAAGAGAGAGATGAGGCTGTACCCAAATTAAAGTGGATTTGAACATGAAAATCAAGCCTAATTCTCAAAAGGAACACACTTTTCAGAAGGACAGTGCATGGCAGTGTTGTAAGAAATGATAAACCATAAGAGTGGGGCCCCATAGGCCCCACTTTAGACCCAGCTCAGTTTACTAAGAGTGGTGATCATCACTGGGTGGATTTCCCAAAACTGTCAAGATTTCAAATTATCTACCTATTGGAAAGCCCCAAAAGTTAAAGTGTATGTTCAAGCCTCATATCTCAGGCTGTAGGCAACTCACAGATTTTTTTCTGGTTCCAGATGATAAAACTTAAGAGTTGGTGCTAGTTTTCATCTACAGATAAAAAACTGGGGTGCAGAAGGGGGACAGGAATTACCTACCATGCACAGGAGCTTCGATTCTTAATGCTATACGCTACTGCCCAACACTCATTGTTGTCTTCTTTTTCTTTATCATGTTTGCTTGCTTACTTTCAAGGAGAATGTCTTTTTATTATGAAAAAGTTCATTGCTATTTAGAAACCATCACTAATTCCCAAGGCAGAGAGCAAGAGTCACATGTCTGCAATGTGTCCCTGGGATCAATGAGAAAGCTCTGTCATCCCTACTTCAGATGGAAGGTAGTTAGGGCTCATATTGCCTCAGAAGTCCCACCCCATCCCAAGTTGCAGAGTGGGGCATGGTTGGCCCAGGAATTGGGCCCTCTGGACACCTGACTGCAGCTCCTTCCAGGACACCAATCTGTGTGCGGTAACTGTGCCAGCTGCGACAGTACTGGTTCTTAATTCATGTGCTGCTATGTCTTGACACCTCCCCACAGACTGTCACTGTGAAGAAGGATGATATCCAGCAGATGAACCCACCCAAATTCTATCAGGCCAGCGACATGGCAGACATGACCTTCTTGAATGAGGCCAGTGTCCTGGACAATCTGCGCCAACGATACACCAACATGAGGATCTATGTGAGTGCCTGGGGCTGGGATGAGAAGGAAGTGGGCACTGCAGATCTTCTGCCCCTCTTCTGATGGGAGGGAGCAACTAGTCTACCTTCCGAGCAACCAATGTACATTATGACTCAGATGAGGGCACAGGGACCATGTTTTTGACACAATAGGACTTCCACTCCAAGCTTTCAACATCTCAGTGATGGGCACCATCTCCACAGGAAGTTGAAATATCTTTTGCTGAAACTGTCACCCTAAAATCTTCTTCCCAACCCCACTCTTGCAAACTCTCCTATAAAACATCATTTTCCCCCTAGTGATCCTATATGACTTGATTAGAAGTCCCTTCCTGTCTATTTAACCAACAATCTGTTTAGCTTCCTTATTTCCTTTTTCCTTTCTTTCTCCTTTTTATGTCCATCCATCCAAGCATTCATTCTACAAACATTGTGCACTATGCTAGGATGTGCAAAGTGGGTTACCATCAGTCCCTTGACCATCTTGGAACTCCTAAAACAGAAGTATGATTTCCTGAAAGTGCTGGTGACTAGATTCGACATGAGATCTAAGGGAATTTTGGTATTTGCCCCTTTAGATGTCTTTACTAAAACAGAAAGATAAAAATCTGGTAGGAATAGGTAAGGTGGGACATGCCTTCAAGGTCAGAGGCCCCTCAGGATTTGTGGTGACAGCCAAGATGGCTGTTGCATGCTTCCTTCTCTCAACCTACTTCAACACTACTTTAGTCCAGATTCAAATCCCCAGGCCATGCTGAAAGAGCTCTAGAAAGCTCTTGGGGATATTTGTTGCTGGGCCTGGAGACTAGTGATGGCATCATTGGACCTCAGGTCTGGAAATAACCACATTCTCCTTGACTGAGCCTGGAGTTTGGGCTGGGGATGTCTGTATGGGCTTAATGGCTAACCTCAGGGCTGGAGCTTAGATCAGGGTCATTCAGATGCCAAGCCTTGCTCTTCATAGGTGGCCACACCATGTCATAGGCTCTGTGGAGTTTGAGCTAAGGGGTCAGGGCAAGAAATCTCCTCTTAAGTTACCTCAGTTGCTGCTTGAACAACACTGATAGGACTCCACAACCCCAGGGACTTCTCAGGTCCCTCGTGTGAGAGAGGATTCAGAACCTCTCTTTTTCATTCTGACCAAAACAGATTTGCAGGCTAAAATCTGCCATCCTCCCTCTCCCACCCCTACACACACACACACACACACACACACACACACACACACTGAGATAGTGCTTGAAATAGTGATTCAATGGCTGGAGTCCTAGGATGAGACATTGTGCATCATATTTTCAACTCTTAATAAAATTCCTTTTAAAATTCAACATATCGCAGCTATGCTAAGGAGAAACTGGGGTTGGTAGGTGGGAGTGGGCTGTGGGGGAGCAGTATTCCCACTTGAACCAAAGTGGAGTCTTAAAGTTGAACTGTAAAGAGGCACAGAGTGGGACATCGGGTCAATATGAGTGTCCAGCAAAAAGAAGAGAAAGTTTGGAAGCTATGGATGGGTAGTCATGGATTTGGCTATTGCCTGCTCTCACTTATTCTCCTCTCAGTTCATTTCTTTTACTACCTCATTAGTTTTTCTAATTTTTTTAATGGAATGATTTTCTTATCAAATTGCCTTGGGATGAAAAGAGAAGCTGATGTCTTAGCGATGTGGTGTTTGCCAGAGGGAAGTGGTTGGGGGTGATAGGGACCTAATATATGGTGATGGGAGATTTGACTTTAGGTGATGGGCACACAGTACAATATACAGATCTTGTAACATAGAAACTCACACCTGAAACTTGTGTGATTATATTAACTAATGTCATCCCAATAAATGTAATTTTGAAATAAAATAAAAATAAATAGATCAAACCCCAAACCCACACAGTGAGCACTCCATGGCTGTAAAATACCCCAGAAATC
Organism: Lasiurus cinereus; assembly: GCA_011751065.1. Lineage (NCBI taxonomy): Eukaryota > Metazoa > Chordata > Mammalia > Chiroptera > Vespertilionidae > Lasiurus > Lasiurus cinereus. The sequence continues at coordinate 27,703,855 of JAAGEH010002525.1, read as the reverse complement.
GCATTGTGGACTCTCATGAAAAATTCTCCAAGATATATTAAGGGGAGAAAACAATATATAATATTGTAAAATACTATCATTAGTTTTAAAAACAAGGTGGGACATAAGAATGTGAGACATTTGTATACGCATCAGAAACCTTGGGAGTGTGTATTAGAAAGTACGTGTGGGAAGAGGGGACAGGCACTGAGCAGTTGGAAGAACTTTTTGCTGCATATTTGTCCATAAAATGCCTGTGTTATCTATTCAAATAATTAAACCAAAAGAAAACAAAACAAATATATATTAAAAAAGAAAACTTGTTTTGCTTACTGAATAAATTCAGGCATAGATTTTTGCCCCCCGAGAGGACTTCTATCCAGGCTGCTCTATGACAGGCTGGGGTTCAGAGAGAAGGGGGAAGGAGAGGAAATGGCCAGCTAATCATCTTCCTTCTCTCCCACCAGACCTACTCGGGCTTATTCTGCGTGACAGTCAACCCCTACAGGTGGCTGCCCATCTACGGGTCCCGTGTGGCCAACATGTACAAGGGCAAGAAACGCACAGAGATGCCACCCCACCTCTTCTCCATCTCGGACAATGCCTACCATGACATGCTCATGGGTACGTGGGGTGGGGCCTGTTGGGGTTCTTGTGGTGAGTGAGATACTCTGCTATTGTTGCTCCAAATGCATTAGAACCACATGCTACCCAAGCTCAACATGAACCACTTGAAGTTTTTTGCTAAATGTTGAGCTGCAACGGTATGTGATTTTAACACCAAGTACTAGTGCTCAGTGAGTGCACTTAGCATCTGCTAAGTACCAGCCCTACTTCACGCACTATCTCATTTAAGCATCACAAAAAGCCATGTTGCCAAGCTAAGTAACTTGCCCAGAACTCAAGTCAACATTTAGCCATTCACTGTAAGGTCTCTGCTATGCAGTACAGAGACTCCAGAAGTAATTTTTGTTATCATTTCTCTTTATTTTTTTTTATGATTGGGTAGCTTTTGGGGATGGTACTGGTAGAAACAGGGTGGCTAGTCAATTCTTGGCCCTTTCTTCAAGGGTGTTTGATGCAGAGGCAGGCATGTCACCATGGACCCCACAGGATGCTGGGTTTTCTGACTCACCTGGCTTCTATGGCCACTCTCCAAGTTGGGTAGGATGCAGGGTGGGTGGCAAAGATGATGCCCAAATGTCTAAGTTTCTAAGTTTCCTTAATTACATCTTCCAATTGCTGTTTTCTTTCCTGCAGATCGTGAAAATCAATCTATGCTAATCACGTAAGTGTCCCTTCTGTCCCTCCGTAAAAATGTGTGTGTGTGTGTGTGTGTGTGTGTGTGTGCGTGTGTATAATTAGGTCTGTGTCTTATATGTGTAATTAAGCCTTCTTAAATTAATTAGTGGGACCTTATATAGAAATCTATAGGCAGCAAGTAAGTTTAGCAGGACTAGTAAATCTGCACCTGCTAAACCAAGGGGAGCCTCCATGTCCTAAGCGCCCCACCTGTCTGTCACAGCTAAAGTGTGAAATGTTTATTGCTCTGCCTGTACCTTTTATTGCTCTGCTTCTCTGCTACTCCCCTCTATGTGCTTCACTTGTCTGCTTCCGTTTCTACCCACAGTGGAGAATCTGGTGCTGGCAAGACTGAGAACACGAAGAAGGTCATCCAGTACTTTGCCAATATCGGAGGAACTGGCAAACAGTCCTCAGATGGGAAGGTAGGATGGCCTGGGCAGGCTATCACACATAGCAGTGCCTGCTCTGTGGGTTAGGCTCATTTTATAGATAAGAAGACTGAGGCTTGGAGAGAAGTGACTTGAGTGGGGTCACACAGGGAGAAGGTGTGACCCCACTCAGGTCTCCTCACACAGGATGCAAGGCCACATCTTACACACAGGCTTGAGTGGGGTCACACAGGGAGAAGGTGTGACCACACCCAGGTCTCCTCACACAGGATGCAAGGCCACATCTTACACACAGGCCCTGGGGCACAAAGAGCATTAGCTGTGCTGGTAGTGGCTTTCAAAAGCTGACAAGAAAAGGAAGGATGGGAGAGAGACACCAGAGATGCCCAGGAAAGGGTGCTCAGGTCACTCAGGGGTCTCTCCACCAAGAGGAGTGAGGAAACAACAGCAAAGAATCAAGGCCTACTGTCTGCCAGCGCCCCTCCAATATCAGGGGCTGCAAAGGGGGCTAGTCATCAGGCAGTGGCCCTCCTTCCAGGTCCCTTTCAACCCCAATTTCCCAGCCTCCCATTCTGATTCCTAACACACAAGCCACTGTCATGTGAAAGCCCTGAGTCCCCAGGCAGTAGCCCCAGGATGGACCAACCCATCTGGTGTTTCTCTCTGGGGCAGGGGTCCCTGGAGGATCAAATCATCCAGGCCAACCCTGTGCTGGAGGCTTTTGGGAATGCCAAGACCACCAGGAACAACAACTCCTCTCGCTTTGTAAGTGTGAGCAGTGGCAACTGTGGGCCCTGGGGGTGGTGGGACAGGTATCCTCACCCCATTCCAGGTAAGTACATTGGGGCTGATTTAAATGCACCAATGGGGTTAGGTAAGTCACATCATCTCTTCAGACTTTTATCAGTCAGGGTCTATATCAAACAGAGCCCATATCAGTACATAAATCAAGGGGCTTGAACGCAGAAACTTGGGAATACAGTGATGTTGCGGCTGTAAAATCAGACAGAGAAGCCAGAGATTTGCAATATCTGGAAGCTATGAACTCCCACCCCAAATCTACAGGCTACCCCATAGACCCAAGATTGAGTTCCAAAACCTATCCACCTCCCCTGCCCATCTACATGGGATATCCACAACTCAGACCACAGCCACATCTGGTCCAGTTACATTCCCCAAGTGCCCTCTGAATTCAGGGGCCTGTCACTGAGTGGCTGCGGCCAAACCCGGGCCACATATTGCTCTAGAACTACACCCCTCCCTCATGACCCAACTCTCTTCTCCCTGCTCAGGGCAAGTTCATCCGGATCCACTTTGGAACTACGGGCAAACTGGCTGGAGCTGACATTGAGAGCTGTGAGTCAGGCCCTTGTGAAAGGTTCTTCCAGGATTCCAGAAACATTACATCAGTGGGGGGCCCTCCTGAGCCCCACATGCCCAGCTATCTGGACTCTACCAGCAGTCAGGCCCTCTGAGGCTGTGTGTCTGGGGGAGAGGGAAGAATGAGCCCATAACTGGCTATGACACTGGGCTTTATAGAGAGGAACCCTGCACTCCAGGCAGAAGCGGGCGGGGCTTACAGGCATTTTGCTTATTCTTTTCCAGATCTCTTAGAGAAATCTCGGGTCATCTCACAGCAAGCAGCTGAGAGGGGCTACCACATTTTCTACCAGATTCTCTCTAACAAGAAGCCTGAACTTATTGGTAAAGATCTTTATGTCTGTCTGCCTTCTCCTTAACTCACGTTTCCTTTTTTTTTTTTTTTTCCAATAACGAAACAAATTTCCATATGCAGAGCCCATGGTTCTGCAGAATCCCTTTACTTTAGAATTATGTGAGTAGAATACAGGAAATTTTCCTAAGGTCCCACTTACATCTCATCTTCACAACAGCCTTATGAGGCTTAACTCATTTCACAGATGGGGCTTTGAAACCCATGGCTGAGATATGGAGCTTTAGACTTCTTGTGTCTTAGACCTGCTTCCTCTGGGCTTAATACTCAGACAGCAGCAGAGAGGTCAGCCAAAGACCACAGTTAGCCCTGCCAGTGCTTGTCTGTGCAATAACAACAGGCTATTCTCACTATTCTCTTCGAGGCGGGGGGCAGGGGGGAGGACACAGCTGACATTAAGTCCACTGCTCAGAGGCAGAGTGCACTCATCCACTCAGCTGGATGCCCTTGGGCAGGCACCAACAGCCTCAATTGTCACTGGTAGACCTGCACAGGATGTAAATGCAAGGCGCGGAGAGGAATGAAGACTCAGTCTTCCATGTACACACCTCCTGACCCAGCCAGAGACTAAGGCACTGAATACCACACCCAACCCCATGCGGGCTTTATTTATTCCATACAGTGCACTTTTAATTAATGGATGGCATTTGGATTTGGGGAGACTTCACATAAAAACCCAGTTTCCTGGTTTTCCTGGAATAGCAGAAGATCTAGTAGCTATGGGCCTGCTCTCTTTTGTGGGACTAATCAGGACAGTTGAATGGTGATGGCCCCTTTGGATGGAACATAGGCTCTCCTATTTACATTCTTCACCAAGCCCTAATGCCTATCTTTGTTCTTGAGCTGTAGTTTTTCTTGATAGTGAAGATGAAAGAAAGGACAAGTGTTTCTTGCACCCATGTCTCTTCCAAAAGTGAAAAAACAAAGACCAACAGGGACACACATTTGAAGAAAAAGAAAAGTAAAGATATTTGTGAAAACAGTAATGTCCCAATATGAAGTGATTATTACTGCCCACTGCAATCATGTATTTACCTTCTGTCTTAGAGTCTGACCTGTTCTTTGCAGGAAAGAAGGTGAAAAATATGAATTCACTTATTCCAAAAATATCTACTGAGTGCATACTAGGTGCCAGAAACAAGGTCAAGTGACAAAAGACCCAACCACGTCCCTGAGATACTCTTCCCACTCCCAAGCTCCTCATGTGACCCTGTTCAAGTCCCTCCATGACTCTGGAGGTGATTCCAGAGGGAAGGGACCATGTCTTATTCAGCTCTGTAATCCCTCATGCCTGGCACATGAGAGGCAGTAAGAGGTATTCGTTACAAATGAAAGAGAAGAAAGCATGTGTCACTAAGCTCTTAATTAACTTTTCTGCTCTTGGCAGAAACTTTGCTGCTGGTCCCCAACCCTAAGGAGTACCACTGGGTGAGCCAGGGCGTCACCTCGGTAGAAAACATGGACGACGGGGAGGAGCTGCAGATCACAGATGTAAGTGGGTGGGTGTGGCTGGGGAAAGACAAAGAGAATCAAGAAGGAAACTTTGGGGGCCTGCATGCACTACCATCAGAATTGGGGTGGAAGTCCCCCTAAGAACTGTCAAGCAGCAACCCAGATTCTTCCCTGGAGATTTCTGGAATGCAGTTAGCATTCCCCCCAAGCCTGTCATAGCACGCAGTTTCTCTTTGCAGTATTGAACTAGAATTCCATAGGGACTTCAAGGGGCCATGAACTACACCCATTCGTTTTCTGTTTTCAGTCCTGCTGGACGTTCCATTTTGCAGAGGCCAGAGAGGTTAAACAAATAGTCTGGGCTCCTTGGGAAAAAACAGGCCTCTCTGAGCAGGGTATGCCTGACCTCTAGAGTCCAAGTGGTGGCAGTGTTGTGGCTTTCATTCTGGAATGAAAAACCAGGAGGTTCTCAGCTTTCTCCTCCTGTGGCCTTATAGGTTGCCTTTGATGTGTTGGGCTTCAGCGCTGAGGAGAAGCTTAGTGTTTATAAGCTGACTGGTGGCATCATGCACTTTGGCAACATGAAGTTCAAGCAGAAGCCCAGAGAGGAGCAAGCTGAAGTGGACACCACCGAGGGTAGGTATTAAGCTGGGGCCACTCAGACAGGAGGCAACCAGTGGCAGGGTTCACTGCTCTCCAGGGTTTCATGAAATTTCAGAGACATGCTGTAAACCAAGAATGTTCCTTGTATGTTTAGACAATTATATTCTCAGAGAGAAATGACAGAGAATCAAAGACATGATTTTGGTTTCTATACTCTGCTTTGCCACTTGGGGGATTGTGGAAATCACCTCAGATCTCTGTTTTCTCATTGGCAACATCAGTCTCCTCCACCCTCTCCCTTCACCTCCTATCACAAAATAGATGATACTAAGTTTCTCCATGTCAGGGCACCATCCTTCTTTCACTCACCTGTGTTTTTTTCCATCCCTGCTCAGTGGCTGACAAAGTCGCCCATCTCATGGGTCTCAATTCCGGGGAGCTCCAGAAGGGCATCACCAGGCCTCGGGTCAAAGTAGGCAACGAGTTTGTGCAAAAGGGCCAGAACATGGAACAATGCAACAACTCCATTGGGGCCCTGGGCAAGGCTGTCTATGACAAGATGTTCAAGTGGTTGGTGGTCAGGATCAACAAGACCTTGGACACCAAGATGCAAAGGCAGTTTTTCATCGGGGTGCTGGACATTGCCGGCTTTGAGATCTTTGAGGTGCGCCTGGCTTTGCCTTTTATTTCTGCTTTAGGGTGGTCATCCTCCCTTTAAAAGCTTCTTTTCACCACCATCTCACCTTGGACCTGGAATGGGTCAATTTCAGTTTGCTCCTGGTCTCCGACTTTTGGCCTCCAGAAAGGTTCATCTTCATTTGCCTAGTCATAAAGAATGATAATGGATAGAATGAGAGGTGTGCTGAAGCCAGCCTGTACTGGCTCACATGAGCTGATTATTAAATTTTCTGGAATTTTGTGAGCCAGTTGACATCATGTTGATATATTGCCCTGGTTTATTTATACCATGGAAATTGGCCAACACTACAAATCAGGTTTGTGTGGGGTTTTTTGTTTTGTTTTGTTTTTTGAGAGAGTATGTGTGTGTGAGAGCTGATTTACCAACACATTAGTGGCCTCCCACTTCTTGCCCACAGAAATGAGACTCAGTTATCATCATAAGACTAGTATTATGGGTCAGGAAGATTTTGCCTCTATAATTGGAAGCCTCAAGTTTAGAAATCAGTAGACTGATTCTGAACTCAGATTCTCTGTCAACTTGTGTTGCTTTAGGAAAGTGTTTACCCCTCTCTGAGGCACAGTTTTCTCATCTCTAAAATGAACAGGCCTGAGGAGATTATGTCTAAGGTTCATTTCAGCTCTGCTATCCTATTATTCTAAGATTTCTACTAGCCACAGATGGATTTAAAAAAAAACAAACAGCTTAGCCCAATTTTTTTCAGGTTCTGAAAAGATAATCTGGCTGCTGTCTACAATAGAATAAGTTAATTTCATAGGTAGAAAGAGCCTTAGAGTGTCTAAATTGTGCTCCCTAGAGTCCTGGCCAGTCACTGTCAGTCAGCAGGAGTGGACTAGGGAAGAAAGAGGACACCCTATGCCAGTAACACAGTGTGTGCAATGAACAAACAGAAATCAAATCCCAGCTTGGCCATTTCCAAGCTGTATGTGTCTCTGTTTCCCCATCTACAAATAGAAATGCCAACCACTCTTGCCTTGTAAGGTTTTTGAATAAATGCAGCTTAGGCCAGGGTCTGATTCAGACATATTGCTCTGTGATTTCAATGGCACCTCTACTTAAACTTTTTTTCATATGAGGCTTCAGCATAGTGTTTCATTCAGAGGAAGTAGTCTCTGGCTTTTACAAAAAAGGCTTATAAATTCCCCAAATCCCTTTATTTTACAGATGAGGAATGAGATAAACTATGCATAGAGAGAAATGTTCAAAGACAGAACTGGGATCAGATCTATAAAAACTATCAAATGATTTTCATCTCTAGAAAGAAAATGGTTCTTTCCACAAACATTTTTGTTAACTACACAGGCCAGAGTCTGGCTGCTTATGTTTTGGTCCTGGCAGTACTGTGTGGCCAGGGGCACATGCACAAGCTGTTTCTTCTTTGTAGGGAGAGTAATGGAGAAGGGCTTCTTACAAGGCTGATGGGGCCACGGACAAGGTGATCCATGTTAAGGCACTTGGGACAGTGCCCAACACAGATTGGCCCTTGGCAGATTTTAGCTCTGCTTGTGGCTCATCATTTGGTTCTGGGAAAGGCTCTGTGGGTATCTGGGCTGAGACCCCTCTTTTTTGTCCTCCCGACACAGTTCAACAGCTTCGAGCAGCTGTGCATCAACTTCACCAATGAGAAACTGCAACAGTTCTTCAACCACCACATGTTTGTGCTGGAGCAGGAGGAGTACAAGAGGGAAGGCATCGAATGGGTCTTCATAGACTTTGGCCTCGACCTGCAGGCCTGCATTGATCTCCTGGAAAAGGTAACCTACTCCTCAAAGGAGTGGCTTGGAGAGAGACCAGGCCCTGACCAGAGTTCACATCAGGAGGAAATTTCACTGGGGTTTTCAGGGAGACAGAACCTGGATTCTAGGCAGTCAGTAATACTGCTGATGCCTTTGGTTGGTCTGACTCAAGCATGTCAAATTTTCGGGTTTGACATGCTTGATTCTGACCTCTAGCTTCTTCTCTGCAAAATAGGTATATCAGTGACTATTGTGACCACAGTTAGTTGGGCTGTTGCATGCCTTAACTCATTGGATCATCACAAGCTACCATAAGTGGGGAATAAATTATTATAACCATTTCACATCAGGGAACACTGAGGCACAGAGAAGGGAAGTCACTTGTCCAAGGCATACAACTTATGGGTGGAGAAGTTGGGCTCTAACCCAGGCAATCTAATCTCTACTACAGTCACATAATAGGGATTTTGGTGGTTTAGCAAATGGCCTAGTTCAAAAATAGATATTGTTTGATTAAATTTGGGGAAAGGATAGAAAAAGGACATTAATGGGATAGATGAAATTTGAACAAAGTCTGTTCATAGTATTATACCAATGTTAATTTCTTGGTTTTCACTATTGTACAGAGTAACTTATGTTAACATTTGGAGAAGTTGGATGAAGGGTATATAGGAATGCTTTACATAATTTTTGCAAGCCTAAAATTATATCAAAGTGAAAAGTTAAAAATTTTAAAAAGAAAGAACATATCTTGTCTCTTAGGTTCATCCTTAAGCCCACCAGAGAGACTCTATCATCAAGATAGCCAGCAGTGCTCAGCCAGTGTGGCTCAGTGGTTGAGTGTTGACCTATGAACCAGGAGGTCATGGTTCAATTCCTGGTCAGGGCACATGCCTGAGTTGCAGGCTCAATCCCCAATGAGGGGCATGCAGAAGGCAGCAATGATCAATTCTTTCTCATCATTGATGTTTCTATCTTCTTCTCCCTTCCTCTCTGAAATCAATAAAAATATATATTTTTAAAGATAACCATGGGTCTCCGATGTGTTCTCAGCTTTAACCCTCCAGGAAAACAGAGTACCCAAAATCAAGCTGCATTCATGATTCATCCACCCCCAACACCTGCAAATGTCTCCCTTTCCAGCTGTCACAGAGCCTAGAATGTTCTCACACTTGAGCTTTGGGGTTAAGCATTGCCCTCTTCCAGAAGTCTTCTTTAAAAATCCAGGCTTCCCAATAGCATGGGGAATATTAAGGCACTAATAATATTTATGAGCACCCCTTTTTTGTGTAACCAGAGACCTAGAACAACATGAGGCCCCTGGGTAATCAGGAATGTCCTTGAGGAAGGGTAGATAAAATCAGATAAATTAAATGCAGAGAGGTCAGGTGTTACTGATTTCACCTTTTTTCTGAGTGCCAAACCTACCTAGCACCACAGTATGGATAGGGTTAACATCTGGGGAGCTACCTGCTCCCTTCAGACTTGTCTTTCCTTCTACTGGACTACATGAATTCTAGCCTCTTTCAAGTTTAAATGGCCATGGCATTTGAAGACCAGACCATGAAGTGCCAGGCATCATTCCCAGAGCTCTGCTTCCTGGCCACAGGGTGTATGAGGCACCCCTCCCCCTCACCCCAAGCCAACACCAAAGTGTCCCCTTTGTGATCTTGTGGCCTCCTCTAATGCTGTCCATTCCTCTTCTCTTCTAGCCCATGGGCATCTTCTCCATCTTGGAGGAGCAGTGTGTGTTCCCCAAGGCCACCGATGCCACATTCAAGGCAGCCCTATATGACAACCACCTGGGCAAGTCCAACAACTTCCTCAAACCCAAGGGAGGAAAGGGCAAAGGGCCTGAGGTCCACTTTGAACTCGTGCACTATGCAGGCACTGTGAGTATTATCCTGTGGCTGCTGGCTGCTGTTTCTTCCTATTATAGGTCCTGACACACCCTCCCTGAGGCTTCCTGCCTCCAACTAGTACACCCATGATAAAACAGGGTGATCAGCTCATTGACATAAACTCCAGTTCATACTTCATCTGAGAATTCAAAAGATATCAAGCCTAGGATGCCTACTAAGGAGTGATCAACAGTTTTTACCTTCAGAACTGCCAGGGCCACAGCATTATATATGACCCTTGGTTTGCAGGTGAACTTCAGTCTTGGTCAGAAATGAGAACACTTGAAAAAAAATTCCATGAGCCCATTAATCATTTTCTAAATGATTAACTCATCCCTCTGAAAGCTTGTGGCTGCCAAACCAACAAGGTGACATATCTGAAGTGGCTTTTCACTCATGACAAATCAGTCCTCAGGGAAGGGGGAAATTAAGTACAAGCAGGATTCAGATTCTATTTGAATAATTCATAGGGGAGACATTTGTCCACCCAGTTTATAAGAATCTTTGGCCTCTTTGAGATTTCAATATTGCCATAAATTCCAATGTTTCTGTTACCACTAGAGTTTATTGACCCTCCTTTGGGTTTAACTGCAGGAAACAGTAGCCTTAGCACCACAGCCACCAGGAAAGCTGCTGTTGGATTAAGCATTGGGACCAAAAGTTTATAATCTCATCAACCATAACAATGTCAACTACTCACAAAATTAATAGAGCCCCAACATCTAGAGCAAACAGCAGGCTTGAGGCTAGATTGCAGTATTCCACCCATCTTCCACACTGAAATGAGAAGCAATGAAATGTTCAAAGTCAAATGGGGACTCTGCACTTCCAAGAAGGCTCTAAAATAAAGCCTGGAGATGACAAACATTTGTGCTCTACAGGACATGAGACCCAAACTTTTGGGGTTCTCATCTGCTCCCTTCTTTCTCAATACTCAATGGAAGGATCTGAAAGGCTTCTTCCTCTTTACCTCTCTTGCTGGTGCCACATGGCAAATGGAAAATAGAAATTCATGGACTTCCAATTACCTGGACAAAATGGAGCCCCCAGAAATGAATAAGTGAACTTGCTTCCCACCCACCCCCCGATTCCACCAGACATTGGCCCTGTGTATATGTGCTCTGAAATCAATAAAAAAACATATATTTTTAAAGATAACCAGGGGTCTCCGATGTGGGCTCAACTTTAACCCTCCAGGAAAACTCTGTTTTCCTGGAGGGTTAAAGCTGGCCCAGGGTATATGTGCTCCTCAGCAAGGATAAACCAAATGCCCTCACAGGGAGGCCAGTCACTGACAGTAATATCCTATCACCTGAGTAGAAGAAGATCCAGTGGTCAGGAAGGCTCAGTGTGGCCAGCAAAGCAAGACAAGCAAGATAAGGTCACAGCCCAGCAGAGAGAAGCTGGGAGTCCTGGTTTGTGGGCAAAGGCCAGAGGTTGAGTGTCCTACACAAGTAAACTTCAAATGACCAAAAAAGCAGATGATGGTATCTCTATGAGGGATATCCCATGACTCCAGGGAGTGATTGGGACAAAAATGGAAGTACCAGGAGATGGGAGATTAGTCTTGGGAACTGAGAATAGATAGAGTTATAGGTAGAAAAATAATTACTGGAATTTTTCCCTTTCCAGGTCGGTTATAATATCACAGGCTGGCTAGAGAAGAACAAAGACCCCCTGAATGAAACAGTGGTGGGTTTATTCCAGAAATCGACAATGGCAATCCTGGCCCTTCTCTTCAAAGAGGAGGAGGCTCCAGGTAATGCTGAACCCTTGTTGTGTCCAGTCTCCCTATGTTGATGACCCTTTGTGGCCAAAGCGGGGGAAAAAAAACTTTTTCATTCAACTCTGGTTGGATGGATGGATGGATGGCATGTTGCTTAAGGTAGGCCATGGAGGATACTACCATAGAGGGATGCAGATGCAACCTGAGACCTTTCATCAACTGAATCAATCATCTGGTCACTATCACCTATAGGTGGAACAATATTGCTTTGGAAAAGTTAATGCCCAGAAGCTCTGTGCTTATTTTCTGCTCCCTGCTTGCCTTTGTCTGAGGCAAATGCCAAGCCCAGCCTTATCTCTAGCCCAGTCCAGGTTGTGTGGCCCTAGGGGATTACCCTAGGTGAGAACTGCCCAGTTGAGCTGCCACTCAGTGGGGCAAGAACTGCAAATCTCCTTTGACTGAGAGATGTTTTCACCAACAACATGCAATTTTCAGATGGTCTGTGTACTCTTCCTCTTCCCCAAGTGATGGGAATAGTTAGTCCCCTTGTGCCAGCCCTAAATCATTAAGGGCTATACACTCTCCAAGGAGCACACTACTTCTGGCAATTATGTCACAGTCAGCCATTGGCCCACTCCGTGGTAGATATCATTTTCCTGATGGGAGGTCCCCACCTTAACTAGTCCCAAAAAAATTTTAAAACCAGAGAATGCATATCCTTGAGATAGCCTCCCATGCTGGGTGCTTATGTGAAACGTATTGTCTCTATTTCTCAGCCGGAAGCAAGAAGCAGAAGAGAGGTTCCTCCTTCATGACAGTCTCCAACTTCTACAGGGTAAGTAGGGGCTGCCCCAGAGTCCATCTTGCATTCAGTGTACCAACCCTGCCCCCTCTTTCAATGGTATAGTGATATGGCTGCCACCTCACAATCAAGGACAGGATTATTTAATTTCTATGACAATGGTTGCCTCTTGCATTTGAGAAGTCTGATTCCTTCTGAAGGCGTCACAGAACCACAGGACAGTAGAGCAGAAAAGAGCCTCAGAGATGGTCCAGTCTAGTTGTGTTATTTCAGACTGAAACCCAGAGAATGATGGGACTTGCCCAACATGACAAGTGGAGACATCAATGGCTCAGCAGCTCTTGTGCCCTAGAGTTAGTTGGCATTTCTTCTTCCACAAAGTTTGGGCATTACTGGAAACATATTCTAAAGTGCAGAAGTGCAGTCAATGAGGAGATGCTACACAAAGAAAGATTTTAATATTTCCCAAGAATTAGCTGTCCTAAGGCAGAGTGGGTCACCTGATTGGAGGATCCAAGCAGAAGAGGAGGAATTGTTTAGTAGGGAGTTTAACAATGGACAGGGTTGGTCCACACACAGGCACTATGGGTCCTTTTACTACCAAGATTTTATAATGAGCCAGCTCTGAATCAGAAGAGACCTTGCTTCTTGTAAATCATGTCACCTTAGGCAAGTCACTGGACCTCCGAGAGCACTGCTAACCAATAGAATGTTACACAATGACAGAAATTTTCTCTTTTTCCCAATATGATGTCCAATATGGTAGCCATTATCCATTTGTAGTTAGTGAGTACTTGAAAGTGGATGCTGTGATTGAAAGAACTGGATTTTAATTTTAATTTAATTAATTAAACTAAATAAATATCTCTCCTGAGTGTAGGTGTTCTACAATACCAGTGCCAAATTTACTCACTCTTCGTTTTAATTTTTCCTCCATCCCCAGGAGCAATTGAACAAGCTGATGACCACCCTCCATAGCACTGCCCCTCATTTTGTCCGATGTATTGTGCCCAATGAGTTCAAGCAATCAGGTATATCATGGGGATATGTATCCCTACTGAAAGTTCTCAGGATCTGAATTTGGTGTCTGTTCCACATTAAGTCCAATAACCAGGAATGATTGGGGCTAAATGGGACATGAAAGAATCCCCAACAATGGATAATCCAAAAATCGTGTTCAAGCTGCTTTGTACAGCAGAGTGGTGTCCACCAAGACAGAAGTCACATTCAAGAGAGCCTTTAGAACTTTGCTGAATTATGGGAAACAGGGACCCCTGGGCAGTGATAGGAGGAGACTAGGGTTGATGATGTGGATACTCAGTTCAGTCTTCTTATGTGGCAAGAAGTAGTCTGTCCCACCATAGAATATTGACTCCCCATCCTGTGCCCTCCTTCTTGACAGGTGTGGTGGATGCCCACCTAATCATGCATCAGCTGGCTTGCAATGGAGTCTTGGAAGGTATCCGTATTTGCAGGAAGGGCTTCCCAAACAGGCTGCAATACCCGGAGTTCAAACAGAGGTGAGTGAGTGGTATGTTCCAGAAACTTTGATAATTTCCAGGAATTGACTATTGATAAATATAACCCCATTGTCACAGACACTGTGGGTATGAAGACGTATGCTGCCTCACTATTCCTACTTCAATAAACATTGGCCCAAGTTTCAACTGCCATCACTTGCATTTCTTTGCTGAGGGCTTTCTCTGGCTTCTGGGGCCTAATTCGCTACTTGGCAGGCTGAAAGTATCAGGAATTAGTGCCTCCCCAGAGCAGCCTTCAACCAATGAGTAAGGGTAGTTGATGTATAAATATTTCAGCCCCCACCCTTCTGATGGGGTAATTCTGAGATGTGTCCTATTAGCTGTCAGGTCAGATAGCAACATGCTGGTAAATGTTTAACAATGGGCTCTCCAAGTTTTTGTGTTGTTTTTTTTTAAGGAAATCCTGGTTTGTAGTGTCTGCCTCTTCCCATGGTGTAAATACTCCCACCACAGCTTATTTCAAGCTATCAATGTGGCATCACTGAATGTAGAGTTGGGAAGAGATGCACACTATTCACTCTTAAGAGCCAGCAGGAGCAGATTCCAACTCACCACTGCTCCTAGTGTCCCCAGCAGAATTAAGATCCAGTTGCCTGCTGTAATAACTGGCTTGATAGCATGCCTTTTATTTGCTTCCCACCCCACTTCCCAACTCTGCCACTTCCCAATTAACTACTTGCACTTGAATCCTGGTCTCAGGGTCTGCTTCTGGGGGAACCCAAACCAAGACCCCATCTTTGGATTATTTTATTTCTATTCCCTCTCAACTTGCTGGAACATGTGACCACACATTGATGGAATAAGAAGGGTCACATGAGTTCATCTTGTCCAAATCACCTGAAGTCCCTAATTGGGGGAGGGCTTATCCAAGATCACAAAGGGGGCTGCTTGCAGGTCAGGAAAAATAAGCAGTTCTCCTATGCCTAAAAGAAAATAAAAAGTTTGGTATCTTCATTTCTACAAAAACCTCCCCCCTGAAAACTCAACCCACACTGACTTTTAGTCCCCAAAGTCTCCTGTCAGACACATCAATCTGCTGCTGTGGCATCTGTAAAAGAAATCTGTCCCCTGACTCAAGGGCCATCATAGATCAAGGGATAACTGCATGGACAAGGTTTCATGCTACCAGCTTGGAGATTACACTGACTGCATGATTGTTGTTACCCTCTCCTGACAGGTACCAAGTGCTGAACCCCAACGTGATTCCTCAGGGATTCGTAGATAATAAGAAGGCCTCAGAGCTGCTGCTTGGGTCCATTGACCTGGATGTAAATGAATACAAAATTGGACATACTAAGGTAGGGTCTTCCAGTGGTGTACCCTCCCTATAACACTCCGTCTTGTTTTAAGAAAGTGAGCTTCAAGGTATGAATTCCAGCTCCACCACTGGCCAGTTGCCTGTCTTGCACAAGCCCCTTGGCTAATGAGACCCTCAGTTTCCTCCTTTGAAAAGCAGGGCTCATAAGGTCAGTTTCATGGGACTTTGGAGTGACTAAGAGTAATATAAATGAAAATCCAGCTCAGACAGAATGCTACTCAATACATGGTAGGATATTTCTTAGGACTATATGACCCCAGATTTCTAAAAATAAAAGGAGCCCATCAGAATCAAGATTTAGACAGAGCATGGCAGTGCGCGTGTGGTTTGGGCCTTCAAGTTAAGCCCACCATAATCCTAGCCCAGGCACACCAACAGCCCCAGCCCTGAGCTAGCAGATAATTCTGGGTTGACTCAGATGAGGCAGCCACCTGATTCTGACTCAGGGGATCTGGGCTGTCCTTTGTCTGTCTCACTTCCTGATCTCACAGAGTACTGTCAGGATTGTTAAGGCCAGCCAGGTTGACAGTGTACAGTGTCCATCTCTAGCTACCTGACCAGATTGCACCCCAACGTGACAATCAAGGTAACATGGGAAGAGCACTGGTTTTACAGTCAAGAGGGTCAGGCTCAGCTCATAACCTGCCTCTTGGGTAGCCTGGAGCAGGTCACTTGCCTCTCCTTGTTTCATGAGTGGCCCAGGTGAGTACAGCTTCTCCACAGGACCATGTGGCTCAATGCATGTGAAGGTTCCAGCATGCATGTGCAATCAGCACCTCTGGTCACTCAGCAAATTCTCATGGAATGTCCTGTATACCAGGGCATGATTCTCAGCTCTAGGGTTAAACCAATAAACAGAACAGGCATCCTAAGCTCCCTGGAGCTTGCTTTGCAGTAGTGGGTATTAGAAGAATTGTAACACTACTCTAGCATCTACCAGAACTGTTAGCTTTGGCCTCCTTCCCAATTAATATGTGCTAGGGGTAACTAATTTTACTTACAGAAAACTCCAGGTTTTAGAATCATTAATACTTGAGCTGGAGAAAACCTCGAAGACAATTTCCTTCCCCCATCCCACCTCTGATAGGTGGAAATCATAAGAAAGCCTGGAGGTGGGGTGAGGTGACATGTCCAATGTCATAAAACTGGATAGGACAGCGCAGGTCTCAGACCCTATGACTGCAGGTTATGTGACCTAGAAAAACAGGAATGACATCACCAGTATGACAGCTACCACATGAGCAAATAAATTGCATCTTGCTATTGTTCAAGGGTTGCATGAGGCACCTCAGGTACAGGTAAAGGCCCAGGGCTACTGTGAACCGCTTTGCTCTGAGGGCCAGGCAGGCTCTGGTGGCAGGGTGATTTTGCCTGTAAATTATGACTTTGTCCCCAATTTGGCCCATATGGGCCCCACTTTCCAGCCACATGCTCCACTGCCCCCCAAAGACCAAACTTCAGTGCCAATTAATTTTGAAATATCAAATATTTTACCCTATGATGGCTAGTTCCCTGGGTGTTCTTTTTTTGGGGGGCGGGGGTGAAGTAGGGGAAGGATAGAGGGAGTATTCTTTTCTAGTCTTTTCCTGTCCATGTCCATAGAATCCACATAAAGGATTTAGTTTCGGGTGGGAGCTCTACTCCTTTCTGCCACATATAGAATCACGGATTCTCAGATCTAGGAGGACTTAGGATCCTACACTCCCACTGGGAGGGAAAAGAGACCATGGTCTCCCCCAAAGAAAAGTGACTTAGCCAAAGTCACATGGACATCCAAAAAAGGCTGAGGCCAAAAGACTGGCTCCTTCTGTCCTTCTAGAAGTTTCTATCAAATCCTATTGAAAGGACAAATGTCCTATAAAAAGATATTACTAATAAAGCGACCACTCATAAGCTTATTTAAAAACCCAGAACTTAATCTTTGTATCTCTTTCCTCTCCTTCGTCCCCACCCCTATGAATAACCCTTGTTCTGAATGTTAACCATCCCTTTGCCTTTATAAAAATAGTTTTATAACATACACATATAGCCCCAAGTTTTGCCTACTGTGAGCTCCATGGATGTATCATAATTGATATATTCTTCTGAGGCATGATTTTATCACTTAAGATTCATCCTTGTTAGTTGTTACTTGACACCCATTCACTGTCACTGCCATGTCATACTGCCTCAGGTAGTCACTCTACAACTATCTTTTCAATGCTACTGTATACATTCTTATCTATGGGTTAATATGTAGAATTTTTCTCAAGAACAAATTCTCAACCTTGACTGCCTATTACAATCATGGGGGAGGAGTGGGAACACCAGTGCCTGAGCCCTGCCCCAGAAATTGTTTGAAATCACCTATAGCCAGGCATCCACCTCTTTCCAAAGCCTCCAGGTGCAGCTAGGGTTGAGATATATGCTGAGGAGGACAGCTGACTATTGCAGAGTGAGAGAATGCCAAACCATCTTCCAAAACTGTTAAACCAACTCATCTTTCTTTCTCTTGATCCACATCCTTGCCAACACCTGTTTTATCAGAGGTCCTAAAGGTGAATGTTATCTTGTGACCAAAGTTTGCATTTTGCTAGTCATGTTTTCCTGGGGATGAGTCCCACTAACACACAAGAGCTGGATGCTTGAAATTGTGCAGCCTTAGTACAACTCTGTCTTCTTTCTGGAAAGTCAACCCCTTCTCCCCTATCCCTAACTGATCACTATCCTCTCTTTCTACTCCCAGATTCCCATGGGATCATGATTATACAGGCTGCTTTGCATAGTGGTAAAAAAGGGAGGTCCTTAACACCCTGGCTGCCAAGCAATCACAGCAGTGGAGATTATAAGGATCTCACATCTTACTCAAGGCTTCATAGTTACAAGGGGACTTTTATGCTATTATTTAATCCTTATAACAACCATCTAAGGGAGGGATCAACTTCACAGATAAGGAACTGAGACTATAATATGTGAGGAGATATGTCCAAGGTGACCCAGATAGTAAGTGCAAGACCAAGGCTGGCGCCTATAGGAGAATCTAAGGGCAAGAGGAACTTGCCCTGCTATCGGAGGTGTCTAGGCTGGGGCCAGCTGATTCTGAGGGGCCTCAAATACCAGCATCAGACTGTGTCTCCTAACTCTTAAAAAACTCTTCTGAACCTCTGGTGCTTTAATTTTAATCTCCACTCCCAAATTACTGGGCTATTTTCAGATAAGTGTGTCTTTCCTCTAGGTATTCTTCCGAGCAGGCATCCTGGCCAAGCTCGAGGACATGCGAGATGAACGTCTAGCCAAGATCATGACGATGTTACAGTGTCGGCTCCGGGGTTTCCTTATGAGGGTTGAGTTCAAGAAGATGCTGGAACGAAGGTAGCATACACAAACACCAATGGGGCAGGACCACTGAAGCCACACACATCCTTACAAAATGACCAGCAACTCCACCACACACGAAGTGGTCAGCTCCATTAGTGATACCATGCAGTGAGGTGCCAATGTCTTTGCTGGACCATAGAACCCTGTTTGGGGACTATATTAATTTTCCAAGGCTGCCATAACAAAGCCCCACTGGTGTCTTAAAACAACAGAAACTTATTTTCTCATAGTTGTGGAGGTCAACAGTCTGAAATCAAGGTGTTGGAAGTTCATGCTCCCTCTGAAGGCTCTAGAGGAGAAACTTTTCTTGCCTCTTTCAGTCCTGGTAGCTCCAGGCATTTATTAGTATCATTCCAATCTCTGCCCCTGTCTTCATATGGCCTTCTTCTCTGTGTCTGTTTTTAAATCTTCCTCCTCTTTATAAGGACCCTAGTCTTGGATTAGGGTCCCACTCTATTCCAATATAACTCATCTTAATCCCAGTAATTTTACATCTGCTAATACCCTATTTCCAAATAAGGTCATTTCACAAACAGTTGGGATTAGGACTTCAACATACCTTTTGAAAGAGACACAATTGAACTCATCACAGAGACCACCTAACATAAATAAGCCCTTTTCCCTACAGTGTATAAGCTACTTTCACAGCCATACTCTCACTTGCTCCATATGATGATATTGCTATAAGAGGGAAGTGGGAGGGCCATACCGCCATTTTATAGATGTGGAAACTAAGGTCAGAGGGGAAAAGGAATTCGGCCAGGTTCATGCAGAGTCAAGATTAGATCCCAGAAATTCTCATTCCAAATGCCTGCCCTCAGAATCCTGTTTTTCAGTCAGCTCCCTAAAACAATAATTAGAAAATATCTCAGGCTGCCCTGCTTGACTTGTGACTGACTCTGACAGTTTGTGGTCGTAGAATTGTAATAATAAATAGCAATGGATAAATAACAGTAATGAACTCCTGATATCCAGCATCAGACCACAGCTGAAGGCAGGGATATTGATTAAAGTCTGAGTGGTCAGATGGCAACCCAAGCCAGCCCAAAGCTTTGGTGCACAGGAAGTCACAGGTAAAAGTCAAATGAAAGTGCAAGGAACAAGAAAGGGTGGGTTCCAAAGACTGCTAATGTATGAGAGTAAGGACTAATCAGTGATTTCTGATGAGGAAAAGGAAGGGAAATGCAGGAAGAAATGAGTTGTCTGTCTCAGCCTTATGCTGTCTGAGAGGAATAGTTCCATCTGGGAGGCTAGGTCCTGACACCTGCACTTTTTGAATGCAACCCTGAATTCTCTTTTGCAGAATTGGCCTGAAAGTCATCCAGCGGAACACTCGCAAGTTCTTAGAACTACGTTTCTGGGGCTGGTGGAAGCTCTACAACAAGGTGAGTTCTAAGGGCTAGGCCAGCCAGGATTACTGCTATCTATGGGTCAGGGGCCTTAGTCCTAGTTAGAAAGGGGTGCCTCCTTCCAGACAGGAGCTAATTCCTCCCTCAGAAAAACCATAGTATCTTTTCATCTTATCCCTAAAAATAAAATACACTTAGAGTGGAGAGAAGCTCCCCGACTCTACTACAAAAAGTGGGCTTGGTTATCAGTGCCCCATCCCTGGGGTTGAAACATCTTCAACTCCCTTAGTGAAGTCCTTGGCTTCAGAACTGGGGTGGCCTCAGGAAATGATGAGATCTGATATCACATTTCCCAGATTCTTCCAAGAGAGCAGTGAGGACAGTGTGAGTCAGCCAGATGATGAGGCTGCTGATGCCCCAAGCAGCCAGGCCATCCTCAACCAATGCAGGGGACCATGAACCATCCTACTGCATGCAGGTTGAATCACATCAGGTTATGACATCATACCTGGGGACCCCATTGAGAGGAAACACACTACTGGGCACCAGAGGAGCCAGGTGCAGGGCTGCCACACTCAGCAGACAGGAGAATGCTGATCTCAAGGGGCAGCCTTGTGGAGATTTAGGACAGGTTCCAGGTCATCTCAGGTGGCTGTGCGCTCCCCATAGCACACACAGAAGCTTCTTTTCCCTCCCATAGAAAAAGTGCTTTCAAATAATTGGTGCTGACCACAGATTCTGAATGCAGAATAATAAGTTTTGCATTCCCAAACGTGCCCACACACACGCATTGCAGAGGGTCCTAGATGAACATTCTCAAAGTTTATCATCACTGACATGTTCCCACCTATTCAATGCCTGAGCTTTTTCCTTTATTTCAACTCACTGTTTTTATCTTGAAAATTTATTTTAAAAGGAAACTTCATTTCCTTAACCTGCTCCAATCTCATCCTAAGCAAATAGCATCCATAAAGTTATGAATTTGACAAGTTCTTTTATATTTTTTAATTTTTTTCAAAATTATGTTATTAACTAGAGGCCAGGTACATAAAATTCATGCACAGGGGGATAGTGAGGTCCCCTCAGCCCAGCCTGCACCCTCTCTAATCCAGGACACCTCGGGGGACATCCCTCTCACAATCCAATACCACTGGCTTCTAACTGCTAACCTGCCTGCCTGCCTGATCACCTCTAACTACCCTCCCACCAGCCTGATCACCCCTAACCACCTCTGCCTGCCAGCCTGATTGACCTTAACTGCCCACCTCCTGCCAGCCTGGTTGCCCCCAACTACGCCCTCTGCTAGCTTAGTTGTCCCTAAATACCCCCCTGGCCAGCCTGGTCACTCCTCACTGCCCCCTCCCTGCTGGCCTGATCACCCCCAACTGTCCCCCTGCCAGCCTGATTGCCCCCAACTCTCCCCCCCCTCCCCGCTCTGGCCTAGTTGCCCATCTCTGTCCTCCTCTGCCGACCTGGTCACCCTTCACTGCCCTCCTCTGCCAGGCTGGTCACTCCTTACTGCCCTTCCCTGCCAGCCTGGTCGCCCCATGCAGCCTGCTGCTCAGTCGCTAACCCCCCTGCTGGCCTGGTTGCCCCACACAGCCTGCTGGTCAGTTGTTACTATAAGGGCATCATGACCAATTTGCATATTACCCTTTATTAGTATAGATAATTATTTTAAAGAAACTATGTAACAATAAAAATTAAAGGGTTTCGATGCAGTGCTGGAATCCATCTCACCTGTCCCCTTTGTATACAGAGTACCTTTTAGACCAACAGCTCTTAGGATCTTTCAACCAGACACATTAATCACAGATGACCAGGAGACAGAGCCTGGAAGCTTTCCCGTTCTTTGACCCTACATACTACAAAATGAAAATCCTTTACTACAAACATACTATAAAATGAAAATCCTTTACTCTTAGTATATTGACTAAATGCTAATTTTATTTAACTAAGCCAGGTTGGATGAGTCAGCAGAGAAAAACACACTTTCACTGAAAAAAAGTATGACAGCTGCAAGTTGTAGTGTCTACATAACCTGTTTATTCAAACTTTGCCACTTTGGAGAGCAGACACAAGAGAGACAGACAAAGAGATATAAAAAGATTTT
The DNA here is from genome assembly GCA_011751065.1 of Lasiurus cinereus. Classification (NCBI taxonomy): domain Eukaryota; kingdom Metazoa; phylum Chordata; class Mammalia; order Chiroptera; family Vespertilionidae; genus Lasiurus; species Lasiurus cinereus. Next base: position 27,681,852 of record JAAGEH010002525.1, on the reverse strand, counting down.
TTTTTTAAAAATAGAGAGATGGAGATAGGGAGAGAATAGATAGATGATGATAGATAGATAGATAGATAGATAGATAGATAGATAGGGCGCTCAATAAGGAAGAAAAGCAAGGGGAACTAAGTTGTGGATATAGCCAGGGATCCAAGTACACACAATTTACAAAACTGGTGTAAACCCTGGGTGCAGCTAGATACTGAAGACAATCTAACTTTGTGTCTCCTGGGATCAAAGAGCATCCCGAGGATTGATGTTAAGAAGGATGGGCCTTCTCTGTGGAGGCCAAGCATGTTTTAGTCTTTATGGAAGAAAGCTCTTCCTCACCACTGCAGCAAGAGCGGGAATATGAGGCCCATCTCCCTAAAACGCTATGATTTTGCACAGGTCAAGCCACTCCTGAATGTGGCCCGGCAAGAAGAGGAGATGAAAGCCAAAGAGGAGGAACTGAGGAATGCCATGTCCAAGACCCAAGAGCTGCTAACCAAGGTCAAGGATATGGAAGAGAAGGTGGCCACACTCAGCCAGGAGAAGAACGACCTCAAAATCCAACTGCAGGCCGTACGTGGGGCCCTGAGGGAGGGACAGGAGCTGGGGGGTCTTTGCAACTGTCCGGACCTCGAGGGTTGCCACAAGTCAGGCCCCAGATAGAGGGAAGATGAGCTTCCTGAGAGTTGTTTGCCTCCAGCCTTCTCTTTTCTTCATTGTAATGTCATCCTTGACCTAAATACCAAAATGTCTCTATCAAATTCTTATTTGCCCTCAGCACACACAGATATGCTGGCCCTACAAGGGTTGTCCAGACAAGATGTGGTGGGAGAATCCCCCGAAGTGAGCCTGGGACTGCCGTAGGACCTTGGGAACTTGCCCTCTTTGCCTACTGTTCCTTGCCTGTCAAGTGCAAACACAGCAGGAAGAACAAATGACCTAGTTTCCATGGGTGCCTGACCTAATGTCCCCATCCCTGCATTCCAAATTAATGACTGCAGTCACTGCTATGAGTCTCCTGATTTACCAATGATCCTTGTCTGATTTGACTCTCACACACACCCCTTAAGATACCCAATTTTCCTATATATCTTACAGGATAGAAAACTCACTTTGACCAACATTTAGAGACTTCATCAAGGTCCCAAGCTCATCAGTAGAAAACCACAACTGCGAAGGGTTTGATTCTATCTTGGGTCCTTCCTGCTTAGCATAGTTTTTTACCATCCTCTTAACATCCTTGAGGAGTTTCTTAAGCCTAAAACCTTATTTTATGTTTGGGAAGATTGGGCCTGAGTGAGATCACAGTAATAAAAGAATCTTCCATTTACAGAAGCACCTCCTGAGTTCCACTCCTTTACACCTCATGGTGTTGTTTCCCTTATTTTGCAGACAAAGATCTGAATTTCAGTAAAGTTATGCCATGAACAAAAGTCATACTAATGGGACCAGTCTTCTTCCTCTGTGACCAGTTGTTGTCTTATACCACTGACCCTATCTTGGAGAGACCCCAGGGGGTCCCCAGATTGTCCCTCTGTCACTTATTGCCTGTGTGACTTTTGACAGCTCTGATAAAACCTTAAGGTGCATCTGATCACCTGGGATCTCATTAAAATGCAGATCCAGATGTAGTAGGTATCATCTGGGGCCTGAGATTTAGCATCCGGACTAACTTCCAGGTGCTGCAACTGATCTGGGGCCCACACTCCTAGACCACACTTTGTTGTACACATCGCAAAGGAGCTCAGAGCTAGCCCAGCCTCTGTCCAACCTCAGGACACATTTGGGGGCGACGGGGGCACATCCTGTCAGCCTGAGGACTGCCCACCATCTTGGTTCCCTGTGGGTGCCTGGACCCCTAATTTTGACTGGGGCTCTTTTTTCCATCAGGAACAAGATAACCTAATGGATGCAGAGGAGCGCCTGACCCAGATGATGAAGACCAAAATGGAGCTTGAGAGCCAGATCGGGGACATGAGGGAGCGGCTGGAAGAAGAGGAGGGCACAGCTGCCTCCCTGAGTGCCACCAAGCGAAAGCTGGAAGGGGAGCTTAGTGACCTGAAGCGTGACCTGGAGGGCCTTGAGACCACACTGGCTAAGACAGAGAAGGAGAAGCAGGTGAGGTGGCCTTGAGCACAACCACGCTCCTCTCAGGGTCAGGGACTCCCAGCTGTCTCACCCTACAGGGGCCACACCAGGAGCCTAGCCACCAGCTACATGGGGATATTTTTTAAACCCTCACATGAGGATACATTTAATGATTTTAGAGAAGGAGAGAGAGAAAAAAAACATTTATGTGAGAGAGAAATATTTATCAGTTGCCTCCCATACACACCCCAATCAGAGATTGAACCTGCAACCTAGGAATGTATCCTAACTGGGAATCAAACATGCATCCTGTTGGTATACAGGATGCCACTCCAACCTACTCAGCCACCCAGCTGGACCAAATGGAGTTATGTTAACTTAATTAAATGCAATTTAAAATGTGGTTCCTCAGTCAACTTAGTCACATGTAGCCAGTGCTAGCGTGTTGGACAAAACAGAGAACACATGTCCATTGTTACAGAAAGTTCTGTTAGAGCCGCTGCCAAAGGGGATTAAGCACTCTTCCCATCATGGTGTCATTCAGACTCAAACCTAACTGGTTCTCCTCAAGCCTGGGATTCCAGGCATCTGCATTATCCTGCTGCCCACTTAGCCTCAGCATCCCTGGCCCCTCAGAGAATGTCCTGCAGCATCATGTCCACTCTTCCTCCCTCCCCAGAAGAGGCAACCTATCAGAAGAGTGGGGACACTTATAGCTGCTCAAACAAGCAATTGATGCCACTCCAAGTGGCTCTAGAGGGAGCCACTGGCTCCTGATACCATCTTGTTGGCCCTTGGCCCCAAGACCCCCTTGTAGGTGTGTGGGGTCCATGAGCAAGGAAAGGTAGACATGACCAAACCCATGCCTTTCCAGCTCTAATGTGCACCCAAACCATCAGGATCCTGATAAGATGCAGATTCTGGGCTGACAGTTTGGCAGGGACCCAGGATCCATGTTTCCAACACATTCTCGGTCAATGCCACAGCTAACATTCAAGGACCAGGCTTTGAATAGCAAAGGCCCAAACTGGTGGTTCTCACTGCTTCCCTTATCCCCAAGATCCTGACTTGGGTGATTGAGGTGTGACCTGGGTATGGTATTTCTCAGGCTCCCACATGACTCTAGAGTACAGCCAAATAAAGGACCCTCTCCCAAAACAAGTGCCTCCTCTCCTTCCACCAGAGGTGTTCCCAGCCTTAAAGATATGTCTCTCTCACACCCGGTTTCCAGGCCTTAGATCACAAGGTCCGCACTCTGACTGGGGACCTCTCACTCAGAGAAGACTCCATCGCCAAGCTCCAGAAAGAGAAGAGGGCCCTGGAGGAGCTGCACCAGGTGAGCACCGCCCACTTCTCCCCTTGGCAGAGCAGGCAGACCTCAGATTTGTCACCCATCAGCTAGGAACTCTCAGGAAACTCACAGAATCTCCCTAAAATCTCAATTCCCTCATTAATGAAGTGAGTATGGTCACATTTTGATACCTTCCTTCTAGGTTTGTTATAAGTGAGACAACCATATAATTTATCACCCAAACTAGTACAGCTTTCAGAGTAAAATGGGGACAACAGACAAAAGTCAGGATGGCCCCAGGCACACTGGGAGGTGTGATCCCCAGAGTCAAAAGAATGAGGTAGGGCATAGGAAGTATCCTTGAGCTCTAAAGTACCGGAGAATTCTGATGCATTGCTGTCAACAACAGACATGAGGTCTTGAGGTCACAGGCATACTCACCTGACTATTACAGGCTCAAGCTCTGACCAGCCTCCAGCACAGGGCACCTCCTAGCTCTGGAAACAAAGGTGCAAAGAGTGAGTTGAAGCTCAGAACTAGACAATGGACCTTTATCCCTGTGTTTGCTAAAACTTGAATCCACAACATGTCCCCTGAGCTGCCTCTGAAAATACCTCCTCTTCGACTGTGACTCAACTATATCAAATACCTAGAGCCACTTTTTATAACAAATACAGCCAATTCTCATTATTCAATGTAGTTATGTTCTATAAAATCATTATACACACTGAAATAGTAAAAACTAAAACTCTGCTCCTAAGGGAAATTTAGGGTTAGGATTCTATAAGCCTTTGATCATAATATTTTGTCAACCAATCAATACAGAATACATATGATTATGATCAATACTTTATGTTGTTTTATGTTTATATGTGCTTAAAGGCGCCTTTTTAGTACATATTATTGATTCCTTAACATTGAACCTTAGTCAACAGCACTTTATCTCATGCCTGAATGAAGCTTACACAATTCTCTCTGTAAGAAATATCAAAGCTTTCTTGTGCTTAGGAACACTAGACAGCACTGTGTGTGGGTACCATTTTAAACAATGAAATCACCAACAAAAATATAAAAACGTTACACTAAATAGACTGTGAAAAGGACACTTGTTTGCAGTATGAGATGAAACAAGAAGGCAAGGCATCATCTCATTTGATCTCAGCTGAAAAACCCCAGGTGACTCAAATTTTTCACCATTCTACTCATACCTGTGGATGACCATGAAAGCACCATGAGTATTGATTTGAGGATTACAAATAATTTTAGCAAGTAGGTAAATTGGCAGGTAGATAATCTACAAATAATGAGGACTGACTATTTTGGGAAGCTCTCTTACTATCCTGAAATAAAAATATAAATAGAGCATCCTTCAATATAAAGGAGAAATAAATGGAAAATAATTTATAATAAATAATAGAGCTGTCCATGTGTAAAAGGTAGAGCAGATTGACTAGTAGATATTGTGAGCAGTGGGCTGTCTACCTTTTACACATGGACAGCTCTATTATTTATTATAAATTATTTTCCATTTATTTCTCCTTTATATTGAAGGATGCTCTATTTATATTTTTATTTCAGGATAGTAAGAGAGCTTCCCAATAATTGTGACAACCAGAAGGACACCCACCCACACACACAGATTTCCACATGACTGTGGAGAACCAGAGCCCCCTGTTGACTCAAGGGCTTACCTGGTACTGACGGGTACTCAGGTTTGCCCAGCTTCACCTAGCACCCAGGCACAGGCACTCAGTAGCTATTCACTGCGCAGTCAACTCAACTCAACTCAGAAGTGATGGCAGAAAACCAGGTCTGACCAGCTGCTCCTGTGTACATTGTGTGACACACGTGTGTATCTTTCCTTCCAGAAAACCCTCGATGATCTGCAAGCTGAGGAGGACAAGGTGAACCATCTGACAAAGAGCAACAGCAAGCTCAACACCCAGATCCATGAGGTAATGCCCACACCTGGCCAATTCTACACTCAAGGACAGGGTCCTCAGATACATTGTTGGCACTGGACTGACACATCTCCCAGTTTTAAAGTACCCAGGGAAGTGAAGGCTCTTCTGATGCCACAGATAAGGAACCAGGCCCAGTCTGGTTTCTTATTGTGTTCTGGACTGAGACTCACCTCTTCTCTATTTTCTCTACAGCTGGAAGATAACTGGGAACAAGAAAAGAAAATTCGGGCAGAGGTGGAAAAGGCTCGTCGGAAAGCTGAGAGTGACTTGAAGATGACCATTGACAATCTCAATGAGATGGAGCGGTCCAAGCTAGATCTTGAGGAGGTGGTGAAAAAGTATGCCAATGCAGTCATTCATTTCTTCATAACAATATTACCAATATCTACCACTTTCTAGATGGTCCCAGGCTCCAAGCACTGTGCTATGGGATTCACATGTATCCATGTATCACCAGCATCTCCTATGCGCCAGGCAGTGTGCCCATCATGGAGGCTATAGGGAGAAAGGAGTAGGTGCTTCCCTGTAAACAGGGACCTCCCAGCATCAGACATGGCCTATTGGATGATGAAAAGATGACCTGTTTTAAGCAATGCATGCATCTGAGGGCAGAAAGTTTATAGAAACTTATAAACTGGGCTCTCAAAGATCACAAGTTGAGAGGGTATTTTATCAATATCAGTCTGGCAATAACATGGAGGAAAGATGGAGTAGGAAAAAACTAAAAACAGGAAAACAATTGGAAGGCTGTTGCAATAGTCCAGGCGTAAGCTTGGACTAAGAGGCTGAGGTAATGGAGATAAGGAGAAAGATAAGAAAAAAGGAGTAGAATTTGGACATTATATCTTTCAAGTATATGTTTCTAAAGCAGTTTTAAAGTACCTCAGACTGTCATGAGGGGCATATGCAGCAAAATCTGCATCTCAGCACATTTTTTCTGTGGTACACTCAGAAGGTGCATGTGGCCTTGCCCATACTCCTCATCTACTCATTCTATCATCTTAGTTTTCATATGTGGCTCTAGACACATGGAACTCACACATCAGGAGACAGCCTTTTGTTTAAAGCTTTTGGATAAAATTTCCTCTAAAAAGCCAAAGCATTAATGTGATTCTGTAGCCCCTAGAATTTAAAATGCACTAAAACAGTGATTTCTGCCTGGCCTGTTCACTGATGTGTCCCTAGAAACCCAAATTATATCTGGCACATAGTAGGTACTCATAAACATATATCAAATTAATAAATGCATGAGTGAAAGAATAAGTGAATGAAAAGCCGGTGGATTCTGGGACTCTGTAGGGTGACTCCTTCTGGGCTGTCATCCCCGAAGGTCAGAGGGTTGGAGACAAGTATTTTTCAGCAGGTTTAAGGCCTCCTCTGGCAGCCCAGTCTCTAATCTCTAGCCAGTTTACACTGGTCTATCCTCAGAGCTTTTCCTCAGGAGATCAAACCTTCTTTTGTAGGAGGGATATGGAAATCAATTCTGTCAACTCTAAATATGAGGATGAGCAGTCTCTGAATTCCACGCTGCAACGGAAACTAAAGGAACATCAGGTATGTCCAGGACCGAGAAGATTGAACCTGCCTTTTTTTTTTTTAACCTTCTTTATTTTGTAAACTTTCATACAATACTTCAACAAAAATTCTTGAAAACATTTATTGGCATGTTTCAGTTAGAGCCAACACAAAAGTTAAGACAAGACCACAACTAAAAAACCAAGTTTAGAATATACTTTTCTACCTCCCTCCCTTGGAAAGAAGTGATTATTTTAACAGATGTATATGCTGCATCACAGAAGAAACAATGAAGACAAAAAATGTTCCCATAATTGTGAAGAAATTGGCCAACCAAATTATATTGTTTTAATTTATATACCAAGTTTATGATGTAAATATGAGATGGGAATAAAAATAACAAGGGAAATTAGAAAAAAATAGTAAAACATCCTAAGAATAATGGCCCCCCACAAAGCCGCAAAGATCTGACTTTGACAACACAAAATAATTGTCTAAGGCAAATAGAATTGGAAACCTTCAAAGACATTCTAATCATGTTCAGTATCTAATGATAAAAGCTGAAAATGATACCAAGAGGATATTTATTATACAAGTGTCGAGAACATACCAAAACTAATGAAAGAATTGAGCATTTATTTCTACAAAAGCAAAGTATGATATAGAATTAGAAGGGAACAGACTTAAAGATTTACCTATTAAAATATACAGATTCTTACTGAAGAGAATAGGATATTTAAAAAAGATGACAAGGGATGTTAATCTTCTTTTATTATTATTTTTACATATTTTGGAACCTCACATAATTTTGATAAATAACTCTTACAAAATTATGCAAAAAGTACAAGAATGTCTGGTAAACCAACAGTCTGTATTTTTCCAAAAAGATATTTTTACAACATGCAATTCTTAAGGCAGCATCCTCCTTACAAGGAAAGATAATCCTTTTACTCATCAAGAAATCTTCTGCTGCATAGGCTAAGAAAGCCTGGCTTCTTCCATTAACGCCTCTTGTCTTTCCTGTCTGCTTTTCGGTCTCTTACACTTCTTGAAGATCTTTTGACTGATCGACTACTCTCTGATATAGACCTCTTTCTGTCGGACTGGGAATTCTTATCCTTTGATCCTTTTGTATCTCTACTACTGCCTCCTTTTGAAGATTTGTGACTCCTTTCTACTCCTGATGTATCCCTTCGCTTTCGCTCCACGCTCCTTCTGTGTTTTCTATCTCTATTATGTCCCCGGCCCCTACTCCGACTTCTCTCACTACTACTACTAGTGCTGCTGCTACTGTCTCTGCTGCTGCTGCCACTTGTACTGGAGCTGCTACTGGAACTACTTCGACTACTACTACTGCCACTGCTGGAACTGCTTCCACTGCTGCTACTGCTTGAACTGCTACTAGAACTACTACTGCTACTACGCCGACTTCTACTCTTGCTTGTTTTATTTCTAGCTCGACCTCTACTTCTGCTCCTAGTTTTGGTTTTGGATTTGCTCTCCAGATGTACTGTCAAAACTGGCTCTACTGTCACCTCAGTGAGTTTTACCGATGGTTGGGACTGAGATTGAGGCTGAGCCAGGGGCTGAGCCAGGGGCTGGGGCTGGGGCTGAAGCTCAGGTTGGGGCTCAGATTCTTTCTCTTCTTTGTCCTCAGGCTCATTTTCCATTTCTAGAGCATTAGCATTCTCTTTTGAAGGAGAAAGAGACTTACATTCTTTCTCTGGCTCAACTTCAAATTCCATTTCTGGCTCCAATTCCTTGTTAGTTTCATTTTCTGAAGGTTCTAAACTTTCAACTTGATTGGTTTCCATTACCTCCTGCTCAGCAATTACATTTTTGACACTCTCCACCATTTCTAGCACATCCATAACTTCCTCAGGTTGACTATCTGGCTGCTTCTCACTTTCCCTTACCTCAGTTTCCTCTTCCATCTTAACCTCCATTTCCTGTTTTTGTTCCTCCTCCTCCTGTTCTTTCTCTGCATCACTATGCACTATACTTATTTCCTTTTCCTCTTCCTCTCCTGCTTCCTCTATTTCTACATCATTGTGCTGATTACCTGTCTCCTCCAACTCTTCCTCTCTCTGAGCCATCTTACCCTCTTCTTGTTCCGCCTTCTGTTCTTCATTACGCACCACCTGATGCTCTTTTTCCTTCATTGATTGTCTTCTAGGCCTAGCTTCCATTTTATTTATTTGTTCTGCAAATTCAATGCGTCTACCTTCAAATAAAGCATTCATTTTTCTCTGTGACTCTTCTATTAGTTTTTGGGTAGCTGGACACATTCTTCCAGGAATATAGAATAAATGGGGCTTTGTCTTAGTTCTTATATACTTAATTATCTTGGCATTATGCTCATTCCATTCTTCTTGCAGCTGTGCAAGCTCAACCTTCTGCTCCAAAAGCCGCAATTCTGTCTGTTTTGCACGCCTCTCTTCAAATAGTTCTCTCCTCTCATTTTCAACCTGCTTTCTCTCTTCTTCTGCCTGCACTTCAAGTTTTTGTTCAATTTCCTGGCGTCTCTTTTGCCTTTCAGTAGCGACAGTGGACTCCTGTTTAAATTTCTGAAGGGTGCCCATCAACAAGCCAAATATTCGCCGGTTCCTTTGCTTTCCTTTTTCATCCATATTTTGATCCTGGATAAGGTCTCTCCGTGTACGCTCTTTGGAGGTAGCTACAACTGAAGACTGCAAAGCTGGCTTTTTAACATCATCATCCTCTGGGTCGCTTTCTTGGCGTGATTCTCTCCTTGTCCGTCGCTCCCCTCCCAGCCTACTGACTGCCCCTTCAAGGTCTCTCTGTTTGGCTGGGGGTCCTCCTCCACTATCTGAGAATCCACGCCTCAGCAATAAACTACCACGTCCTCTACCTCCACCAGGACCAGAAAGGGCCAGCAATCTGGCTTGGATGGGCCTCACATCATTCGGATCCCGCCCGGTGAGCTTGCGAATATTCTCATCCACGTTCTTTAGGCTCTCTTTGGCCTTTTCTAGCTGCTCCTGCAAAGTTCTCACTGCGACCGCCATCTTCTCCCTGCAGCAGGCTTCAAGACTCTGAACCTGCCTTTTAAGATACACTTCCCTGCACCTTTTTCTCACAGCTGATTGGCTACTAAGTTTTCCTGAGGAGCAAGATTACCACAGAGTCCTTGGAGGTGACACATGTTTGCCTCACTGAGGGTTAAATTCAAAGTCCTTACTGGTTAAAATTAAATGGTTAAAATGCCCTTTAAAATCTAGCCCCTGTTTCCTCACTGACTCTATCCATTATACCCACCACCACCACCACCATGCTGGCCAGACATGCTGGCTCCATGAGGGCACTCAGATATCCCAGCCTCCCTCCTGCCTCAGGGCCATTGGTTTCCTCTGCTTTTGACATTTAGCTCCCTTCCATTACCTACTTTTTTATTCATTTACTAGAGGCCTGGTGCACGAATTCATGTACCAGTGGGATCCCTCAGTCTGGCTGTCGATCAGAGTCATCTGGGCCATATCACCCAGTCCCGATCAGGGCCATCTGGGCCAGCTGGCCAGAGGGAGGGACCGCAAGAGATTGGCCAGATGGTCTGCCCCAATTGGGGCCAGGCCAGTCAGGGGTAGGGACCATGGGAAGCTAGCCCAGGGAAGGGGCTATGGGAGTTTGGCTGCTGGCCCCACCCTCATCAGGGCCAATTGAGGTGAGCCAGCCAGAGGGAAGTTGGCCGGTCAGTGGGAGGTTGGTTGTGGGAGCACACTGACCACCAGGGAACAGATCCTGCATTGAGCTGGTGGTCGGTACACATCATAGTGACCAAATATTCAGTTGTAATGATCACTTAGGCTTTTACATATATAGATTTATTTTGTTGTTGTTTATTAGGTTCCACATGTAAGTGAGATCATATGATATCTGTTTCTCTGACTGGCTTATTTCACTTTAAGCATAATACTCTATCCCATTACCTCCATTCTAAAAAGCTAACCAGGTAAGTTTCCCACAGAGTTAAGATAAGCCCCCTCAACCCTCTTCTTCTGCTTACTCTTCTGCTAGGCCAGAATTGAGGAACTGGAGGAAGAATTGGAAGCTGAGAGGGCAATGAGAGCCAAGGTAAATGACAGACTTCTCTTACCTTTCTTGAGTCAAATGGCCAAATGCCAGCTACCATAAGCAGAAACAGAGAAGAGGACAGGTTTCCAATTGAAAGGGCCTCATTCTTTCTTTCTTTTTTTTTTCTTTTCTTTTTTTTAAATATATTTTATTGATTTTTTACAAAGAGGAAGGGAGAGGGATAGAGAGTTAGAAACATCGATGAGAGAGAAACATCCATCAGCTGCCTTCTACACACCCCCTATAGGGATGTTCCCGCAACCAAGGTACATGCCCTTGACAGGAATCAAACCTGGGACCTTTCAGTCCGCAGGCCGATGCTGCTCTATCCACTGAGCCAAACCGGTTTTGGCCTTCATTGTTTCTTGAGCACCTACTGTGTGCCAGGCACTGTGTAACACATGGACATTAATTATCATGTAAGATACAAAGATGCTGCTTGTGGTATGAAACCAAGGAGAGAAGGCTAACTCTGCCTGGAACAGGTAGTGGAGGCAACATTAGCTTAGGAATTCAAAGACTAAATTCAACAGGCTGAGGCAGGGAGGAATTTCAGGCCAAGGCAATGAAATAGATCCTATCTGCACAAGAACAAAGGTATAAAAGGAGGGATTAACATGTATCCATGCCTGTCACCAGCAGAGTGGAAGGAGGGTTGAAGGCAGGGATCCTACAGGAGATGAGGCCATAAATGGTGGAAAATAAATCATAAGATGCCTAAACTCCAGATTCAGCCAAACTGGGCTGGGGGGCAGGAAGAGCACTAAGACCCACCCAGTGCAAGGAGAAGGACAGACAGCATCCTTCACTGAGCATGTGTGGTGGCAGGCAGAGTGCAGAGCTCCCCAAGCGCAGGCCCCTGGCCTCACAAACACCATGTGAAAAGAGGGACTCATGGATGGCTTCAGTCAGTGTCATTCACTCTTACCCCAGGTAGAGAAACAACGCAGTGACCTGTCCCGGGACCTTGAAGACCTCAGCGACAGGCTGGAAGAGGCTGGGGGAGCCACATCTGCTCAGGTATCATCCTCGGGGAACCCTGGGAACCCCAATCCTGCCTGCCTACTGGGAGAAAAAAGTGCTGAATTATAAGCAGTGGGGGAAAAAAAACAGCTAGTTTTTGCTGAATTCCTGGGGCTACCTTGAAGAGAAACTGATTAGCAATTAAAAAAAAAAAAGTAGGCAAGAGAGAGGCTGATTTAGTCCACTTACTTCTGGGGCTCCTTAGTGGCACTAATAGAAGCAGGATTTGGATTGCATGCAGAGGGCAAGTATTCTACAATATAATGTATTAATTAAAAAAAAAAACAAAAACGTTGAGGTACAGTAAGACCAGAAGGTGAGTAGAAGATTGCCATTAAAGAGGTACAGTGACCCTTAAACAACACAGATTTGAACCACATGGGGATATTTATACACACTATTTTTTTTTCAATTGACACACATAGTTCAAACCTGCATTGTTCAAAGGTCAACTGTAGTTTGCTACAGTTCCCAAAAGGAGGGGGCATGCCAGGCAGAGCCACACAGGGAAGCACTAAGATCATTCAGGGGGCAGAGGGAAGGGGAATTGTGACCTAGAGCCTTTGTTATGGTTTCTGAGGAAGGCATGGGAGCAGACTTAGATTGACTAGTTTGTATCTTTTTGGAGGGCTCTGGGGTATAGGGGCCATCCCTAGTTGTCTAGTACTTGGCCATGGGTAGTGGATAGTAGCTAAGAGTGTGAGAGCTACATAAAAGAAGGAATTGGGAGTTAGGGAAACTCTAGATTGGTTGGTTGCAATTGAAATTGAGTTGTTTGCTATCTCTAGGAACTAGCTAAACCTGGGAGAGGCCATCCTTTTGGAGTCAGCAAAGCCCCAGATGTCAAAGCACCAGAATACAGAAAATATAGACCAGGTTACTACACTGGGGTGACCCCACACTCCAAGAGCACCCCACTGTGAGGTGAATGGAGGCTGGAATCTGAGCCATGCCTCCTGGGGTGGGATGTGTCTTCCTCTAACTCACATGCAGGCATCATGGAGACTACCAGAAGCCACATGATACTCTCATAACTTCATGAAGTCAGCTCTTTTGCAAATGTGGACCCTGGATCAAAGCAGAGAGCATGAATGGCATCCCTTATCACTGGAAAGCTGGATATCCTTTCCTGTGGCCCCTGGACTCCATGTCCTGTTGCTTCATCTTTCTGGCCACAGTCTGCTCCTTGTGGAGCTGAACTGAAGCAGGTGTTCAGCTGGGGTCGGATCCTGGCAGAAAAGAAAATCATCCCAGATGGTTTGAATGAGGGACATTAACAAAGGGACTATCTCTAGCATTGCAGGGAGTTAAGAGAACGACAGGGGGCCATTAGAGTAAGAGCTATAGATGGGGGCTGCCTGATGGGTTCCTTCTGAAGGCTCTGAGAAAGAATCTGTTCTAGGCCTCTCTCCTAGGTCCTCATGATTGGCAGACAATCTTTGCTGTTCCTTGCTAATAGCTGCATGGTCCAGTCTCTGCCTCTCTCTGGCCTTTATCTTGTGTGTCTCTCTAGGTCTAATTTTCCCTCTTTTTATAAAGACAACTAGTAATTAGAGATTAGGGCCCAACCTAATCCAGTATGACATTTTAACTTTTGTACATCTGCAAACACCCTATTCCCAAATAAGGTCAAATAAAGTATTGGGGCTAAGATTTAAATATATCTTTGTGGGAAACATAATTCAACACACAACACTATCTAAACAAATCCTATAGGCAACCCACCCAGAGGCTTAGGATTGATATTACAATCAGGGCATCTCATTAGTGGGGTACAGGAATATCAAAGGACCACTGAGCAGCTGAGCAGTGGTCTCAATGAGACCAGTACCAGCCAATCCTGCTAAGCCCTGCTTCTCCTCTACCCCCAGATTGAGCAGAATCGCAAACGGGAGGCCGAGCTGCTGAAACTGCGGCGGGAGCTGGAGGAGGCAGCCTTACAGAGTGAGGCAACGGCCTCCACCCTGCGCAAGAAACACACAGATTCCATGGCTGAGTTGACAGAGCACGTGGAGAACCTGCAGAGGGTCAAGTCCAAGCTGGAGAAGGACAAGCAGGTCATGAAGGCTGAGATCGATGACCTCAATGCCAGCATGGAGAATGTGCAGAAGTCCAAGGTGAGGAAAGCCCCCTCCCACGGGAGGCATTGGCTCTTACACAAATATTCCCTGAGCTCCCAGCAGGCCTGAGTCAAGGTCTAGATCAGAGGTGGGGAATGTCTGGCCTACGGGCCATTTAAGGCCTATGAAATCATTTGGTCTAGCCCTGCCAAGACAACCAGAGGTGGCACTCAAAATTCAATAAACCTAAGAGCGTTTTTCATAGCTACATAAATTATATTAAGTGAATTATAATAAGTGAATCCTATATAATAAAAGGCTAATATGCAAATTGACCAAACAACAGAAGGACCAGTCGCTATGACATACACTGACCACCAGGGAGCAGACACTCAACGCAGGAGCTGCCCCCTCGTGGTTAGTGTGCTCCCCCAGGGGAAACACTGCTCAGGCAGAAGCCAGGCTCATGCTGGAGCCTACACTAGGGGAACTCGGGTAGAAGGAAGGGAAGGCTTGGCCTATGCAGCCTGGCAGTATTTCCCCACTGAATGCACTATTCCTGGACAGATGAATGCCGAGGCTCATGTCCGAAAGCTAGAAGATAGCTTAGCAGAAGCCAATGCCAAAGTGGCTGAGCTGGAGAGAAACCAGGCAGAAATCAATGCCATCAGGACACGCCTCCAAGGTAAGCTCATTCCTCCCTGCAGCTTCCTAAAAAACAGTACAGTACATGGAATGGAAGAGGGATTCGCAAGGAAACTGAAAGAGTACCTAGGTCCTCTCCTCATAGCTTTCTTGGCTTTGGAAAATTCGTATCCCCTGTGATGAGACAAGGAGATTTTATTGTACTCTCGGAATGTTCTAAGTCACATTTTTATAGTGTAAAATGGAGAACACTATTCAAAGTATTTTCATATCAGTTTTCTCACCCTGTGAGATCAGCAGAAGGGGCAGCCATACTGGCACTTTTTAAACATTTTAAAACATGACCCACATACTAACATAAAGTGAACATGTGTCGCTAATCAGGGAATGAGGAAAATGGTAAAGCTGCCTTTGAAGAACATGAGGGGTGAGATTTACATAGTCAGTGGGAAAAGGAACTCTGTTAAGTTAGATGCAAAACTGGTTACTGTCCTACAGGACAACACTGTAACCTCTGAGTTTGCTTTTGTTTTTTTTTATTTTCTTTTTTAAGACTTTTAAAGTTGATTTTTAGACAGAGGGTAAGGGGAGAGGGAGAAACATTGATGTAGAAGTGCTACATCAACCAGCTGCCTCCTGCGCATCTCCTACCAGGAATCAAGCCCACAATCCGGCAAGTGCTCTGACCAGGAATGAAAAGACAACTGTTAAATGCACAGTACAACACTCAACCAATTAAGCCACACCAGCCAGGGCGGTTTTTGTTTTTCTATCAGAAGAAATTCTTTGCATCTCTAAGACTTTAATAATTTGGAACTTATTACTATCCATTTTAACACCTAACTTTGCAGAGGCTGGGCTCTAAAGGGAGTAAACAGTAAGTCAAACTAAGTTGCACTCCCTGAGAGAAGTTAACACTCCTTGCATTAGACAAGCTCCAGTGTGACACCAGAGAACCTGCAGGTATTCTTTGACCTTATTCCCACGTCCTGTAATACTTTTTAAAACCAATATCCCCATTTGACAGATGAAAAAAGTACAGCTCAGTAAGATGAAGTGACAAAACTAATGACTTACAGAGTAGAATCAGAAGCCTGGTCTTCCTCTCTGATTTATGCATCTCTTTCTGTCCTCTGATCCAGCAATCAGTCCACAAGTGAAAGGAATGTAGTAGGCTCTGGCACCATAATAAATACAGTTTACAAAGTAAACACACTGTCCCCCTGTCTTCTCCAAACTCCTTTGCTGTATCTCCTGCCAAAGGTCAGGGCTTTGTTATTTGAATAAAGTCCTTTACCCCAGGCAAGTCACTTGGATGCTGGCAACTCTTGGGCACTTGCTCCATCCCTGGATGACTTAATTTGGATGGCTGGTGCAGTGTTCACTGTGCTCCCCATTCCAGCTCAGTTGGCCTCTTTGGGAGCAATGCCCTGAGGGAGCTCAGGATCTAGCTGAGGAGCCAGTTCTTCCATCCAATATTTCTCCCATCTCGTTCTCACCCAGCTGAAAATAGTGAGCTGAGCCGTGAATATGAAGAATCCCAGAGCCGACTCAATCAAATCTTGAGGATAAAGACATCGCTGACATCACAGGTGGACGATTACAAGAGGCAGCTGGATGAGGAGTCCAAGGTTGGTTTGGGGCTGGGATGTGGATGACAGAGCAACCTCCTTGAAGAAAGTTATAGCTTCTGAAGATGTAGAAGGAGCATGAAAAATATTTGATCCACTAACAAGTAAAAAAAGTTAACTATGACTAAGTGAAAATATGAATCTTGTGGACAGTAATTGGGAAAAAAAAAGGAAAATAAACACTGGTGGTATTTTCCCCCTTTGCCTACTACACTGTCGGGCCGTGAAGAGACCAGCGGGCCTCTGACAGGCTCGTGTGGTCTCCACAGTCTCGCAGCACAGCTGTGGTGAGTCTCGCCAACACTAAGCATGACCTGGACTTGCTGAAGGAACAGCTGGAGGAGGAGCAGGGAGGCAAGACAGAGCTGCAGCGCCTAGTGTCCAAACTCAACACCGAGGTGACCACCTGGAGGACCAAGTATGAGACTGATGCCATCCAAAGGACTGAGGAGCTGGAGGAGACCAAGTGAGCTCAACTATGCCAGGAGAGCCGGGAAGGCCAAGTGGGTGGATGGGCCCTGGGGATCTCACCATCAGCCACAGCTGAGACCACAAGAAGGCAGTTTACAGGTTCCTCTAAAGGAGGGATGAGTGTCTAGACAGGGAAGCCCACTCACCGCCAGCCTTCAGGTTCCATCATCAAGGGCTCTCTTACGTCATCCTTTGCCTTAAGTCCTAGGTCAGACAGGGAAGTCAGGTGGCTTTCCCGTCCAGGTGGCTCCTCTGCTTCTGAAGTGCTTAAGAAGCCTCCATAGGCCTGGTGTGTCTGGGGTGGAGCCTCTCTGTGATGCTGGCAGTACACAGACCTCACCCCCTGGCTAAGGTTTACACTCTGCCTTTCCCCAGTTCTGTGGGAAATGTCCTCAAGTCCTCATTCACAAACTAGAGAAGCAGACACTCTGCTTGAAGGGACTGAGAAAATAAAAGTGGACACGTAGATGTGGCTGAGCTGGCCACTTGCATAAGAGGCTGCTTGGGTGCCATGGGCCTACCCACCCAGGGAAGCCCTGCATGTGAGCCCTGTGCCTCCTTGCTGTCCCTTCCACTCACTGGAATTTGAGGTGACAGGATAGCAGTAACCACAAATTAGCTAACACAAATCTTTTATCTAAAGATCTTCAAAGATTGAACCTAAATTGCCTTCCTGTAACTCCTACCTCCTGCCCCAGCCCTTTTCTATTTTCTACTGTGAGCTATCCAGGAGCTGCCTGCAGCTGCCTGCTCTTACTCCCGGCTAAACCTAAATCTCATCCCTCACCTCTCTGCCTGGAATTTCCACCCCAGACACCTCACCTATGCTCTCTGAGGCCTTTGTTCATGTGTCCCCTTCCCTGCTTTTTTTTCTGCATCGTGCTATGTCTATCTGATATATATTGTCTGTCCCGCCTAAAACAGAATTTCCATGAGGGCAGAAATCTTAGTCTGTTTTGCTTACTGCTATTTCCCTAATGCCTAGAACAATACTTGGCACAGAATTGAAACAAATACTTACTGGATTAAAGAATGGAAGTGATTGTTTCCTCTAAACATTCTACATTCTGTCTGCATCTTGTCCATATCACCCTAGAGCTCAGCGCCACACTCCCGGGCCCCCTGCCTGTGAGCTCTTATGTTTCCTTAATAGCCCCTCTTGTCCTCATCCATAGGAGGAAACTGGCTGCCAGGCTCCAGGAAGCGGAAGAGACAGCTGAAGCCGCCCAGGCCCGGGCTGCCTCCCTTGAAAAAAATAAACAGAGACTCCAGGCAGAAGTTGAGGACCTCACCATTGACTTGGAAAAGGTCAGAAGGTCAAAAACTCAAAGGCTGCCTACTTGTCAGGTCAAAGGGCCCACAGAGAGCTGGATGAGACTGTCACATGTCTGGGGTGAACAGGAGGAAATAGTGGCCTACGAGGAGGAAACACAGGGTCTATATACAGGCCCAATGAAAACAGGTTCCTGCTTGAATATGTGTTTATATACTCACTAAAAGTCCCATGCATGAAAATTCATGCTAGAATGGGCCTTCCTTTTCTTCGCTGCTGGCACCACTTTCCACTCCAACCCAGCCCCGGAGCCACATCTTTCCACTGGGCCCCACCTTGCCCCCTGTCCCAAAGACCCTGAGAGACTGGGGTAGGGTGGAAGGCCTATGTCGTCACTATGGCAACGACTCAAGGTCCTGTCTCCCAGTCTCTGTCCTGTAGCTTGGTGCCTGTGTATGCAAATTAACCACCATCTTTGAGGAGTTAATTTGCATATCACTCCTGATTGGCTGGTGGATGTAGCAGAGTTATGGTCAATTTACATGTTGGTCTATTATTAGGTAAGATAATTCTAGATCTTAACACTCAACTAGCCACTATTTAAATAGACCCATGACAATGATAAAACTTAGTCCCAGGAAACCATGTAACATATTATCCCTGTTCCCTATTCTCTCATCAAAACCAGTCCCACAGAGTTTGTGTGGCTAAATATTCCTCTTTACATCTTTGGGGTTCAGACTGATTTGCAAGTCTTGAGCTGAATTAAATAAGATCCACTGCCTTTCCATATCAACCTGGTCTCAATCTAGACAGGACCATTTGCTTCATGCCAGCTGTGAGGGGCAGATCACATCCATGAGAAAGGCTTCAGAAAATCGTCCTAAAACCCAAAAATGTTTTGCTCCTCCCAAATTAGGAAATGACACAGAAATTTACAAAATTTAGTATTGTATCAGCAGCTAATATATAGTTACCATAGAGTTATGGAAAAGATGAAAATCTATGAAAAAATAATGTCTAAGAATAATCAGCTTTGATTCACAGGAAAATAATACCAAACCCATCTCTGAGTTGGACAAGGGATGTATAATGTATATTAGTCCATTATAGAGGAATACATTATGGGGAATTGGGTGAATGTCATAAATCTGGGAAGGATGTTGTGGCCCAGATTCCTCATTTTACATTTGAGCACATTCTAGCCTAGGAAGGTAAGGTAGATTGCCCAAGGTCACACATCTAGTAGCAGAAGTTTTAGAACTAGAATGTAGCTCTTTCCTGACTCCCTAAGCCTGTGCTTGTGCCATAAATGTTGAATTATATCCCAATCCCCAAGAAGTCTGTGGTCATCAGAGTCACTGGGGAAGGAGAGGAAAGGAAGGCAGGGGGCAGCAGGAGGGGAATGGGGCAGGAAAGTCAGACCCTCAGAGACCATCCCCACCTCTACCTAGGCCAATGCTGCAGCTGCCGCCCTGGACAAGAAGCAACGGGTCTTTGACAAGATGCTGGCTGAGTGGCAGCAGAAGTGCGAGGAGCTGCAGGTGGAGGTGGACAGTTCACAGAAGGAGTGCCGCATGTACATGACAGAGAGCTTCAAGATCAAGACTGCCTACGAGGAGTCCCTGGAGCACCTTGAGTCAGTGAAGAAGGAGAACAAGACCCTGCAGGGTGAGTTGAAGGCAGGCAGATTCCTCTGCAGGGACAAAGACACAGCCAGAGCCCTCTTCCTTCCAGGCACATCATGGGTTTAAGCAACTGGCACATAATAGGTGCACAATAAATGTTTGATTGGCTGGCAAGAGTTTTGTAGAAGCACTCGAGCACTCAGTAATATAACTTCAGGCAAGTGAGTTCACTGTCTCTCCATTTCCTCATCTATAAGATAGGGAAATAATACTGCCTTCCTTGTAAGGTTGTGGTGCAAATGAAATACAATAAAATGTGTCAAATCTTCACTTAGTAGACAAGCTGGCACAAATAAAGGCTCAATAGATTTTATTTTACATATCTGTCATATGTAAGCAATATACATATGTATACTTATTTCTTACATATAAGTTTCGGGCTGGAATTTGAGGCCTGGTGAGTGTTGTGAGGGGAGTGTCTCCAGAAAGGAAAGCCTTGCATATAGAACTGACAGCACTGGCCCTAAAGCTACTCTGTGCTTGCTTACTCTTCTCTGGGCTTCAGACCCTCATCTATAAAAAGAGGAGCTTGGATCCACTCAAGCCATGATGCTCCACAAATCTATGACTTGAGAGTGTATTGCTTCTCTTTTGATACAATGAGGCTAGGAGTGCCTGCTTCTGGCCCCAGTGGAGGAATATCTGTGCCACATGCCATGATCCTTGGAAGCTGATAGTCCTCATGCACCTTATTAACAAGAATATTATCTTTCTCAGAGGAGATAAAGGAACTGATTGATCAGCTGGGTGAGGGAGGACGGAGTGTGCATGAGCTGCAGAAGTTGAAGAAAAAATTAGAGATTGAGAAGGACGAACTCCAAGTGGCCCTAGAGGAAGCTGAGTCTTCCCTGGAGGTAACCTCATGGTTGTCTTTTGGGGGGGCTGAACACTTGGCCAAGGTCCAAAAACCTGTTTAGACAGAAAGACTGACATTTACATTCCTGGCAGGTTGAAGAGAGCAAGGTGATTCGAATTCAGCTGGAACTGGCTCAGGTTAAAGCTGACATCGACCGAAGAATTCATGAGAAAGAGGAAGAATTTGAAGCTACGAGGTATGGGGCTGACAGGATGGGAGGCTGACTTTGATAGCATGATGGAGAAGTGTTCAGAAACCTGTGATCTTGGGCAAATTAGAAGAACCTCTCTGAACCTCAGTTTCTACATCTGTTAAGCAGTAATACTGGTAGTACTTTATACAGATGGGGTACTCTGTGTTTAACAAACACTTTGAAATGTCTTACTTCAATGATTCATCACAAAAACCCATGAGATAATAATCCAATTCAAAAATGGACAAAAAGCCGAAACCAGTTTGGCTCAGTGGATAGAACATTGGCCTGCAGACTGAAAGGTCCCAGGTTCGATTCTGGTCAAGGGCATGTACCTTGGTTGCGGGCACATCTCCAGTAGCGGTCGTGCAGGAGGCAGCTGATGGATGTCTCTCTCTCATCGATGTTTCTAACTCTCTATTCCTCTCCCTTCCTCTCTGTAAAAAAATCAATAAAATATATATTTTTTAAAAAATGGACAAAAGACTTGAATAGACATTTCTCCAAAGAAGATATACAGATGGCCAATAAACACATGAAAAGATGCTCAATATCACTTTTTATTAGAGAAGTGCAAGTCAAAACTATAATTAAATACTACCTCAAACCCAAAACAAGGTCAACTATTTTTTTAAAAAATACAGAGAATAGCAAGTGTTGATGATAATGTAAAGAAATTGGAACCCTTTTATACTGTTGAAGGAATGTAAAATGGTACAGCTGCTATAGAAAACAGTATGGAGATTCCTCAAAAATTTTTAAATATAATCTAGCATTTTCACTTCTGGATATATAACCAAAAGAATTTGAAGAAGGGTCTAAAAGGGATATTTGTATATCTGTATTCATAGCAGCATTATTCTTTTTTTTTTTAGTATATTTTATTGATTTTTTTACAGAGAGGAAGAGAGAGGGATAGAGAGCTAGAAACATCAATGAGAGAGAAACATCGATCAGCTACCTCGTGCACACCTTCTACTGGAGATGTGCCTGCAACCAAGGTACATGCCCTTGACTGGAATCGAACCTGGGACCCTTCAGTCCGCAAGTCAATGCTCTATCCATTGAGCCAAACCAGTCAGGGCCAGAATATATTATTATTGATTTTAGAGAGGAGGGAGAGGGAGAGAGAGATAGAAACATCAACGATGAGAGAATCATTGACTGGCTGCCTCCTGCACACCCCCAATGAGGACTGAGCCCACAACCCAAGCATGTGCCCTTGGCCAGAATCAAATCTGGGACCCTTTAGTTCACAGGCTAATGCTCTATCCATTGGGCCAAACCAGCCAGGGCTAGTATTATTCTTAATAGCTAAAACATGGAAATAATCCAAATGTCCGTTGACAAATGGATAAACAAAATGTGACATACATACAACGGAAAATTATTTAACCTTAAAAAGGATGAACACATGATAAAACATAGATAAACCTTGAGGACATTATGTGAAATAAGCAGTTATAAAAGGACAAATATTGTATGATTCTACTTCTATGAAGTATTTAGAGTATTCAAAATTATAGACAGAAAGTAGAATGGTATTTGCAAGGGGCTGTGAGGAAGGAAGAAATGGGGGTTATTATTTAATGGGTATAGAGGTTTTTTTTAATAAGATGAAAAGATTATGGAGATAGATGGTAGCACATCATGAATTTATTTAATACCATTGAACTGTATGCTTAAAAATGGTTAGATAGTAAATTTCATTTGTTGTATATTTTGCCACAATAAAGAATTAGAAAAAACTACCTGTGATACAATTCTCCCAGCTAACAGATGAGAAGATGACAGCTTCCTAATCACCTCTCTCTGAGATATGGAAAAAATTAAATTAAGTTATAGATATGAAAGCACGTTGTTAAGAGAAGCCAATGACTCTATAACCAGTAGGCTAAACCTGACCCTCAGCTATGCCGTGTGTGTGTGTGTGTGTGTGTGTGTGTGTGTGTATGGGTGTGTGTGCAAAATCTAAAATGGAGCGTGTGTGTTTGCAACAGCTTTATTAAGATATAATTCACATTCCATACAATTTATCCATGTTAAGGGGAAAATTCAATGGTTTTTAGTTGTGCAACTACACTACAATTTAAGAACATTTTAATCACACACCCAGAGAAATACCATTTACTTTAGTAGTCAAACCCCATTTATCCTCCACCACCACCAGCCGCAGCCCTAGGCAACAACTAATCTATTTTGTTTTTTTAATTTGCCTATTCTGAACATTTCATATAAATGGAATCATACAATATGTGGATGTTTGTGACTAGATTACATTTAATTCCACCTTAACAATATTAAATCCATAAACATAAATGTCTTTCCATTTATTTAGATCTTTACTTTTTTTCAACATTTTTGCTTGTATTTATTTTTAAGCCAAAATGAGTTTCTATTTTGTTCACTTCTGAGAATGTCATGATATCCTTGCCCATATCTGCAAATTGAATACACCTTAAAGTGCTGTAAATCCAATAACATACCTGGACATAGTAGGTGTTCAGGGTGAAGCAGAGGTGAGCATAATGTAGACAGGATCTTTACATGTTAATCATTTATTTGCCTCAATGAAACATTTATTTTTTTAACACTTAAATTAATTCCTCTAGTCCCCTCCTATAAAAGGAGATTAATACAGCTTATATGAGGGCTTTATGGAAATGTTTATTATGTTGATTACAATATAATTAATATATATATATAAAGAACAATCAATGAATTGTTTTGAAGGTAAGTATATATCTAACTTGTATAATAAAAACTCCTATTTTATAATAAATAAAACTGGACCTCTGCATCTAGGTTTGAATGCAACTCATTGTGGGCTAAATGGATGACTTTTGGCACGTTTTTCCATTATCTTGGAACCTCAGTTTTCTTGCAGGACTGTTTTTCATGTTAAATGAATCAATATCACAAAAGACATGTAGTAAACTTTCACCTTCCATTCCTTTTTCCAAAGCTCCCTCACTTAAATACTTTAAGTAAAGATAATTTAATTTCTTAACATGGTGACTATACTCATGTTGATGTTCAGAAGTCTCTTATCTAGGGAGGTTTAGCACAGACTGAATGTGTTTATTCAGTACATCAAGGCCTTCTCTGCTTGGCCTTGTAGGAAGAACCACCAGCGGGCCATTGAGTCTTTGCAGACCAGCCTGGAGGCAGAAGCCAAGGGCCGGGCAGAGGCACTTCGCCTAAAGAAAAAGATGGAGACTGACCTGAATGAAATGGAAATCCAGCTGGACCATGCCAACAAGAACAACAGCGAACTTGTGAAGACCCTGAAAAGGCTTCAACAGCAACTCAAGGTAGTGACCTGGGAGGGGAAAGAACTAATCACAAAGCAAGCCAACCCCAAACCTACAGGCTTACAGGAAGCTAACTTCATGCATGTCTTCAGCTAGGATAAAGGTAAGAGAGTAAGAACATGGGGTGGCTGGCATTCCAGGGAGCAGAAGACTTGGAGACTATAAATGAGACGTCCTGCCCAGCTGGTATGGCTCCATGGATAGAGCATTGGCCTGTGGACTGAAGGGTCCCAGGTTTCATTTGCAGTCAGGGCACTTGCCCGGATTGAGGGCTCAACCCCCAGTGTGAGGAGTGCAAGGGGCAGCCAAGCAATGATTCTTTCTCATCATTGATGTTTCTATTTCTCTCCCCACTCTCCCTTCCTCTCTGAAATTATTAAAATAAATAAATAAGAGGATAAGAGGTCCCAACCACCATAGTCCATATCCAGGACCACTGGAATAAGAGGGAAAAGGAGAGAAATAGGAAGTTGAACCTGTCTTAATTTTTAAAATCATTTGTTACTTATTATAAATGATTTCAGACATAGAAAAATAAAGAATATAAACACCCATGTATCCACCACTCACCCACCTTAAGAAATAAACACAAATAGAGTTGAAGTCCTCCTTTATCACTCATCATCAGGTTGGTCTTTAAAGCAGGTATAGCTGGATCCATGCATATGTTTATTGGAAACCTGCTCTGTATTAAGTGATAAGGGTAGGAGAATGGATGAAACAACAAATATCTCTGCAGATAGACAACAAGCAACAAATAAATAAAACAGTAGTATAAAAAATGGTAAATGCTATGGAGAAATAACAAGACAGGGAAGAGAGATGGGGATTAGCCAGTGGGGGTGTAACTGTCAAAGCTCATTGAGAAAGGCCTCTTGAGAGGCCCTGCTGTAAACACCAGGCGTGACTTCCTGAGGGCAGTTCTATGCCTCACACTCTTTTTCTCTGTGGTCTCCATTTCCCCATTTCCACCCCAGCTCCCTCCTAAGCCAGATCTGTGAAGGTCAATCACCCTTAGTCCTGGCCAGCCTAAAGAGATGAGCTCAGCCTGTGTCTTCTTGTCCCCCAGGATCTGCAGGTCCAGATGGACGAGGATGCCAGGCAGCATGAGGAGCTCCGGGAGCAGTACAACCTGCAGGAGAGGCGCCTGAGCCTGCTGCAAACAGAGCTGGAGGAGGTGCGCTCAGCCCTGGAGGGCAGCGAGCGCTCCCGCAAGATGCTGGAACAAGAGGTGGTGGATATCACAGAGCGACACAACGAGGTCAACGTCCAGGTAGGATGGTGGCTCCCTGGGAAGTGCCATGGAAACTCATACTCAGGATGCCAGGGCAAGACCAGAATGGTGCCCAGACCTGTGAGCTCCCCTCAGAATTCAGAGGCAGCTAATGTCCTCATTCCTCAAGTCCTCAAAATTCACCAGCAGAACTAAGTTGTTGTTATGGTAAAAAATAATAATAGTAATAACGTAAAATGTACCATCTTAGCCATGTTCCATGCACAGCACAGTGTATTAACTACATGTACACTGTTGTGTACAGCTTTTAAAGACAGGTTCCCAGAGACTCCCCTGGAGATTCTGATTCAGTGGGTCCATGGTAGAACCCCAAAAATCTAAACTTTTAGAAACTCCTCAGAAGAATCTAAGCATTAAGCCAATTTTAAACAAGTGTAGCTGATGCTAGAACTTCAGAACTGGGAGTGATCTAGAATATTCCAAAGTCTGGCTTTCATTTTATAAATGAAGAAAAAAATGAGCCAAAGACTTGAGTGGTTTATCCATGGTCAACATTGGAAGCCCTGTCTGCTACTAATGGTAACTCCAGTACTGTTTACTGTTCACAGTGCAGTCCTTTACTGGCACGGCTTAATACTTCCTCATCATCTCATATGAATTTACCAAAATAAAAAATGTACATAGGACATATAGGGGTCATCCCATTTAGAGACTAGAAGGCCAAAGCCTCAAGGTAAGGAATTTATCCATCTCTAGGTGGAAGTACCCAACCTTGAACTGGGTTTTCTAAGCTTTGAGTCAGAATTTTTCTAGAGCTGCCATCCTCCTCAGGCCTAACTGATGTTATTTCTGGGCTCCTCCGGATGCAAATTCTGCTGTAAAATTCAGAGAAGAATACAGAGGAAAGACCCTCATTCCAAGCAGAGTCCTAGAGCCATTTCCTGTTAGAGTATCTGACAAGCATGTCTAGGAGAGGGTCATTTTATTTCCTGGAAACAAAAGAGCTGTGCAGACTCCTGTCTCACAGCAATTCTTTCATTTCCTCCTCCAGAACCAAAGCCTCCTGGTGGTCAAGCGAAAGTTGGAATCAGATGTTCAGCGCATTTCCAATGAGCACGAGGAGCTCATCAGTGAGTTCCGCTCAGCTGATGAGAGGGCCAAGAAAGCCATGACTGATGTAAGTGTGTGCACTGCCTGCTGCTGGTGGGAGGGGGCCAGGGCACCCCAGGCCAGGCCACCTGCTGAAGACCGGCTACCCTAGGCAGGGAAAGCCAGCATCTCTCCTTGAGTCACTATGGAGTCCTGGTACCCTGACAGAAGGATATGGTCCCAGCTCTGAAGATACCAGAGTCTGGAGAAATATTTACTACAAGCTACACATGATCATGTGAGATATTAGAGAGTACAGCTCGGGGGGCACAAATCAAAAGAGCCATTGATGTGGACTCATCTTGGCAGGTTTTTTGGCAAAAAGGAACATCAAACCAGCCTTGAAGGGAGGGTTAGTGGAAGAAAAATGGGTGCTGTGACCAGGGGCTCAGGGGTGGATGTTGGCAAGATGTTGCTGCCAAGTATTTTTATCTCAGTATTCCTTTGGGTGCTCATATGGACCTTGAGTATAGATACTATGTACCCCACTTCAGGGCTGAGAAAATACATATTTTCTTTTCTCACACTTGATTGAAATGCCAGGAGCTCAGGAACATTGGTGTTCCAATTTGGTGGTATGTTTCAAGAGCATAGACCCAGACATAGCACACAGTAGGTCCTCCATGAATATTTGTGTAATGAATGTAAGAAGAATGGGTAAAACAAATTACCAAAGCTCACACAGGGGCTGGGTATAGAACTTCACCTTCCTACTCTAGATCTTTGCTTTTCCCAACTTCTGTGCTATGCCCCTTTTGGATGATACAGCAAAGAGTTTGGCTGGAGAGTACCAGTCTGGTGGAGTCCACAGGATTGGAAGGCCTAGCTATGAATTCTTGGCTCTGCCTCCTCCCCCTGCACTTGGAAGGACATGGGAGCCTGGAACCCCCTTCCATCAAACCCCAGCAGTGTGTTAGTAAGGTTCCTCAAGTCAACCACTTGGCTTCCAAGAGACTGGGAGACAAGGTTCCTCACCTCTCAAAGGCATTATGAGCCTGGATGCAGACCCAGCTCCAGCTCATGCTCTTCTCCTGGTCTCCCACAGGCTGCCCGCATGGCAGAAGAGCTCCGGCAAGAGCAAGACCACTGCATGCACCTGGAGAAGATCAAGAAAAACTATGAGATCACCATCAAAGACTTGCAGGCCAAGATGGAGGAAGCTGAGCAGCTGGCTCTGAAAGGAGGGAAGCGCACAATCATGAAGCTGGAAACCAGGGTGAGGGCAACACTGAGCTGGGCTAGGAGACAGATATGGCCAGGCTGGAGGAGGGAGGAGGAAGGTGGTCTTTTCCAAAAAAAAAAAAACCATGCCCAGCATTTGATGAGGCTATTCCAGAGCTGGGAAAGAAAATGATATTGAGGCAACAGCTCTAATTTATTTATACAAAGATCTCCTCTCCTCTTCCTCTCCCTGTCATCTTCCCCCAGAATTTCCTTAGCCCCCAAGCAGAACAGTTTCCAATATATTTGTCCTCTTTGTTCCCAGTCTCAGTTTCCAACATTATGCCTCTCTTACTGCTTACTTAAAATAAGCCTTTACTTCCTAGAATGTTGAAGCTGGAAGGGCCCAAGAGGTTTGGTCACCTTTTCTGATCCCTGCCTCTCCCATTTTTCAGAGGAGGAAACTTGAGGCTCTGGGAAAAGTAACCAATTTATAAAGGGCTTGACCCCTCCTATCCAGGGTTCACCTGTTCACCTCTGGGTAGGAAGTGGACACTGAAGCCATGACATCCCTGTTCAAGGTCACTGAGCTCTGAAGTTCAAAAACATACATTTCCTTAGCCACATTCCTCTCCTCCTTCCTCAGATCAAGGAACTAGAGACAGAACTGGATGGCGAGCAGAAACGGCATGTGGAGACAGTCAAGACTCTACGAAAGAATGAACGTCGCCTCAAAGAGCTGGTCTTCCAGACAGAAGAGGACCACAAGACCAATCAGCGTATGCAGGAGCTGGTGGAGAAGCTACAAAACAAGATGAAGGTCTACAAGCGGCAGATTGAAGAGGCGGTAGGTGCTCACCACACATCCCTAATTCTCCCTTTCTTCCCAGGTGAGATCTCAAGCCTTGTTTAGAATTAACCGCAGAAAAGGAATAAAGTATTGGCTAAAAGACGACTCCCATGAGTCTTATGTCTATGGTACTTCACCCCTACTATCGTGTGAGAAGTGGACTGGACACTACACACTGGCAATAAGAATATGTAAAAATCAAACTTATCCTCTAAGAGCACCTGTGTTGGGTGAAGTACTCACTGAAGGGTGTGCTCTAAAATCAGGGAAGGTCTTAGCTTCCTTTGTCCTTCTTCTGCTGACTCTGCGGCCTCTGCCAGGATAACCTCTCTTTCCTGGTCATACTGTTAAACACAAGGACCCACCCTTATTTGATTCTCCTGATGCAAGGCAGGAAATCTGGTATTTTCAGTCCATTTCACAAGTGAGTAAACAGCCTAGTATGGGGTATTTATGTTAAAGTCAAAGTCAGGGGGTTAGCAAATAATGGCTTCAAATCTCAATCCTATACCACATGTCCACTTACCACCATCATCAAGACATAGATATCTGACTCTGCTATCATTTGCTGCCAGTTCTGGGACCACCATGTTGAATCTATCAGCCACTAATCTACTCAAAGCCCTTCCCTAAAGGCTCAATAAAGGCCAGGCATACAGTAAATATTGTCTAAATAAAACAACTACATCTTTACTGGGAAGACAAGGGAATGGGAAATGTCTAGTGGGGGCTAGGGAAAGAACTAAATCCACAACTTCCAAGTGGGGCCCCAATAACTAATGCCTAAAACCACATATTATAAAAGCAGCAACAGAACACATTTTATTTAGAAATATAGATGTTAAGGCCAAAAAGAATTATCTAAACATGTTGAGATTATTGTCCATGGTAAGCTGGAGGGTGACCCTGAACCAGGACTGCTGTGTTTTGTAAAAGCCTTATAGAACAATTATACTCTTAGATGACAATGCAGGATAGATAACAAACAAAACACATTTAACCAGAACAAGCCAGGTTCACATCCCTCTTTCCACTGTGTCTTTGCTGCAGGAGGAGCAGGCCAACCAGACTTTTGCTCGCTACAGGAAAACAGTACATGAGCTGGATGATGCTGAGGAGCGGGCCGGTATGGCAGAGACTGCTCTGAACAAGCTGCGCACCAGACACCGTGTAGCCGGCAAAGGCATCACCTCCGTTGAGATCATCCAGGTGTCCAAGACAGGCTCCTCCAAAACCCTTTCGGAGGAGTGATGTTCTCCATGTCCCAGATCATAGCCGGTGGGTATAGATACACTCTTGATAGCCATGCTCCAAGTTCAACTTTCCTACTACTGTTCCTGCTTTGCTTTTTCACATTTCTACGCTTCCTGGCTTCCAGACTGTCATTCCCTGATCTCCCACAATGGGAACCCCAAAGCTTCCCCTGTCCCTTCAGCTGCAACTCTCTCTCTTGTGAAAGCTCTCAGCTGTGGTGCTATTTACTTGTATCACAGGTGCTAATAGTCATGATGTGTCCCCACCTGAGTGAAAGCAGGTTCCATGTCTGATGTTACTTAATATTATGCCTGGAAAATAGGTGCTGAATACAAGCTTGTTTTCACTGGACAAAACTAGAGACAATTGCAAGCTTATAGGCAATGTATATTCATCTTTCACATCCCCACAGTATCATTATTCTTGACGATCTCATCAATACTGGTTGAATTTCAATAACTAGCATTAAGGAAATAATAATCATTGCAGAATCATTTCTTGAGCCTGGATGCAAGTGGAATTTTAGAGACAATTTAAAATAGCCTTTCTTACTTTTCTTAATTCAAAACCAATTAAAAAGAATACAGGAGACAAATTTATAAAAGTTTTATTATGCTTTGGTTCTAGATTGAGAATTTAATGGGTATCCATCATGGGCATCCTTATACTTCACCCCAAAATTAAAGATACCTGTAGAACTGGAAAGCAGCCCCTATTCCAAAGGAAAGAATGACCAGAACTCATCAACCATGCAGGCAGATCCAAAAGGAGATACCAGATGGGTTTCCTGCACCATCCAGACTCAGGAGGCATTTCAGCTCCTTCCACCTGCTAAGTGTTAGCCTCCAGAATTAGACACCTCATAAAGCATATCCCCTGCCTTGGCTTAGTGACTATTTATTCCTGGGGTCTGTTGGCCCTAGTCTGATTGGTCTCTCTCCACATCACTGTGCCAACAGCATGCAGAGGTTAGAAAGCTGGGAGCCCTAGGATCTGTTATCCATGTCTTGATCCATCCTCACTCTCTTATCTCATTTTCCCTGTTGGTAATAGGAGCAGATATGCCATCTATAGCCATGAGATTTCTTAAGCAAACTAGTTCATGAGTCAACACTGAGTCAAGACCCCACAGAGTTTAGTTTTCCAAATGGCATTATATTAAGTCCCACAAATATTTACCAAGCTCTAAATATGGGTTAGGCCTATACTATAGAATATAAAGATGAGTAGGAAAGACCATCCTCCCTTGTGGAGTTCAGAGTCCAGTGGAAAGGTAGACAGACACACACATCAACACAAGGCTGTGAGCAAATAATCTGTGATGTGGTGTTTGCCTCTCCTGGGAAGGGATCACAGGGAATGAGTGACTGATTTAACCTGGATTGGCTGGGTGGTACAGCTCCACACTGGATATAACCTGTACAAGAATCTAGAGCAGTACCACTCAAGGATGGTGCCCGTTTACCTTCCAAGATAACAGAAGCACAGAAACTAAGAGGACATTTTTAGAAATTTTTATAGCAATTGAGACTGTATGATATCCATGGACATGATCAGCATATTTTATAAGAGTAGTAGTTTCTGATATTAAAATAAATGAAATTAAAAAAACATTTAATAGAAAATAAGAAGAATAAACTGATGCCACACCAGGTAGAGAAGGAAAGAAGGAAACTCCAGATAGAAGGCTCAACACGTGAAAGTGCAGAGGTGGGATTCACACAAAGGTACATCGTAACTGGAGAAGAGAGGCTCATAATGAGGCAAGAGTGATGGACAGGGAGGGAGATGAAGCTAGCAGGATAGGCATGTGTGAGGCTGTGAAAGGCCCTGTTGAGTTAAGTATCCCACAATCTCCATAAGGAAATCTTGTTAATTTTAAAAATCCATTTGTGGAATGTAATGAGCAGTAGCTTTTATTTCTTGGGAAAATACATCACAACAGAAAAACAAGCCCCTTAGCCCCTTATGAGACAACACAGGCCAGCTCATGGGGAGCATTGTATTCCACACTCTAGTCCTCTCAATGGCCTGTGTGGAGTTCAGGCCTGTTTGAGCATGCTAAGCCCAAGGAAGGTTTATCTAAACCACCACAACCTTACACAGAATGAGCCAGATATAACTCAATGGTGTCCTTTCTGAGGAAGGAAACCTGTGTAGAACCAGCCCAGGCATTTTTCTAGCAAGACGGGGCAAAGATGTCAGAACTTCCAGCTCTGGCCCACAAGGATTTTCTCAACCTCTCTCTCTTTTGTCCTCTAGGGTGATACAGATCTCAACAGCAGACCATTGAGAGGAAAAAATACATGAAAATGGAAAACTGGGTCTTCCTAAGAATGTTTGCTATGCAAAGGAAAGTGCAAGCCAGAAAGAAGTGCTAAAGAATAAAGACAGCTGTAGAGTGAAATGGGTTTGGGATACAAATACCCAATAATTAGCATGGTTTCCCTAAGACCGTATCAAGCTGTATAAGCACTTGGAAAAAAGTAACAGTGGTTCTGTTTCAGTTGAGATCCTACATGTTCATGTCAAAGATAGAATATGTAAAGTCTGTATGACCTGGCTGTTCTCTAGAAATAATTCCTCACATGGACAATTTTAATGTCTTGTCCCAATGCAGCTTAAATAAAAGAAATATGAAAAATAGACTGACTAGAGGTTGTTTTTAAGTGAAGAGTTTTTACTTCTCTAATACTTCTAAATCCAAAGACAATTTTTACAATATATCAGAGTTCTGTTGTGTCCCTATATCAGTGGTCGGCAAACTCGTTAGTTAACTGAGCAGCAAACCACAGCTCACGATCCACATGTTGCTCGTGAGCCGCAGTTTGCCAACCACTGCTCTATATCATAATTCACAGACTTGTTTCTATTGAAACCATGAAAACTATGCAGCCTTAGTGATGTTCTTTGCAAGTTTTGAGAGGATAGCATCAGAGATACGAAGCCAATCTAGGTTTCATAAAGTTCAGGAAGTTATGGAATCCACTGAAGGGATGGTAAGATCCATCTTGGTTGATATATGAGGCTTCCAAATGATCCACCTCAGCATCTTCTAGAATATGTTCAGACACAGGTAGGTCAGCTCCATAGGGCAGATTGTTTTGTTTTACTCACTGCTATATCCCTCAGCAACTAGAGAGATCAGGCCTAAAATAGACACACTGTGACTGAATGATGGAGAATGAGTGGCCTCCCAAGGTAGTCCTTCCAGACATCACCAGAAAGTTCTTCCTTAAATCAAGCTGAGATCTGCCCTGTGGCAGTATCCCTTGCTAACCCTGGTTTTAATACCCAGGACCCTGCAGAACAACCTTAATGGAAGATAGTTTTCCAGGTTTTCTCTTCTCCAGGTTGAATATTCCTGGGTCCTTCAACCATTCCAAGTATGACAGGATTTCTGCTGTTACCTTCTAACACTACTCAATCCTTTCCTCTCTTCACTTTCCTAGTCTTCAGAGTGCAGGGATAGCAGGGGCAATACTATGAGGGCTCCTTGCCAGTTCACAGCCCCTAGAACGCATCTTTCCTCAGCTTTCTGGAAATGGTGTCTTCCCTTTGACAACTCTCCAATTCACTGGCAGACAGAAATCATTATTGAAGCTAAAAGAAGGGATAGTAATATTCCATTGGTAGTTCCTGTTCCATCTTCACATAGGCCCAAATCACCCTTGTTATGGTTCTAAACATGGTGCTCTCCAGAAGGAACCAGGTTTCAGTACTTCTGTGAAAATGGACCAAGTGTGAAGACACTGCCCTCTAGTGGTAAAGTCTCCAGATGCTGTGTGTGAATTTTCTGTATGTGAACACCAACTCAGAATCTTATAATTACAGAATTCAAAGGGACAATCAGATGCTGTCCAATCCAACTCTCAAGCAGTTGGAGAGTCCCCTCCATAACATCTCTGAAAAAAATGGTTATCTAATTTTTACCTGAATCCTTCCAGTCAAAAAAAGGCAGCCAATTGCAGTTTTGACTGATAAACATGGTTCAAAAGTCCCACCTACTCTTAAACCAGAATATGTTTCCTTCTATTTTGATATTTTGATTTAGTATTCACCAGCAGTATGACTTTGGGAAATTTAACCTAGCTCACCTCCTGTTTTCTCAATTATTAAATGGGGAATAATACCAGCATCTGCCTCATAAGAACAGAGCCTATTGTGCTTGGCACTTGGACTTTGGCAAATTTTCTTCTAGCATTCCAAAGGACTTCAACACTTGACCTTCCAAGGGAAGCTTGGCTGGGCTGACAGCAGCAGGCCTCTAGCTGGGAAAATGCAAGGGGCATTCCATCAGGTTTTAAGATTTCTTCATTGTTTCCCAGAGAATGGTCAACTCTGTAGTATACACAAACAGAGAATTTCAGAGCAGCTCCTCATTTAGGGGAAGAGAGTGGCAGGAAGGAGATGTAAAGAACTCAGTGACTTGCCCAAAACCAGTTAAAAACAGAGCTACAAATTCTTTGTAGCATGAGATGAGATGAGGTTTCTAATCCAGTATTTATAAAAAATGGACTTCACTTAATCACATATGCTGTTTGGGCCTAAGGACATATAATTTCAGAATAGCCTAAAGGTCTAAAATGATATAATCAATAGTCTTGAAAATATTATTAGTTAGTATCCACAATAATTGAAATCCGGGAATGGGCACCATGTTTCAGGAAATGGAGCAAAGAACATTTAAATGATTTTGCTAAATGTTTTGGGCTAGCTTCCAAAATTGCTAAAAATTGTATTAATTATATTTTCTTATTTTCTACTAGATGCCCAGGGCATGAAATTCATGGGGGGCGGGTGTCCATCAGCACAGCCTACACCAGCTCCAATCTGGGACTTCTTGAGGGATGTCCAACCACCCATTTAAGCCCTATCCCATTGAGGTCGGGCCTAAAAAGGCAGTCGAACATCCCTCTCACAATCCAGGACTGCTGGCTCCCAACTGCCCTCCCCTGCAGGCCTGGTCTCCCCCAAATGCCCTTCCCTGTTGGCCTGGTCCCCCTAAATGCCCTCTTCTGCAGGCCTGGGTTCTCCCCACCCCAACTGCCCTACTGTGCTGGCCTGGTCTCCCCCAACTACCCTCCTCTGCTGGCCTGGTCACCCCCAACTACCCTCCTTTGCTGGCCTGGTCACCCCTAACTTCCCACAACTGCCCTCCCCTGCAGGCCATCTTGTGGTGGGCATCTTGTGTCCATGTGGGGGCAGCCATCTTGTGTCTTGGTGTGATGGTCAATTTGAATATTACTCTTTTATTAGATAGATAGGAAGGATATTCTTGATGCTCTAGCATCTGGGGCATCCCTGACTAAGGACACATGGACTCTACCAAAGCTAGCCAGTTCTTAGAGAAGCAAACAGCTTTTATACACAGACCAACCCAAACCAGAGTTCATACTCTAAGCCACCTCTTCTTATCTAGCTCTTCTATTCTAGGAGTCAATAGTCCCCTGCCCTACTCACACAAAGCCACAGCCTCTATATCACAGAGCCCACTGAAATTATTCAAACTAGCCAAATCCTAAACCTGTATAACCTGCCTCACCCATTCCTTCCCATGAAAACCACAATAAAGTTCATGCCCATGTTTTCCCCTCATTCTTTCTGCCTCTTGATGAACCCTGTGCTTTGCCATGTGGCCTAAGAGGCATGCTGTTATATGCAATGTGCTGAGGTCCCAGACAACCTCGGTGAATTGTTTGTGGATACCAAAGAAATAACCTGGAGGACTGGCTGTGAAAAATATGAGTTTATTAGGACTTACATGCACACACAAATGACAGCCAACTGGTGAGGTTTACTGTTGCATTGGCTACCTCGAGTGAAGTTGTCCCACTAAATGCCATCCAACCTGCGGATAGGCTTACAGAAGAGGCAGGCAATGGAGAGGAGGTGCTTTGTTTTGCCACCACCCAAACATTCACAACACAGGTTTTAGAGAGTACAGAAAACAGAGAAAAACAAGGCATGCAAGGGAAGGGGTACGTGCCTGTGTAAATTCAAAACACTAGCTGTTGACAATCCAGGCTCACATCTAGAAGCGGTTTCTCTTTAGCCTTTCTTAGACTAAGTTGCTTGCCAGGTTCACAGTCCACCTACAGATGGCCTTCACTATATTTCCCACAGGGTGGGAGGGAGAGTTGGAGCATGAGAAGGGGCCCATGTTCCCATTTACCATTCACATGCCATGCTGTGCCTCCTGTTTCTAGGCATGCTGTGAATATAAAAAAAAAAAAAATTCCTTATTAAAAGCTGGGAATCTCCACTTTATTTTTTTGAATAACTCTTTATTGTTCAGATTACAATTGTTCCTTTTTTTCCCTTCATAGCTCCCCTCCACCCAGCTCCCACCCCACCCTCTGCCCTTACTTCCTTCCCATTGTCCTCATCCATAGGTGTATGATTTTTGTCCAGTCTCTTCCTGCACCCCCCTCACCTCTTTCCCCCTGAGAATGATCAGTCTACTCCCTTTCTATGCCCCTGATTCTATTATATTTACTAGTTAATTCTGTTCATCAGATTTGCAATTCAGTTGATTTTTAGATTCACTTGATAGATATGTATTTGTTGTTCATAATTTTTACCTTTACCTTTTTCTTCTTCTTTTTCTTCTTAAAGAATACCTTTCAGCATTTCATATAATACTGGTTTGGTGTTGATGAACTCCTTTAGTTTTTTCTTATCTGTGAATCTTTTTATCTGTCCTTCAATTCTAAATGATAGCTTTGCTGGGTAATCTTGGTTGTAGGTTCTTACTATTCAACACTTTGAATATTTCTTGCCACTCCCATCTGGCCTGCATAGTTTCTGTTGAGAAATCAGCTGACAATCATATGGGTGCTTCCTTGTAGGTAATTAACTGTTTTTCTCTTGCTGCTTTTAATATTCTTTGTCTTTTGCTCTTGGTATTTTAATTATGATGTGTCTTGGTGTGGTCCTCTTTGGATTCCTTTTGTTTGGGGTTCTGCGCACTTCCTGGACTTGTAAGTCTATTTCTTTCACCAGGTGGGGGAAGTTTTCAGTCATTATTTCTTCAAATAGGTTTTCAATATCTTGCTCTCTCTGTTCTTCTGGCACTCCCATAATTCTGATGTTGGTACACTTGAAGTTGTCCCAGAGGCTCCTTACACTATCTTCACATTTTTGGATTCTTTTTACTTTTTGCTTTTCCAGTTGAGTGTTTTCTGCTTCTTTTTAACTCAAATCTTTGACTTGATTCTTGCATTCCCCTAGTCTACTGTTAGATCTCTGTATAATATTTTTTATTTCAGTCAGTGTATGTTTAATTTCTAGTTGGTCCTTTTCCATCTCCTCTTGGGTCACGCTAAATTTATCCATCTTTTCTAGGGAATTCTTGAAAAACCTTATAGAGTTTTGAACTCTATATTCAGTCGTTTGTTTTCCTCCATTTCTTTCGTTTGTGATTTGTCCTTTTGTCTCCACATATTTCACTGCTTCCCTGAGTTGGTAGAGTAGCTTTGTGTGTTAGGTGTCCTATAGGGCCCAGTAGCTCTGCCTCCCCAGTTATCTGAGGTGGACACTCTTGGTGCACCCCTTTGTGGACTGTGTGTGCAGTCTTGTGGTAGTTAAGTCTTGATTGTTGTTGGTATCACTGGGGGGAATTGACCTCCAAGCCAATTGGTTGTGAGGATCAGCTGTGTCTACGCCCGGAGAACTTCTGTATTGGACTCAGCCTTAAGACTTGCAAGATTGCAAAAGCATCTGTGCTGGGCTTGGATGTGGCAGACTCTCAGGGCTGAGCAGACAGCCTTGACTTCCTGTCATCCCTACCCTACACGGGTCTCAGTGTCCCTCGGTAATCACTGCAGCCCTCTCTATGTGCATGTGTGTGCCTCCACACCTCTGCCTTTCACACACACCTCCAGACCTCTGCCTTTCTGGCTCCCCCGAGTTTCCATGTGCTCCGGGTCCCCAGAGTCTCACCCGAAACTGGGTTCAGTGCAGTCGGATCTGGATTTCAGTGCAATTGGGAGGTTCTGTTTTCCTCCTACTAGAGAAAGCCCGGGGCATAATCAGCAGCCAGTCCTCTTTATGCGTGCCTCCAGATTTCTGTCTTTAGCAGATCCCCTAAGTTTCTGTGCACTCCTCCCTTTTCATGACAGTCCAGACTACCCCTGTATGAGTCTTGCCCAGAACTGGGGTTCAGTGCAGTCAGAAGTGGGGTTCAGTGCAGTCAGGAGTTTCCGTCTCTCTCCCGCTAAAGGAAGCCAGCCAGACCCTCCACCGCCCATCCTCTCCAACCGCGTGTCTCCGTACCTCAGCTTTTCACAGCTCCTCTGAGTCTTCATGAGCCCCTCTCTTTACTTTAGTTGTAGAATTTTCACTCATCCAGCTTTCCTGTGGTTCTGGATGTCCGTTCTGTCTTTTAGTTGCAGTTTTGAAAATTGTTGTGCGAGGCAGCAGTTTAGGTATTCACCTATGCTGCCATCTTGGTTTCTCTCCTAAAAACTTCTTTCTTGTCTTGGCCGGTTTGGCTCAGTAGATAGAGTGTTGGCCTATGGACTCAAGGGTCCCAGTTTCAATTCCAGGCAAGGGCATGTACCTTGATTGCAGGCACATCCCCAGTAGGGAGTGTGCAGAAGGCAGCTGATGGATGTTTCTCTCCAATCAATGTTTCTAACTCTCTCCAATTGCCCTCCAGAAGTGATTCCATAAAATTTTTCTCTACAAATATTTAAAAAATAACTTTTAAATATAGGTACAAAATAGTAACTATACATGTAGACGAAGGGGAAAACTGTATTATGAGAATTAGGTTTAGGAATTAGAAAAGCTTCTGTGGAGGTAAGTACAGAATGCTATAGGAGAGGTACTCAGCCCAAAAGGTGTTCCAGAGGAAATCATATCTTGCTGAAGCCTAAGGATGAGTAAGAGTTAGGCATAGCCCTGGCATGCACTGCCAGTGATTAGAGCCTGTTCACTGGAGGGTCACAGGTTCGATTCCCAACGAAGGGCACTTATCTGGGTTGTAGGTTCCATCCCCAGCCCCATGTAGGAGATAACCAATCAATGTGTCTCTCTCACATTGGTGTTTTCCTCTCTCCCCACCCCCCCACCCCTTTTCTTCTATTCTCTCTAAAAACCAATGGGAAAAAATCCTCAGGTAAGGATTAACAACAACAACAAAATAGAGTTAGGCATAAAGTAGGGGAAAGCAGGCCAGAACAAACGTCAGGAATAGGGAGGACCAGCTAAAAGTGTGCTTAGTGGCTATTAGAAGCACATGAGCCAACAGTGGTGCAAGCTATAGAGACATTTAATAATTTTTATACACCTACAGACACAGACAGTTTTTGCCCATTGAGTATGATGTTGGCTGTAGGTCTGTCATATAAGGCTTTTATTATGTTGAGATATGATCATATAATAATAAAAGCCTTCTATGACAGACCTACAGCCAACATCATACTCAATGGGCAAAAACTAAAACCATTTCACCTAAGAACAGGAATGAGACAGGATGCCCACTTTCACCACTCCTGTTTGACACAGAACTGAAAGTCCTAACCATAGCAATTAGACAAGAAGAAGAAATAAAAGGTATCCAAATTGGAAAAGAAGATGTAAAACTGTCATTATTCGCAGATGACATGGTAACTGTACATAGAAAACCCTAAAAACGCCTTCAAAAATTATTAAGACTTAATAAATGAATCTGGCAATGTAGCAGGATACAAAATTAACGCCAAGAACTCTATGGCATTTCTATACACTAATAGTAAACTTACAGATAGAGAGATTTTAAAAAAACAATACCATTTACCATCGCACACAAAAAAAGTAAGATACCTAGGAATAAACTTAACTAAGGAGGTAAAAGACCTGTACTCAGAAAACTGCAAGACACTGAAAAAAGAGATAGAGGAAGACATAAACATATGGAAAAACATACCGTGTTCATGGTAGAATCAACATCATTAAAATGTCCATACTACCCAAAGCAATCTACAGACTGAATGCAATCCCCATTAAAATACCAACAGCATAGAGAATCCAAGATGGCAGCATAGGTAAACACCTACACTGCTGTCTCGCACAACAATTTCAAAACTACAACTAAAAGACAGAACGGACATCATCCAGAACCACAGGAAAGCTGGCTGAGTGGAAGTTCTACAACTAGAGGGAAAGAGAAGGGCTCACAGAGACCCAGAGGAGCTGCAAAAAGCTGAGGTACAGAGACGCGCGCATGGAGAGAGCGGGTGCCAGAGTGCCTGGCTAGTTTTCTCTGATGGGAGGGAGACAGACTCTCAAAGGCATTGAACCCCTTATCCTACAACACTAAACCCCAGATCCAGCCGAAACTCATACGGGGGGAGTTTGAACTGTGAAAAGGGAGAGGTGCACGGAAATTTAGGGGAGTCGCAAAAGATCAAAGGCCTGGTGGCACGCACGGCACTGCGCAGAGGACAGATTGCTGATTGTGCCGCTGGCTTTCGTGAGTGGGCGGGAGACAGACCCTCCCAACTGTGCCACTTCTGACTCCACTAAGCCCCTGTTTTGGGCGAAACCCTGGGAACCTAGTCTCGTGTGGTCCTGGTGCGCAGGGAAGCCGGAGGGGCAGCAGTCTAGAGGCACGGTGGGCTTGCATGCACAAGAACCTCTCCAGCGATTACCCAGTCACGTGAGACTCAGGGGCCGTGGAGGGCGGGGCCGATTGAAAGGCAAGGTGGTCCCTTAAGCCCTGAGACTCCACCCCTCCCAAGCTCAACAGAGGCTTCTTCAGTTTTGCAAGTCTGGTATCATAAAGCTGAATTCAACACAGAAGTTTCCCCGGCATAGTGAAAATGCTGAGACAAGGGAAGGGATCACAAACAAAAGAAATGGAGGAAAAAAAAACGACTGGATATAGAGTTCAAAACCACGCTTATAAGGTTTTTCAAGAATATGCTAGAAAAGTTGGATAAATTTAGTGAGACCCAAGAGGAGATGAAAAAGGACATACTAGAGACACTGACTGAAATAAAAAATATTATACAGAGTCCTAACAGCAGACTAGAGGATGGCAAGAATCAAGTCAAAAATTTGAAATATAAAGAAGCAGAAAACATTCAACTGGAAAAGCAAGAAGAGAAAAAATCCAAAAATGTGAAGATAATGTAAGGAGCCTCTGGGACATCTTCAAGCGTACCAACATCAGAATTGTGGGGGTGCCAGAAGAAGAGAGAGCGCAAGATACTGAAAACCTATTTGAAGAAATAATGACTGAAAACTTCCCACATCTGGTAAAAGAAATAGACTTACAAGTCCAGGAAGCACGAACCCCAAATAAAAGGAATCCAAAGAGGACCACACCAAGACACATCATAATTAAAATACCAAGAGCAAAAGACAAAGAGAGAATATTAAAAGCAGCAAGAGAAAAACAGTTCATTACCTACAAGGGAGCACCCATACGACTGTCAG
Organism: Lasiurus cinereus; assembly: GCA_011751065.1. Classification (NCBI taxonomy): domain Eukaryota; kingdom Metazoa; phylum Chordata; class Mammalia; order Chiroptera; family Vespertilionidae; genus Lasiurus; species Lasiurus cinereus. Next base: position 27,640,691 of record JAAGEH010002525.1, on the reverse strand, counting down.
CTGATTTCTCAACAGAAACAATGCAGGCCAGACAGGAGTGGCAAGAAATATTCAACGTGATGAAGAGCAAGAACCTACAACCAAGAATAATCTATCCAGCAAAGCTATCATTCAGAATTGAAGGGCAGATAAAGAGCTTCACAGAGAAAAAGCTAAAGGAGTTCATCAACTCCAAACCAGTATGATATGAAATGCTGAAAGGTACTCTTTTAGAAGAGGAAGAAGAAAAAGGTAAAAGCCAAAAAATTATGAACAACAAATACATATCTATCAACAAGTGAATCTAAAAATTAAGTGAATTAAAAATTTGATCAACAGAATAAACTGGTGGATATAATAGAATCAGGAGCACAGAAAGGGAGTAGACTGATAATTCTCAGGGGGACAAAAATCATAAAGCATCAAACAGACTATGAAATTACAGCAGAAAGATTAAAGTTAGGTAAGGTAAATAAGCGATCAATCAAAGGACTTGTATGCATGCATATAAGCATAACCAATGATCACAGACACTGGGAGGTTGGTGTATGCCTGGGAGGGAGGGGGGACAATGGGGAGATATATATTAAAAATTAATAAAAAATTAATAAAAAGAAAATAAAATACCAACAGCATATTTCAAAAATCTAGAACAAACTCTCCAAAAATTCATCTGGAATAAAAAAAAAGACCCCAGATAGCCACAGCGATCCTGAGAAAAAAGAAAGTTGGAAAGATCACAATACCAGATATCAAGCTATATTACCAAGCCACAGTTCTCAAAACCGCCTGGTACTGGCACAAGAACAGATATATAGACCCATGGAACAGAACAGACAACCCAGAAATCAACCCAAGCCATTATGCTCAATTAATATTTGACAAAGGAAGCAAAAGCATACAATGAAGTCAAGACAGTCTCTTCAATAAATGGTGCTGGGAAACTTGGTCAGATACATGCAAAAAAAATGAAACTAAATCAACAACTTACACCATACACAAAAAATAAACTCAAAATGGCTAAAGGATCTAAATGTAAGACAGGAAACCATAAAAATCCTACAAGACTCCATAGGCATCAAAATATCAGAAATATGTTGTAGCAGTATCTTTACTGACACAGCTCCTATAGCAATGGAGACTAAGAAGAAAATAAACAAATGGGACTACATCAAAATAAAAAGCTTCTTCACAGCAAGAGAAACCATCAACAAAACAACAAGAAAGCCCACTGCATGGGAGAACATATTTACCAATGCTATTTCAGATAAGGGTTTAATCTCCAACATTTACAGAGAACTAAAACAATTTAACAAAAGGAAGATAAATAAGCCAATCAAAAAATGGGCACAGGACCTAAATAGATACTTTTCTATAAAGGACATACAAAAGGCCAAGAGATACATGAAAACATGCTCAACGTCACTAATCATTCGAGAGTTGCAAATCAAAACAACAATGAGCCAAAACTGGTTTGGTTCAGTGGATAGAGCGTCAGCCTGTGGACTGAAAGGTCCCAGGTTTGATTCCAGTCAAGGGCATGTATTCTGGTTGCGGGCACATCCCCAGTAGGGGGCATGCAGGAGGCGGCTGATCGATGTCTTGCTCGCATCGATGTTTATAACTCTCTATACCTCTTCCTTCCTCTCTGTAAAAAAATCAATAAAATATTTAAAAACAACAACAATGAGGTACCATCTCATACCTGTCAGAATGGCTATCATCAACAAATCAAATGATAAGTGCTGGCAAGGATGTGGAGAAAAAGGAACCCTTATGCACTGCTGGTGGGAATACTGACTGGTGCAGCCACTGTGGAAGACAAAATGGAGTTTCCTCAAAAAGTTAAAAATGGAACTGCCATTTGACCCAGTGATCCCACTTCTAGGACTATGTTCCAAGACCAGAAACACCAATCATAAAGGATATATGCAACCCTATGTTCATAGCAGCACAATTTACAATAGCTAAGATTTGAAAATAACCTAAGTGCCCATCAACAAATGAGTAGATTAAAAAACTTATATGACAGACCTATAGAATGGAATGTTCCACCACTTTAAAAATGAAGGAACTTTTACCATTTGCAACAGCATGGATGGAACTGGAGAGCATTATGCCAAGCGAAATAAGCCAGTCAGAGAAAGATAAATATCACATGATCTCACTCATATCCTATCTAATAAAGAGGGGATATGCTAATTGACCGTCATGCCCTCACAAAGATGGTGGCACCCACAGCCACAAGATGGCAGTGCCCAGTCCCCTCAGCCCCGCCAGGGCAGCAGGCACACGGCATTGCCAGGCCTGCCCTCAGGCAGGTCCAGCCACTCTGCATGCCTGCCTCCAGAGACCCCAGTCCCTTCAGCCCCCCAGCCACCCAGGGCCAGCCCAAGACACAGGCAAGCATTGGATGGCAGCTGCCCAGCTGTCCAGGGCCACCCAATGCTCGGATAACCAGGGCCAGCCAAGGCTTGTGCTGCCAGCAATGGCAACAGCAGAGGTGTGATGGGGGCATCACCTTCCCCTGGTTGCCGGGTTGCCTCCCACCGCCCCCCTCTCCAGTGCATGACTTTTCATGCACCAGGCCTCTAGTATAGGATATAAAGATCAACAAAATTGGTTATAGTAATATGGACACAGATACTGGGAAGGTGGGGGCTTGCCTGGGGTGGATATGGCTGGGGGGTGTCAATGGGGGAAAAAGGAGACATATGTAGAACTTCAGACAATAAATTTTTTTTTAATATGTCTGGTGCCAGGCAGGAACTAGAAATATCAGGGAGAACACTTTGTAAAGAATATGAGTGTTGGAGAAACCAAGATGGTGGCATAGGTAAACACCTGAAATTGCTGCCTCACACAACCACTTAAAACTACAATTAAAAGACAAAACAGACATCATCCAGAACCACAGGAAAGCCTGCCTGAGTAGAAATTCTACAACAAGAAGGAAAGAGAAAAGCACACTGAGACTCAGAGGAGGTGCAGAAGTGAAGTGCAGAGGTACAGAGACGCATGCACGTGTGGGAAGGGCAGGTGAGTACACGGTTGGTTTTTTTTTTGGGTTTTTTTTTAATATATTTTATTGATTTTTTACAGAGAGGAAGGGAAGAAGATAGAGAGTTAGAAACATTGATGAGAGAGAGACATCGATCAGCTGCCTCCTGCACGCCCCCTACTGGGGTTGTGCCTGCAACCAAGGTACATGCCCCTGACCGGAATCGAACCTGGGACCTTTCAGTCCGCAGCCCGATGCTCTATCCACTGAGCCAAACCAGTTTCGGCACACGGTTGTTTTTTTCAATCAGGAGGGAGACACATGCTCCTGTCTGCTCTGAACTCCAATTCCGGGGGCAGCTTTCTCTTAGAGGACTTGCAGCGATTACCAAGGGGCCTCTTAAGGCAGGGCTGAGGATCAGCCATAGCTGTTTGCTCTGCCCTGTTGGTCCCCTGAGATCTTGCCCTACCCAAGCTGTGTGCAGAGGCTTTTGCATATGAATGGCCTGGCACTTTGCAATCTAAAATTACCTAACAAACTGCAGCTGAGTCAAAGAGTCCCAAAACTTCCAAAAGAAGGTCCAAGACTCCCACAGCAGCTTGCATTGCTTCACATCTGGGCCTCATCTGGGTACCTCCAAACCCCAAACAAAGAAGAATCTGCAAATCTCTCTGTAGCTCCTGCTGGGTGGCCTCAGACAGAGGCTAAATTAGCACCTTGGAGATCCAAGAAGCAGTGTATCCAGTGGTCAGAGTGGGACCATCCAGATTATAACTCCTCAGATCCATAAGGGACACACTCGGGGCACATTCAGTGAGCACCAAAGCCCCACTGAAGCAAGTCTTGCCCCATAAGGGTATCTCCAGCACAGAAGTTCTTCCATCATAGACACAGCTGATCCTCACAGCAACTGGCCTGGAGGTCAGTTCCTCCCAATGATACCAACAACAATCAAGGCTTAACTACAACAAGACTGTGCATACAGCCCACAAAGGGGTGCACCAAGAGTGTCCACCTCAGGTAACTGGGGAAGCTGAGCCACTGGGCCCTATAGGACACCTAGCACACAAAGCCACTCCATCAACACAGGGAAGCAGACAAAATGTGGAGACAAAGAAACAGGTCACAAATGACAAAAATGGAGGAAAGCAAACTACTGGAAATGGAATTCAAAACCACAATTGTAAAGTTTTTCAAAAATTTCTAGAAATCACCAATAACTTTAGTGAGACCTTCAGGATATGAAAAATGAACAACTAAAAATTAAGCATACACTGACTGAAATAAAGAATAATATCCAGAGATCCAACAGCAAACTAGAGGATCACAAGAATCAAGTCAAAGATTTGAAATACAAAGAAGAGAAAATCACCCAACTAGAAAAACAAAAATAAAAAAGAATCCCAAAATATGATCATAGTGCAAGGAGCCTCTGGGATTTCAAGTATACCAACATCAGAATTATGGGTGTGCCAGAAGAGAGAGAGCAAGATATAGAAAACCTATTTGAAGAAATAAGGACAGAAAACTTCACTCACCTGGTGAAAGAAATAGACTTACAAGTCCAGGAAGCACACAGAACCCCAAACAAAAGGAATCCAAACAGGACCACACCAAGACACATCATAATTAAAATGCCAAGAGCAAAAGATAAAGAGAGAATATTAAAAGCAACAAGAGCCCTAATCGGTTTGGCTCAGTGGATAGAGCATCGGCCTGCAGACTCAAGGGTCCCAGGTTCAATTCCAGTCAAGGGCAGGTACCTTGGTTTCAGGCATATCCCCAGTAGGGGGTGTGCAGGAAGCAGCTGATAGATGTTTCTTCCTCATTGATGTTTCTAACTCTCTCTTCCTCTCCCTTTCTCTCTGTAAAAAGTCAATAAAACGTATTTTTTTTAAAAAATGCAACAGGAGAAAAACAAGTTAGTTACCTATAAGGGAGTACCCATGGGAACTCAACAGAAACTATGCAGGCCAGAAGAGAGTGGCAAGAAATATTCTAAGTGATGAATAGCAAGAACCTACAACCAAGATTATTCTACCCAGCAAAGCTTTCATTCAGAATTAGAGGTCAGATAAAGAGCTTCACAGATAAGAAAAACTAAAGGAGTTCATCAACACCAAACCAATATTATATGAAATGCTGAAAGGTATTCTTTAAGAAGAGGAAGAAGAAAACGGTAAAGATAAAAATTATGAACAACAAATACATATCTATCAACAAGTGAATCTAGAAATCAAGTGAATAAAAAATCTGATGAACAGAATAAACTGGTGAATATAATAGAATCAGGGGCATAGAAAGGGAGTGGACTGACAATTCTGGGGGAGACAGAGGGAGAGTGCTGGAAAAGGCTGGACAAAAACCATATACCTATGGATGAGGACAGCGGAGGAGGGGGTAAGGGCAGCGTGTGGGGTGGGAACTGGGTGAAGGGTAGCTATGGGGGAAAAAAAGAGAAACAACTGTAATAATCTGAACAATAAAGGTTTATTTTTTTTTAAAAAGAACATGAGTGTCTAACCACAATGTTGCACCTCTAAAACTAATACAAAATAATATGGAATGTAAATTGGAATTGAAAAATAAACAATTGCTGTGAAAAAGAAAAAAAAAGATAGAACCAGAGATTAAAATTGAATGTCTCAGTTACTGTTCTGAGGCTATTTCTTTTTTTGTCATGTATTATAAAGAACCTGATATCACCGAAACCGGTTTGGCTCAGTGGATAGAGCGTGGGCCTACAGACTGAAAGGTCCCAGATTCGATTCTGGTCAAGGGCATGTACCTTGGTTGTGGGCACATCTCCAGTAGGGGGCATGCAGGAGGCAGCTGACAGATGTCTCTTTCTCATCAATATTTCTAACTCTCTATCCCTTTCCCTTCCTCTCTGTAAAAAATCAATAAAATATATTTATAAAAAAAAAGAACCTGATATCATTGATTCGTGTTAATTTCATCTACCCAATTATAAATGGGGTAGATGAAAGAACTATCCTTTGTAAAGAGGTGGGCTCTAAATAAAACATTGTTGGTATTTGGACTCTGGGTACCAACTGTACATACTTCCAATTGGTTCATTTAACTTGCAGACACAGGATTCCTTGCTTCAATGTGCTGCCCTTCCTTTGCAAAGATGTTTCTGGGAGTGGGTAATTAGTTAAAATGTTTGTTTCACTCTCAATCTGTCCTCAATCTTTCCATGACCAAAGACTTTGTAGCCATGGGACAAAAAGTAAAATCAGTTACTTCCAGTGCATTAGTGCTCCATGACCAACTGAATTAACTAACCCCAGAGAACATATTGAGACTCTGAGATTGGGAAACTGACAAGTCACTTTTGTGAACATCACCTTACAACCAAGCATTAGGGTCAAACTCATAAACTACCAGAAGAAACAAAATAGGTAGCAGGTTAGCAACTAGCAATGACCCAGAGGAAGAAGTGATGCTCCTACATTTCTGAGTTCAAGGGCAACAAGTCTAGCTAGAAATTCAGGGTGTTTGTATGTCAACAAAAGCATGTCTAAACCTATTGAAAACTTTTATATGAATCTGAGACAAAACTTTGAAAACATGCCTAGAAACAGAATCTCAACGAATTGAGAATGGCCATTTTGCAGCTAATTTTATACATTTAAAATCAAAGGAAGGTTACATGGGATGGTACGTTAAGGAAGCAGGAGAAATCAAAGGAGGGATTGGATAAAAAACAAAATGGAAAAGCACATACGTCTTTTACATGGATGGGTAGAGGATAATCATAGTGCACGCAACAAAATAACAGTGAGTTTTGTGGTCTCATGTTCTGGTGCTGCAGGTTGGCCTTTCCAGAGATCTGAAAAAGAAAATCACTCTGACATGTCAAAGTTGCTATCTTAACTGCCTAAGAGCAATGGGCAGGGTTCACTTAAAGATTGACCTTTGCTAAGGAAGCTAATAGGACTGGGACATGACTACCCACTGTGCCCTACCCAGTTAGGAATTTATCATTAGACCATCCTGTGTGGCCACTTTCTGTCACTGAGCTCGCCACGCCTGCCAAGTTATCATCCCCTTTCCCTTCACAAGTTAAGGAAGCACCTGCAAAGCAAACACTGTCTTCAGTGCGGAACCGAATTCCCCCAACTCCCGCGTCCTTGGGCGCCTACTTGGGGGCAGGGAACAAGTGATTCTAACCCAGAACGGAACTCGGAGGAAAGTGGCTCTGAGGGGGGCTCTCTGGAGGGAGAAAAAGAAAAAAAAAAATAGTCGCTCCCAGGATCCCTGTGGCTGGAAAGGCCCCAATTCTCAGTAATTCATTTACTGTAAAACAGCCAAGGATCCACTATTTCGGTTCACAAGTGTGAAGAATTTTCTAGGGAAGGAGTAAGACACCTACGCTTCTTCGCCACCACATTCCAGCCGGTTTATTTGTGACTCCACTTCGGAAGGGCCAACACAGACCCAAACGCGAAATCTTGCCCCGCCGCACCCGCCGGGGACCCAGCCGCACGCCCGAGCGCTGCGCATGCGCGGACTGCCCGCACGGCCGCTCTGCGCAGGCGCTGTGGCAGTTTCCGGTATCTGTCAGCCGCTCCCACTGGGCCTCCTCGGTCCTCCGCCAGCGCCTGCCGGAGCCTGTTCGCGTCGACTGACCAGAGTCCGCGAATTCTCCGCTCCGAGCCGGTCCGGACTGCCCCCGACCCCCAGGTAAGGGGCAGTGGGAGCGAACTTCTGACCCTGCGAGCCGCCGTTTACCTGGCCTTGCAGCGCACTTGAACCCGCGGGGACGGCGAGGCCAGGGTCTAGGCCGCGGGGCCCGGAGGGCGGGCCGGGGCTCCCAGCCCGGCCTCTGGAGGGGCGGGGGGATCCCCGCTTTCCGTGGGACCTGCGGAGCTCGTAAGTCTCCATAAAGATGGGTTCTCCCGAAATGTTCGCGCTCCAAGCGTCCGCCAGTGCCGGAATTAACGGCTCCTTCCCCTGCGCTTCCATAGCCCTGTTTGCACCTTTATTGTGGCCATGCATCACAGTCTGTAAAACTGTAAGTGGAATAATCTCCCTCTAATCGGTGTCTCACGAGGGACCGCTCACTTCTTTTTTTTTAGCACAAGGTGGGCGCTCGTGGGACATTTGGCTTTTCTATCTGGGGCAGCCCCCAACCCTTCAGTTTTTTTTGGAGACACGTCTAAATTCTAGGAAAACCTGTCCCCGAGTTCCTTAAGATTCCCCCTCTTGAGTGCCGCAGCCCCGAACTCAGAATTGCAAAGGTTGGCCCCACGCAGCCTTTGGTGTAGCAGCACCTGTCGCACTCCCAGCCTCCAGTCGGACTGTCAAAATTCTAATGCCGGCACCACCACTTGGTTGGATGACCCGGGGAAGATTGCTTCTCGGAGTCCCTGTTTCCTCATCCGCAGTAACAACATTCTTGGGAAGCGGGGGAGGCAGGCGGGGGGGCGCATATTCTTAGGGCTTTCTGATGAGTCAAGTGAGTTTATTTGTAAAAATTGCTTAGAATAGTTCCTGGCCCAGAGTAGGTGCTCAGTAAATATTAGCTATTATTACTACTTCTGGGCATTCTTTGCATATTTATCTTCCCTGCTTCCTAACCTCCCTTCTCACTTGAGGTCCAGGAAAGTGTCAGATTGACTTAGATTTCTGGCCCCAACCTGGTACTTACACTGCCAGGAGCCTAGTAGGCACTTAAATTGTGACTTAGACTCTGATTATAAAGCCATCTGTTCTCATACTGCAACTTCAGACCCTGTTTTTATGTACTTCAACTCATCGCCTAAATTATCCTACTTGGGTCCTCTTTCATCAGTTTTATCTAAACTTTTGGTTTCATGTAGCTCTGGGTTTTTCAGGTATATAAAAACAAAAGAGAAGAAAAGCAGATGGGTGTTATTGCCCTACTAGGGAATGGGTGTTACTGGCTCCTTCCTGTCACAAAGTATTCAGAGAATTTCTGGTGTCAATTCATCTCCTTATCACAATTTAAGGAGTGGGTTCATCTTGGAAAAATGAAAACTCCTGCTTGGAGGGAGAGGAGCAGTATTCCAATCTAGTTGACTAATCCTATGCTAAAACAAATTCTGCATAAAGAAGTTCAAAATGCTTTGCTGGTGAGGCTGGTGCCGGAAATTGGAACCTGTCTCTGAATGTATGGAGGGTGTGGTGACCTTGTTGGAGTGCCTGGTGTTGCTGGGTTGGGTAATGAGAGCAATTAGAAACTAGGTGAATCATAATCTTGAAAACTGACTCTAACAGGGTACTGAAATTTCCACTGTATGAAAACTTTCAAGCTCCAGGGCCAAGTTCAGAGGATACTAACTGGTATGTACTTCTTGGGATGTTTCAAAAGCCTTGGGTCAACGGGAAAAAGGGAACTAACTTATTGAGCATCTGTTTTGAGGTAGGCTGTGTACTGTACTACATGCTTTCACATGTTATTTCATTTAATACTCCTACCAACAGCCTTGGGATGCCAGTGATATGTGAATTTTACAGATAAAAAGAATAAGATTTAAAGATGTTAAGGTCTCAGAGCTTGTATGTGTCAATGGCAAAATTCAAACCTATGTTCCCTTGGCTCCAGAGCCCATGGCTAACCAAACATCAGAGTGACTCTGCTCAAAGTGATTAAAAGAGTTTGAAGGGAGGGAGCATTCCTAGAATCATATTATACTATAAACTAGAGGCCTGGTGCATGAAATTTGTGCATGGTGGGGGGTGAGGAATGTCCCTCAGCCCAGCCTGCACCCTGCACCCTCTCCAATCTGGGACCCCTTGAGGGATGTCCAACTGCCCGTTTAGGCCTGATCCCAAATGCGTAGTCAGATATCCCTCTCACAATCCAGGGCTACTGGCTCCCAACTGCTTGCCTGCCTGCCTTCCTGATTGCCCCTACCACTTCTGCCTGCCTGCCTGATCACCCCCTAAACACTCCCCTGCCAGCCTGATTGATGCCTAACTGCTCCCTTGCCCCTAACTGTCCTTCCCTGCAGGCCTGGTCCCCCCCAATTGCTCTCCCCTGCAGGCCTGGATCCCTCCCAACTGCCCTTCCCTGCAGGCCCGGTCACCCCCAACTTCCTTCCTCTGCCAGCCTGGTTACCCCTAACTGCCCTCCCTGCAGGCTTGATTGCCCCCGACTGCTCTCCCTTGCAGGCCTGGTCCCTTCCAACTGCCCTCCCTGGCTGGCCATCTTGTGGTGGCCATCTGATTTCCACATGGGGGCAGGATCTTTGATCACATGGGTGCAGCCATCTTTTGTGTTGGAGTGATGATCAAACTCATATTACTCTTTTATTAGATAGGATAGAGGCCTAGTGCATGGGTGGGGGCCAGCTGATTTGTCCTAAAGGGTGTCGCAGATCAAGGTGGGGGTTCCCTTGGGGTGTAGGACAGCCTGGGTGGGGCCTGTGGTGGTTTGCAGGCCCAACTTCCCTCCTCTGCCAGCCTGATTACCCCCCTGGCAACCCAAGTGGAGGCCCTGGGATCTGGGATTTATTTATCTTCTACAATTGAAACTTTGTAGCCTTGAGCGGAGCCACACCATTTCTGTTGGGATTTATTTATCTTCTATAATTGAAATTTTGTAGCCTTAAGTGGAGGCCAAGGCAGGCCAGGGCAGGCAGAAAGCTTGGCTTCTTCCATAACCGGGGGCAACCCTAGCCTCCTGCTCTCTCTAGCTCTGTGGCTGCTGCCATTTTTGTTGTGATTTATTTTTCTTCTATAATTGAAACTTTGTAGCCTTGAGTGGAGGCCTGGGCCCCCTTAGGGTGTGTGAAAAGCTTGGCTTCCTCCATCACCAGGGAAACCCTAGCCTCCTGCTCTCTCCAGCTCTGTGGCCACAGCAATCTTGGTTGGGGTTATTATTGGCTGGTGGGCATGGTTTGTGGGTATAGTAGAGTGATGATTAATTTGCATATTACTCTTATTAGATAGGGTCATCGTAGAACTAGACAATAAAAGGTCAATCAGTAGGAGCTTATTAAATTTGATGACACCACCTTTTTGTCTGACCCTTTTTCTCCTCTCTATCCTTATGAAGACAAAGGTTTTGAAATTTCACTTAAATACTAATCACAGTTTAGAAATTATAATTATCACCCTATGACAGGAGTTATCTTTTTCTTGGTACAAGATTTAAGCTATTATTATTCTCCATTCACTGAGTTTCATGAATACAGGCTGCGTGTACTTGAGTGCCTTATAAATTTAACAAACATGACTGTTGTCTTGGCCTACTGACTTAAAATAGCCACATGATTATAAAATAATTACAGGTCTGAGTGTGTGTCCAAATATGGCTCTTGAATAATAATAACAAAATTAGAAATGCAATATTAGAAGTAATTATGCCATTGTGTAAATGCTTACCTCTTTTTTTTTTTAATATATTTTATTGATTTTTTACAGAGAGGAAGAGAGAGGGATAGAAAGTCAGAAACATCGATGAGAGAGAGACATCGATCAGCTGCCTCCTGCACGTCCCATACTGGAGTTGTGCCCGCAAGCAAGATACATGCCCCCGACCGGAATCGAACCTGGGACCTTTCAGTCCACAGGCCAACGCTCTATCCACTGAGCCAAACCAGTCTCAGCATAAATGCTTACCTCTTTTGAAGGCTTTGCTACATTACTTACAAAATGAATTGAAGAATGAGAAAGCCTTTGTCTGCAGCTGTTCTTTTTTAACTATACATAAAATATGTTCTTTTTAACTATACGGAAAATATGTGCTTTTATTGCATATAAGATTTCACATTAAATTACTAATTTGAAGACCAATTTTGTTTTACTTAACAAATTACCTTATAAAGTGTAGCTGTAAACTAAAGTGTTTTTAATTAAGAAGATATTTGTAACACTACATGTAAACTTTGAGTAAAACTTGTTGTGATGGGTCACAGCTGATATCAGAGATAAAAAGAATCATGCATTGAGACAGAAAGGTGTTTTGTTTTGTTTTATCCTCACCCAAGGATATGTTCATTGATTTTAGAAAGAGGGAATGAGAAAGAAAAGCATCGATTGGCTGTCCCTCTATGTGCCCCAACTAGGGATCCAACCTTCAACCTAGATTTGTGCCCTGACCAGGAACCGAACCCTAAACCTTTTGGTACACTGGACAGTGCTTCAATCATCTGGCCAGGACTAAACATTTTTTCTTTAAGCTTTGTGGGAAACAAGGCCACCAAAAAAATAAAAAGTTGGAGAGAGAGAGAGATGAACATTTATTTTAAAAAAAAATAGTTTCATTTGAATTTTTTTTTGTTTTAATTTCCTATTAGAAGCTTTTTCTATATTTGTGAATTGCAATTTGCTTTTTAGAACATGCAAATGTAAAAAATTAATGTTCTATCTATCTTCTCCCTTGGAATAAAAGCTGAAACACTGACATTTCTGACAATTCAAGATATCAAATGGTTTATTTTAGGGTACACTAATCTCTTTTTGACCTTTATGTTCCTTTATAACAATTAGCAGAGACATATTTTCTGCTTTCCACTGAAATTAACTTCTGCTTTGTCTGCTGAACTTTGGTAACAACCTTCTTAGCCCTAGCATTTATTTCCTGCTTACATCAGAATTCCTATTTCACATTTCAGTCTCCACCCTAGGTTAATTTGACTTATACTTAAAAGTGTATTGAAACTTCAGAATGTTGTGATAGTGCCTCTTAGAAATTATAAAATGGGGTGCTTTTTGAAAAAATTTCCCCTATTTCAGGTTATGGTTGCTTCTTCAGTGGATCTAGATTTGGGTGCCTATAAAATAGAGAATTTTATTTGGTTTTTAATTTAGTGATATTTCACAGATTCCTACTTTTCATTTAGTTACAATAAAAAGTTAAAAAGTAATAACAAGTACTTGCATACTCCTAGCCTGGATTCACCAGTTGTTAACGTTTTGCCACATTTGCTATTTATATATCTACATGTACTGAAGAATTGAAAATATGTTACAGAAAACATCATCACACTTCATCATCTTTATTGTCTAAGAGTTAGGACATTATCCTACCTGGGGCCAAACCATTATAGTTAAGAAATTGAAAATAATTCTGGCTGGTTTGGCTCAGCAGATAGAGCATCAGCCTGTGGACTGAAAGGTCCCAGGTTCGATTCCGGTCAAGGGCATGTATCTTGGTTGTGGACACATCCCCAGTAGGGGGCGTGCAGGAGGCAGCTGATCGATGTCTCTCTTTCATTGATGTTTCTAACTCTCTATCCCTCTTCCTTCCTCTGTAAAAAAATCTGTATTGTTACATAATAGCCCAAATTCAAATTTACTCTATTATACAAAAATATCTTTTATGGCTATTTAAAAAATATAGATTACAATCAAGTTTCACATATCAACTTTGATTTTCATAGCTCTTTTAATCTAAAGTAGTCCTTACCCCAACTTTTCTTTTTTTAATAGTCCAGACCAGTTGTTTTATAATGTAACACACACTCTGGTTTTCACTGTTTATTTCCCTTTTATGTTCTTTAACTAATTCTTTTTTATTTTCTATAAACTGGAAATTAAGTCTGGATCTTTATTAGGTTTAGAGTAAATATATTTTGCATAAATACTTTATAGCTAGGTTGGCCATACTACCAGGTTACTCCAAGGATAGTCCTGTGACCTGTTATCACAGCATAATTATTAATACTTCCCCTTTTTGCTCTTTTTTTAAAGTATATTTTTATTTATTTGAGAGAGGGAGAGAAAGATGGAAACATCAATGATGAGAAAGTCATTGACCGGCTGCCACCTGCACACCCCACACTAGGAATGAAACCCGAAACCGAGGCATATGCCCTGACCTGGAATAAAACCATGACCTCCTAGTTCATAGGTAGATGCTCAGCCACTGAGTGGTGCTGGCTGGGCCCTTTTTGCTCTCTTAAAAGTACAGTATTCTGGTCTGGATGATACATTAAGTGGTCACTACTTATAAATGACTAGGGGCCCAGTGGGCGAAATCACTCGAGACCCAGAACCCAGAGTCCCGCAGCTTGGTGGGACCCAGAAAGAGTCCTGTGGCAGCCGCTGCTACGGGGGGAGGAGGACCCAGAAACACGCACAAGCCTCGGGTCAAGTCCTCCAGAGTCAAGTCTCCACCCACCCGCTTGCCCCTGCTGTGCACAGCCCCCTGCCTACTCCATGCATTCAGCCTCCTGCTGATCAGTCATTACAGTGTGATGGCGTAACGACCACAGAATTTTTATGATATAAATGATGTGCGCTTTTATGTTGCCTCCCATCAGGAGGTCCTCAGATTATATTGGTTCAATATTTATGATACTAAGTGTGATCATTCAGTTAAGGTGATGACTGCCAGATTTTTTTTTAATCGTAAAAGTATGTTTTTCTCTGTGTAATTAGTAATCTATAAGATGATCACTTGAGAATGTCTGAATATCCTGTACCCCAACAATCTTTAACCCATGGTTTTAAAGTCCCTTGATGACCCTTGACAGAATAATATATATTAGTGGTTACAATACTAGTTGTGTTTAAATGATTACGTTTTGACATTGAGATTCTTTTTTAATGGGAGACTAATGTTTTATTTATTCCCAAACATTTCAAGATCTCCAGACAATTTAAATATTGGTTGCCTGACATTTTAAATGCTTTTTTTGTTGTTGTCCTTACAGCTTTCTATCCTTTGAAACCACTAGGAATAATGTCCCTGCATCAGTTTTTACTAGAGCCAATCACCTGTCACGCCTGGAACAGGGATCGTACCCGTAAGTATGCTTATTAACTTTGTGTCTTTATTTTGGTACCTTTGGCACTTTTAGATGTAGGCATTTTTAGTGATCATATATATCATTGTCACATGTGAAAAGGACAAATACAGGTTCAGAAGGGAACTGGGTCAGTCCTTCGGTTTACAGATATAGAGGCTTAGAGTTTTGGACTTTCCAGTGGTTACACACCAAGTTAAGGTTAAGGCAGGGGGGAGGAAGAAAGAGAGAGATGTGAAAGAGATACATTGATTGGTTGCCTCCCCCTCACACTCCAATGGGGCCAGTGATGCAACCCTGGTGCATACCCTTGACCTGGAATCATGACACTTAGGTGCTCAGGTCGAAGCTCTACCACTGAGCTACACCAACCAGGGCTCACTCTTATTTTTAAATAAATCCTTGATATATAACTCTGGGTTATTGTTGGGTGAAAACCTAGATATGAGCCTCTGTATTGAGTATTTGAAAATATGTATCATATAGGATGGTGAATCCAGAGCTACATAATTGAGTTTCCTGTATCTTCTGTCTCCACTTTCCCATCTAAAAATAACTTTTTGGAGTATTTCCAATTATTTATATAATAAAAGCCTAAGCACCCATTACGGCTATGATGCACACTGACTACCAAGGGGCAGACTCTCAACGCAGGAGCTGCCCCCTGGTGGTGAGAGTGCACCCACAGGGGGAGCGCTGTTCAACCAGAAGCCAGGCTCACAGTTGGGGAGTGCAGCTGCAGTGGTGGGAGCACTAAGCAACAAGCAGGTGGGCAGTAAGGAGTGAGGGGTCCCAGACTGCGAGAGGGTGCAAGCTGGGCTGAGAGACCACCTCCTTCCCACATACACACCTCAGTGCATGAATTTCATGCACCAGACCTTTAGTTTTTAATAAAAATGCAAATTGTTATTGTCTTCATTTAAACTACTTTATAAATTCAATATATTAAGTCAAACTTTTTGTTATGCCAAATTATAATTTGAAATTTATAACATTTTTCAGGCTTAACTTTAGATTCAGCTTTTGAAATTCCTAGAAATTTAGAGAAATATATAACTTTTCCAGAAAGCATTGAAAGTCTTAGGATTTTAGAGCTAAATATTTACCTAGTTTCACAATTTATCTGCAAAACAGTTGTAGCTTTCCTAAGGAGTAAAGGATAGGTGACATAATAGATGGGAAAGCTATTAAAAGATTGACCTAAAATTTCAGTCAAATATTCTAATTTTAGCCCTACCTGGTTTGGCTCAGTGGATAGAGCGTCGGCCTGAGAACTGAAGGGTCCTAGGTTCGATTCTGGTCAAGGGCACATACCCAGGTTTTGGATTCAATCCCCAGTAGGGGGTATGCAGGAAACAGCCAATCAGTGATTCTCAACATTCATTAATGTTTCTCTCTTTCTCCCTTCCTCTCTGAAAAAAAAGAATATACATATCTATGTGATGATTTTTTAAACTTATTTTGTTTTTTCACATTATAGTTGATCCATAAAAAAATTTTTACTTTTTAAAATTAAAATTAGGATTTTTTAAAATATATTTTTATTGATTTCAGAGAAGGGAGAGGGAGAGAGAGAAACATCAGTGATGAGAATTGATCAGCTGCCTCCTGCACGCTTCCTACTTGAGATCAAGCCCACAACCCAGACATGTGCCCTTGACTAGAATCGAACCCAGGACTCTTAAATCCACAGGCCAGCTCTCTATCCACTGAGCCAAACTAGGTAGGGCAATATGTATGTTATTATTTTGATTGGTACAAGAGATTTCCCTTAAAAACATAATTTTATTTTGTGATTTATAATGGCTTTATTTAAAGGAAAACTGATACAGTTTATCAGCGGAATCAAGTTTTTTGGGTTTTTTATAAACTATGATGGTTCCACATGAGTCCATGATAGCAGTAATAAGAGCCTCTGCACTATTTTCAGCATTTCAGAAAGTCTAACAGAAATTAAATATTTATTACTAATAATGTTGTACAGGTGATCTAAAATGTCAAATATCCTACTTCAGGCTAAAATTATAATTTCCTCTTGAACAATGCAAGGTTTTGGGCACTGACCCTCCACCTGTCCCCCATGCAGTTGAAAATTCATGTATAAGTTTTGACTCCTCAAAACCATAACTGTAGTTAACCCTTCTTCATATGCGAGGGCCAGTGGTTCAGTATCACCCTTGTGTTGAAGTCCCTTATATAAAGTGGCATACAATCTGCCCTCCACATCCACAGATTCCCAACTGCAGATGGAAAATAATATTTTCTATCAGCAGACAATTGAATCCATGGATGAATCACATGGATACAGAGGGCCATTGTATTTATGGGCGGAGGGCATGGGGGACGGTAGGGAGTACATATAATTGGACCTGCGCAGTTCAAATCTGTGTTGTTCAAGGGTCAACTATATATTAGCTAAGTATAGCAACATATTTATTTCTTATTGGTTAGAATCTTTGACAGTTGTGATAAAGTGAATGTTTAAGTTTTTCTTTTTTTAAATATATTTTTATTGATTTCAGAGAGAAAGGAAGAGGGAAAAAGATAGAAACATCAATGATGAGAGAGAATCATTGATTGGCTACCTCCTGCATGACCCCTATTGGGGATTGAGCCCCAAACCTGGGCCTGTGCTGAGTTGAACTGAGACCTCCTGGTTCATAGGTCAATGCTCAACCACTGAGCCATCCTGGTCAGGCTTTACTCTACTTTTTAAATCCCAACTGTAATATATCCCCTTTTTGTGTGACAGTTTCAAGTTCAAATGTTAACTATTGACTTTTTTCTCCAGAGATTGCCCTTAGCCCCAATAATCATGAAGTCCACATCTATAAAAAGAATGGGAGCCAGTGGGTGAAAGCTCATGAACTCAAGGAGCACAATGGACACATCACAGGTAAAAAAAGATAACCATGAAATTAGTACATTATTTTCAAATTTAGCACTCTTTCATTTAAATAAAGAGTCTAATAAAGTAAGTCAGCCAGAATATTCAAAGTTATGTAGCATTTACTGAGTTTTCTTTAGAAATTTTCAGAAAATAGCATAATAATGATCTCAAATTTTTTTTTTATTGATTTTAGAGAAAGGAAGGGAGCGAGAGAGAGAGAAAGATCAATATGAAAGAAAAGCATCCATATTGCCCTGATTAGGGATCCAGCCTGCAACCTGAATATGTGCCCTGCCCAAGAATTGAACCCATCACCTTTCAGTGTTCAGGACGATGCTCCAACCAATTAAGCCTCACTGATCTCAGTTATTAAGTGCTTGTTTTAGCTCACTTGGTACTTACACTCAACTAGTGTTATGGAAAACTGAACCTACTATGAGGACTTAGGAGATGAGATGTGAAAGTGAAACTAGACAGCATGTCAGCTGTGTGAAAATGTAAGCCAAACTGAATTTCCAGCTGCTGCAGGAGCGCAGTGTCTTCCAAACGTTTCCTGCATATTGTTCCGGGGGCAAGGAAGACATTCCAAATACTGAAAAAGACAAAGAGTAATATAACAAACATCCATATACCTACCACCCAGAGTTAACCGCAAGAAACATAAATGTCTTTTTTTCCCTGTGCCAGAAAGCTTAGGAATCAAATATTTAATAAAAAGGAATATTATTCTAGATAACGATCAAGTCCCTTCTCACCACCAATTCTGTTCCTGTCCCTCAGAAGGCAGACTGTAATTTAGTATGACGTTTGTCCTAGTTTTTTTTAACACTTTTACATATATGTATATATATTCATAAGTAATCTCTAGTACTGTTGGCTAGTATTTTTCAGGGGCTGCCAAAATAGCATCATATCATACATCTCTTGCAGCTTGCTTTTGCATTCCACATTGTTTCTGAATTCAATGTTAGTGTATCTAAGTCAAGTTTGTTCCTTTTAAAGGCTGTTTGGCATTGCATACCTCATTTATTTACTCTTTCTTCCATCAAAGGACATTTATGTTGCCCGTTTTTCCTTATTACATTGAAGTGCTAAATCGAGCATTTCTGTGCAGATCTCTTTGTACACATATGATATTCATATATGGTAGAATTGTTTTATCACAGGAATAGATACATCTTCAACTTTGTTAGGTATCATCAGATAGCCTTCATCCCACCAGCCTTGTATGAGAATGCTTATTTTCCCATACCCACTGTGGAGGATGCAGGAGGCAATCAATCAATAATTCTCATCATTGATGTTTCTATATCTCCCTCTCCCTTCCTCTCTGAAATTAATAAAAATATTTTTTTCAATTTATTCTTCATAACTTTTCATTTAAAAATGTCTCACTGCAGTCTTGGGTTTCCTCTCCTCTCAGTTGTATTTGCACTTAGGTGGGCAACCAAGGGACTGATGGTGATTTTTTTTTTAATTCGGACCCTGAAATTTTACTTCTAATCCCCTAACATACTGATTAGCTTAAAGATCTTCATCCGCAAATCAGAGAAAAACGTAACATGTTTTGATCTGCACTCTTTACATTGTATTCTCCAGCAAAAACTTGTGACCATCCCTTTTTGCTTTTACCAGGATTTGTATATAATGCTAGTGAGCACGCTGATCTGACTGATTATATATTACCGAACCAGCACCAAAGACATAATTTCTATTTTTGTTGCTATTGCTTTCCCACAATGTTATTTCTATTAGGTTTGGACTATTTTCTCTAAGTTCCTTTGCCAGTGGCCTTATGGCCTAAAAATAATAACATTCAAAAATTTTTAATTGGAAATTTTGCATTAGGAAATACTTTTCCATGAGAAAGGTCTAAGATGAAAGACCAGAGAGATAGCCAAAAAAGTGAAATATTTATTTTGTCCTTTTTCTCTCCTGCTTCTTTTTTGGAATCCTTTGAACTTAGACCTGTTTTCTCTCCAAATGCTCAAATGATTTTTTTTTTAGATTTTAAAAAACTGTTGTTGGAAAAATCTAAGTATAACTGTGGCAGACGACCAAGGATCAAACATATTTTCTCAGAAAGATAGTAACTACAGAAAAATAAAATTCATCTTCTGAAGCTTTCTAGAATAAAAGACTAGTCAGTGCTGCAGAGAAAGAGTATAGCAAACATCAAAGGGATATTAGAGTCCTGGCGTTTTTTTCTGTGAGTTTATTCTTTTGTGTTAAATGTTTAATCTCTCTTTTAGAACACACACACAAAAGATATTTTACAATGGACAGTTATAAACAGATAACAAAAATAGACAATAATGTAATGAGCCCCTTGTATACGCCTCACCCAGATTCAACAGTTATCAACACACTGCCTATCTTGTTCTCAACTCTCTTCCTGTACTATTTTGAGGCACATGCCAGGCATTGTATCATTTCATATTCCAATTTGTATCTCCAAAAGATAAGGACTCTGTCTCTCCCCTTCCCTTCCACTCTCTAAAAATTAATAGAGAGGTAAGGGCAAATATCCTCAGGTGAGAATTATAACAACAATAAAAACAAATGAAAAATAAAGATACTTTAAGGCAAAAAAATCTTAGAGGAACGATAAAGGACTTCAGACCAGAAATCTTTAGAAACCTGTGAATGGGTGGAAAGAATGTCCCTGCTTAGTTTTGTAATTTCTCCAGTTATGAAAATAGCTCTCTTCTACCTGGCCTCATGGAGGATCCCGAGTTACAGAACTTTGTGGAGAAATATCCTTGCCTTTGTGATGTGGTGATCAGGACCACATCTGTCCCCACCATACTAATAGCACCTGCCTGTGCCATGTCAGTTGTCATTGGCTTAGGCAAAGGAGATGATGCCACGTCTCACTTGCAGGTATCGACTGGGCTCCCAAGAGCGACCGCATCGTCACTTGTGGCGCAGACCGAAATGCCTATGTCTGGAGTCAGAAAGATGGTGTCTGGAAGCCAACCCTGGTGATCCTGAGAATTAACCGTGCAGCCACTTTTGTCAAGTGGTCCCCATTAGAGAACAAATTTGCTGTGGGAAGTGGAGCAAGACTCATTTCTGTTTGTTACTTTGAGTCTGAAAATGACTGGTGAGTAACATCTGAATTTTTTTACTTCTCTATAGAGTCATACATTTGAAACACTATGTTCTTGGTGACTTCTGGAGACACTAGGTTAAGGCTTAACTATTGCTTCAATTTTTCTTCATCTGAAGGTTTTTTTCCTCTGAATTTTCCATTCTCTGATTGCACGTTTTTCATTCCTATGTGCACATTGAGTCAAATCTCACATCTTTCTCACATTAATCTAGAGCTGTGGTTTCCATGTCCTGATCTCCTAACCTGTTACTACTCTCCTGACTCTGTACTATCCAAATAGCTGTTTTCTTACTCTAATATATAAATTATAAACTTGAAAGATTCCTAGTGTCCTGAGAAATAATTATTTTTTCCTCTTATCTCTATCCACTTAAATTTCTAGGATTCTTACAGATAACAATGTTCTTCTTTCTTTAAAGTTTATTTGCTAATCAAATCTATGCCTTGGTATAATGCTTTACTTGTTTAAGCCATTGAAGTAAAAATTGGTCAGGATCTTGGATATATATTCAGCCTGTTGTACTTCTTTTATAAATCACTTGTTGCTAACAGCCAGTCAAAATGCAGAGGTTTATTTTATGGCTAAGTAATTTAGTTTTACTATTCCTTCCTTCTTATTTTGATAAGAAAACAACTCTGCTCTACCAGACATGTATTCAGTAAAGTTTAACTATATTCTTCGACCTGGAATTGTCATTTAGTAGGAAACTGGCGATGTGTGTTTGCACTAAAAATAGCAAGTACACATTACTCTTTGTGTTAGTATTCCTACTGTTTGCTTTCTGCTGAAACAGTGAAAGGAAGGGATTATCATATTACACTTTGTAATTTAGTAAAACCTCGGAAATTTTGATTCTTTTGAAAAGAAAGTCTAAATTTGCAGCAAGATTTAATTATTCATTTAGACATTCATTTTTCCTTCAAACATGTGTAAAATTAAGTCTAACAAAATGTTGCCTGCTAAAAAACATTTGTAAGAAACAATTTTTCTTTCTAGATATTCCTCGATGTCAGTGATTGTTCACATTTTTATTCATTAAAAAATAGTCTCAGATATAGGTAAATTGGGCTTTGTTGTAGTACAAAGTGTCATGTAGTATAAGCTGTATGTTCAGGGGAGTTTCTCAAATATAAAACAATGTTTTATTGGTATGATATGAGTACTTTAAAACAACCTTTAAGCCTCTAATTTAAAATAACTGTATTAAACAAGTAGAATAGTGTCTATTTTTCAGATAGGTTCCTAAGAAAAAGATTGTATAGAAAAACAATTAGCTTTCCACGAAAGACATTTGACACAATATTAAGCCCTCTCATGTTGAACAGAGCATGATTGGTTCTTAAGCAGCAGTTTAAGGGCAGAAATTATGCCAGAATCATAACTGATTTTTAGACATAAATAAACTCTTAAAGTGAAGCTAGAGAATTAGAGTCTAATCTCCAATAAACAGTTCTGCTGATTTCATGATTAAATTTTCACTGAAAAAAAGTTAAAAATAATTTGAAGTTTACTTAGTATTGGAAATTTGAAAAGGAAATTAAGCTATCTTACAACCCAAACTTAACCTAAAATGAAATAACAAATCACTGAATATTTATAATAAAAATTCAAGTAATTTCAAACCTCCATTTTTATTTCAAAGGTTAAAGTCAGACATAATCTGAAACTCCATGGGGCACCACCAGAGTTCTTACATAAATATACTTACTAAAGAGGATGCCCTGGTAGCCTGTAAAGTTCAGAACCAGTTGCCCTGATAAGAATGTCAAAACTTAAGACGGGAAAATGGAAGGGACAATCTGTGGTTCTTTCTCTCTTCCTCTCTTCCTTTAGAAATGCACCCTCTCTCTGTCAGGAATCCTGGTAGCAACCACATAAGAACCATGCATTGATGTTTTCGTCTGACATATTTGTAAGTCATTTGGTTTATGGATAAACTAAAATAGTCTTTCTCCTTTTGTAGGTGGGTAAGCAAGCACATTAAAAAGCCAATTCGCTCCACGGTCCTCAGCTTGGATTGGCATCCAAACAATGTTTTGCTGGCAGCAGGATCATGTGATTTCAAATGCAGGTGGGAACAAATGAGAATTGGTAGACAGACTTGAGTTGTTGTTCATCAGTCATCTTTCAACAAATATTTTTAAGATCCCTTACAAATATTTGTAAGGTACTATGCTAGGTACCATAAGGGATTCGAAGAAAGGAGCTTCTGGTCTAAAAAAGGGACTAAACAGCAAGTGCTTTTAGTCCCTTTTAAAATCAACAAAGGAGAAAGAAGTGGGGTTGGAAGTATGGGAGAAGGAAGATGAAAGGGTGGAAATAGGGAAGTTTTCCTTAGGCAGAACATCCATGGTTCGCAATGGGGGAAGTATTGTTCTCCTCTCTCCCTCCCTCAACTACAATATCACTTCTCATTTTATACTCAGGCAGCAGACTGCAAGTTCCAGAGTGAAACTAAGATCAACAAAACATAGCTGAACAGTGTACTGCTGAGCTATTATTGTGCTACTTCTTTTCAGTTAAAGCTTTTTGTTATTAGTATGAGGCTAGAAGAAACACACTACTTGGCTAACTCCTTTAAGGATTGTACAAGTAATTGCTTTTTTAAAAGTTGTTCCTTATTAACAGGCTTTTTTTCCCTTTAACCAGAAGAAAAGCAAATAAATGTTGGTTTATGTTAATTATGTAGTGGATTGGGAGATGGATGCATCTTTTGTTGATATGGTATGTGGAGAATTTACAGAAAACCTAACTAGTGATTTATATCCAAGAATACCCAAGGGAGCCCAACTGGTGTGGCTCAGTGTTTGAGTGTCAACCTATGCACCAGGAGGTCATGGTTTAATTCCTGGTCAGGGCACATGCACGGCTTATGAGCTCGATCCTTAGTGTGGGACATGCAGGAGGCAGCTGATCAATGATTCTCTCTCATCATTGATGTTACTATCTCTTCCTTTCCCTTCCTTTCTGAAATCAATAAAAATGTGTGTGTTTTTAAAGAATACTCAAGGATGTTTTTTGTTTGTTTTTTGGGGTCTTTTTATTTTTTTCTTACTACTACATATGTGTGTGACCATTTGACTATGAGAGGAGGGGGTATTCAGTAGTGTCCAGGTACTTTTTGGAAAAAATATTGGTTCTTGTACTTAAGAACCAATGTAAGAGTAAAAATACATAGATATTCTCTAGAATTTTTCATATTTAGTTTTGTTTTTGTGATGTTACCCAGAGTCATTTCAGCTCTCTTAGAGGGTGGAGCTAAGTGTTACAGATCATACCACCTGTATCATCAGGCTATATTAAAAATCTGCTTGTGAAAATAGATTACAGTGCTTTTGTTAATAATAATTTCTAGAAATAAACTTTGCTTTGGATTGTGCTCCTTTGGGTATAGATCTGTCCCGTTCACATACTGCAGTTGGCACAGCTGAGAACCACCCATTCTTTCCTGGACTCAGATGACTAAAGCAGTAGCCACTGTGATTCTGATTTAAAGCACAGTCATGCTAAGGTCACATCATCTAACTTACAGATAGCTCACTGTGCCTTTCCCCTCTCTGGTGCCCTGACTCTTCCAGAGCTGCTACTGCCATTGTCATTTTGGAGGGAAATATTCTAGATCATTTAGGGAGTCTTTAGGTTCAGGAGGTTTTGAAGAGAAGCTTTACAAAGTAGGTACAGCATTGGAGGGCAAAAGGAAATGAAAGGATAGATTCCCAGCTGTTCTTTATCCCTTTTGCTTCCCACTTCAAGGAATTAGAGAAAGAGACTAACGATAGCAGGCTATAAAGGACCCACCTTCATCCCAGAGGATACTGCCACAAAGGCTGACAGTGGGCTTGAGGGTACGGTGAGCACAGCCCTCCACCTGACAGTGCTAGGAAAGCCTGCCTGCTCTTCCCACAGCCTCCCTTAGCTTTCACTTTAGATGTCCCTTTCTTAAGTGATTTCATGCTATTTGGTTTATTGTAGGGTGGCAAATAGTTTCCTTTCTCCTGCCATTTGATTGTGTGGGCTTCTTGGAATACTGTGTTGAGAATGAGGGTAAAGTAGACAAGAAACAATGCTGTGCTCATTTAGCCAGATCTCCCATGGGCAAGGGAGGGAGGGACAGCACAATCCTCCCCCAGAATGTACACTTCTGGAGGGAAGAGCTTTTTTATGTTCATTATTTCTAGAATGGCACTCCTAGAGTAGCACTCTGTGATTATTAGTTGATGGAGTATGGATTGACCTGTAGGCAGCCTAGAACCATTCTGTGTCTTAAGAGGTTTCTGCATGTTAATTTGCCCCATCATATTTTACTCTGCACTCTGAGACATCTTGTAGCAGTGGCCTGTAGCCTATTTCTGTATATATATATATATATAAAAGCCTACATGACCAAACGACCAGTCAATCAGTTGCTATGATGCACACTGACCACCAGGGGGCAGACGCTAAACACAGGAGCAACCCCCTGGTGGTCAGTGCGCTCCCATAGCTGACTGAAGGGCGCCAGATGCCAGGCTCACAGCTGGCAAGTGCAGCTGCAGCTGCACGAGCTTCTCCCACCTCCATGGCAACATGCTCCCCAGCAGCCAGGCAGGCACAGTGGGGCTGGGATGAGTGGGAGTGGTACAACACTCAGCCCCATTGCTACATCCCCAAGGGGTCCTGAATTGCAAGAGGGAGCAGGCCAAGCTGAGGGACCCGACCAGTACATGAATTTATGCACCAGGCCTCTAGTATACATATATTATCATTTACATTTTCCTTCTCTCCTGCCCCTTAAACTGCAGAGTGTTTTCTGCATACATTAAAGAAGTGGATGAAAAGCCAGCCAGTACACCCTGGGGCAGCAAGATGCCTTTTGGTCAGCTGATGTCAGAGTTTGGTGGCAGTGGTACCGGTGGCTGGGTGCATGGCGTCAGCTTCTCCGCCAGTGGGAGTCGACTGGCCTGGGTCAGCCATGACAGCACTGTGTCCGTTGCCGATGCCTCAAAAAGCGTGCAGTGAGTATTTGCTTTTTGTTTTGAGTTAGGGCATGGGGTTGGATTTCTCATCAGCTGGCTAAGGCTGCCTTTCTCTGGGTGCTTATGTAGGACACAAGCATAAAAATCTGCCTGAGAACTGCAAACCAGCCTTTAAAGTCACAGGCACATATTTAGATTGTTCACTTGAAGAAATTTTAAAGAGTTTCACTTCCAGAAACACTTCTTAATGAAAATGCTGATAGTGATTCCTTTGAAGAACCTTCCTGGTTTGCTACTGATAAGAGTTCCTTCAAAAAGCCAGTTTAGTCTGTTACTACGAATTCCTTACAACATGTAAATGTCACACACCAGCCTTAAATTAAATAGAGGATGTATTCTTGCTCTGTGTAGTCAGTGAACAATGACTCCATTAATTTGGGACTTCATTCAGTAATATTAAAAACTTGAAGCCACTTCCTTTGGTGTATGCTAGAAGAATTCAAATCATGATGACTCATTTTTGCCTGCTCAGCCTTAAAGAGAACATTAGGCATCTTCTTAGACATCAAAATTCATATTTGTTCAGCCCTAGCCGGTTTGGCTCAGTGGGTAGAGCGTCGGCCTGCGGACTGAATGGTCCCAGGTTCATTTCCGGTCAAGGGCATGTACCTTGGTTGCGGACACATCCCCAGTTAGGAGGTGGGCAGAAGGCAGCTGGTCAATGTTTCTCATCGATGTTTCTGACTCTCTCTTCTTCTCCATAATAAATAAAATATATTAAAATATATATATTAAATATATATTTGTTAAAAATTCATATTTGTTCATATGTTAGAGGAAGAATATCCTTTCCTAGTGCATCCTTTTCCATTGGCAGCCAGAGGTTACACACCTTTAAAGGTTTCCTGACTTAATCTGTATGCTGGCAGTTGGTCACATCAGGTAACTCTGGCTCCCTCTGCCACATGGTGACAACAAATTGGTATTTCAGAAAGGATATTTTTTTCTACTGGATTGAATTGTATTTTTAAACTTTATGGGGTTTTTTTAATATCCTTCCCTATTATAAATGATAGTCTTCTGGAAGATTTCTATTCATATATATAGATACTTACAGTAGCCCTAGCTCCTAACCCAGGTTGGGGAAAGAGAATAAGTTTTACTAACTGTTAGTGGTCCCAGCCCTCTAGGAGCCCCTAGTGAGCACAGGCAAGGAGAAAATAGCAAAATAAGGTGTTCAGTTGTGAGAAACACTAAGAACTTTAGGAGATCAGAGAAAGGAGAAGCCACTTTAGGCTGATGTGCTCTAGGAAAGCTTCATGGTGATGATCAAATAAGAGCTGAGCTTCAAAGATGGGTGGACTTTGGATAAGCAAGAGGAGCAGAGAGGACATGTGGTAAAGGAGTGTGGGAGCAAAGGCAGAGATGAGAAAGAACAAGGGCTTTCTGGGGACTAAGCTGTAGACCAGTTTGTCATGAGTTGGGGAGGGAGTAGGTAGACTTAGAAGGGAGTAGAGCAAAGGCTAAAGAGAGCTGAAGGCCTCTGTTTCTACATGTTATCTCAGGGCCATTTCATGCTTGAGATTCCTAAAAGGCTAGGTCATGGGGCTCCTTTTAAACATAAGTAGTTGTTTATACTGCTAAAGCCCCTGTGAGAATGGGTCCTTTGTCATCTTCTGTATCCATAAAGAAACTGAGTGGCTTCTTGTATCTCCTTTAACAAGTGTTCTTGTGTTCAGGGTCTCAACTCTGAAAACAGAGTTCCTGCCCCTCCTGAGTGTGTCATTTGTCTCGGAGAATAGCGTTGTAGCAGCTGTAAGTATTTCTCTTCATCTTTCCTTGTAATACACTGTATAGATAATCCTCCAGAACAGGAGCAATGCGTGCTCTGTGACTTTGTGCAGTAACACAAAATAGAACAGCCTTTTAAAAGAAACAGAGCTACCCCTAACCAGTTTGGTTCAGTGGCTAGAGCATCAGCCTACAGATTCAAGGGTCCCAGGTTCGATTCTGGTCAAGGGCATGTACCTTGTTTGTGGGCACCTACCCAGTGGGTAGTGTGCAGGAGGCAGCTGATTGATGTTTCTTTCTCATAGATGTTTCTAACTCTATCCCTCTCCCTTCCTCTGTAAAAAAATCAATAAAATATATTTTTTAAAAAAGAAAAGAAACAGAGCTAGCCTTTAGGAATAAGAGACACCTGTGGTGGTGAACATTCTCTGACTGATTGGTAGGTAGACAAGTGTATCCTCCAGGGCCTGACTGATGTCTTATTTCAGGGCCATGACTGCTGCCCAATGCTCTTTAACTATGACGACCGCGGCTGCTTGACTTTCGTCTCCAAGCTAGACATTCCAAAACAGAGCATCCAACGCAACATGTCTGCCATGGAACGCTTCCGCAACATGGACAAGAGGGCCACAACTGAGGACCGCAATACAGCCTTGGAGACTCTGCACCAGAATAGCATCACGTAAGTGCCACCTGGGGCCCCTGGACTAGGGTCCCACAGGTGAAGAACTGCTAGCAGGGTCGCCTAAGACCATTGGAGAACACAGATATTTACATTATGATTCATTAACAGTAGCAAAATGACAGTTATGAAGTAGCAACGAAAATAATTGTATGATTGGGGTTCACCACAACATGAGAAACTGTATTAAAGGGTCGCGGCATAAGAAAGGTTGAGAGCCACTGGTGTAGATGGTACAAGGTATCCCACATGAGGAGTGCAGATCCTGCTGTAGATTGTGAGCTGGTGTGGACTAACAGTGCAGCCCAACCAACTGAGCCACACCAGCCAGGGCTAAGTTGTGCTTTTCCTCATGCTGAGTGAAAGGGACCACTGGCTGAAAATATTTGTACTCTGTTGAAAAGTGTAACTTGAAGGCATAGCAAAACTTTCTTCACACTTTTCAAGTTTCTCTGTCTTAAATGACTTCCAAAGTTATTTCTTGTGAATTTTTCTTAAGCTTCTCTGCAGACTGTGTATCAGGAGAGAATCAACTCTCTTTAGTTTAAAAAAAATGACAGACCCTTGCAGATTGACATGTTTACTTTTATTTGCAGATATTAAGCAAATGTTTTCTGTAAGGGATCAAAGAGTATGTATTTTAGATTCTTAGGGGTATATGGTCTCTGTCACAACTACTCAACTCTTCTGTTGTACAAAAGCTGCCATGGGCAATACGTAAATAAATGAGCATAGTTGTATTTCAGTAAAATGTGATGGACACTGGAATTTTAATTTCACATAATTTTCACGTCATGAAATAATAGTTTTGGGGTTTTTTCCAACCATTTAAAATTGTAAAATCCATTCCTAGCTCACTGGTAGTATGTACCATTTGCCATCCCCTTCCCAAGAGGTAATATTCTAGTCATTTCAGAGGAGAAAGGAAAATATTGTCTGAGCTACAGAATTGATTTTCTTAGAAGTTTTTCAGATAATTAGGCTGAAACAAGTTGTTTCATTTGTGTTCTTCTGTTTTGCGTGGTTGGGATTTTGTGGTGTGTCTGACTGTTGCTGACATTTATAATGATTAATTTTTAAACGAAGGAGAGCTCTTGGCTTACATGCCCTTGTTGTCAGAGAGTCATCAGGGAGTTTTTGTTTTGATTGGATTTCAGGCATGCTTCATCCTGCCTCTGTTTGTTTGTTTGTTTGTTTGTTTAAATTAATTTCTATTTCAGTCATTGCTGTGGTCCTGACCACACCCTTCTGCTGGACAGTTTGCATGCTGTGTTGCCTAGATTGTCTTGTTTCTCCATACTACTAATTAATGTGGGTTCTTACTCTTTCCCTCATATCAGTCTTTTCTCTTCTGGTCATCTGGGAATATGGTGCATTTTCATATTTTCTGAGTCAGATTGCTGCAGCCCAATATTAATAGACAACTTAATATTCAGGAGTTGATAGACAGTTTCCTTGAAATGCCCTTATACTATTAGGAAGGTTGGGATTCACTTCTATCACATACCTTACAATCTCTTGTTTTTGCTTTTTTTTTTTTCAGTCAAGTATCTATTTATGAGGTGGACAAGCAAGATTGTCGCAAATTTTGCACTACTGGCATCGATGGAGCCATGACAATTTGGGATTTCAAGGTATTTTCTGCCTTTCAGAACAAATCCTGTTTGTATTAAAACTTCCTATGAGAAAAATGTTTCTCATTTTTTGAAACGAAATATCAAAGCCAATGCAGATCAGAAATGTAAGATATACACTGAAGTTGTCTTTAAAACCTAAAGGTCATTAGCAGGAAACCACACTTTCCCAATGATTTGGAATATATACTTCTTTCTAGATGTCCATCTATTCATTGAGGAAAAGTTGATGCTGTTTCTGTAGCAGGCCCTATGTTGGGTACCCGTCTAAATT
Organism: Lasiurus cinereus; assembly: GCA_011751065.1. Classification (NCBI taxonomy): domain Eukaryota; kingdom Metazoa; phylum Chordata; class Mammalia; order Chiroptera; family Vespertilionidae; genus Lasiurus; species Lasiurus cinereus. The sequence continues at coordinate 27,610,640 of JAAGEH010002525.1, read as the reverse complement.
TAGCTACATATATATATTTGAATGGCCTACACTAATTAGTCTAATAAACATTTACTGAGTGTCCTCTGGCTGCCAGGCATGATGCTGGGTACTAAGGATATTGAGATGAAGCCCCATGAAGGGCTTATCTGGTAAGAGAGAACGGAGGGTCAGGAGCTCCAGAAGAAAAGTCAGTGCCTGTTTTTACATTGAGGAATTTAAGGGGATGCATGGACTGCCAACACTGCAGGGAAAAGCTGCATTCCTAGATGCAGTGGGATTTCAGGAATGGTTGGGGGTAAAGGGGTGCACACTATATTCAAGGCACTGCCAGTGGTGTGGACTGTGCTATGAGTCCTACAGATGCAGAAGATGAAACTAGAGAAAAGAGCTTGTCATGGTGAGGGAGAGGAAGCAGGGCTTTGTCTATAAACAACTAAAAGCTCTTCCAGAACCGATGTAGAAAGGCACCAGGCTGTAAGGCATGGGTGGCCTAGGCAACAAGAGCTTAGAGCAGAGGCTGTTGAGTACAGTGAACATGAGGATATGGACTCCAGCTGTGGCAGGGGTTGTAGCCAGGAGGCTCTGGACAGAGAGAGATTTAGGAGGCCTGATGGAAGGGATAGTGACAAATCTAAGGACTTTGTATCCTCCAGCTTTTTAGAATTTTGCCAATGTACATTCCCATGATGTTTTTTCCCCTCCTTGGGGAAATACATAGTATGGAAAAGCCTCCAGAATATTCTGAAGAAACAATCTTTCTTTAAAAGTACCCTCCTCCATCCCGGTTTGGCTCATTGGATAGAGCATTGGCCTGTCCACTGAAGGGTCCCAGGTTCTATTCCAGTCAAGGGCACATGCCTGGGTTGCAGGCTCGATCCCCAATAGAGGGTGTGCAGGAGGCAGGTGATCCATGATTCTCTCTCATCATTGATGTTTCTATCTCTCTCACCCTCTCCCTTCCTCTCTGAAATCAATAAAGAAATATATTTTAAGCCGAGACCGGTTTGGCTCAGTTGATAGAGCTTCGGCCTGCGGACTGAAGGGTCCTGGGTTTGATTCCGGTCGGGGGCATGTACCTTGCTTGCAGGCACATCTCCAGTGTGGAGTGTGCAGGAGGCGGCTGATCGATGTCTCTCTCTCATCCATGTTTCTGACTTTCTGTCCCTCTCCCTTCCTCTCTGAAAAATCAATAAAATATATTTTAAATATATATTTTTTAAAAATAATAAAAATATCCTCCCCACCCTTTTTTTTATCTTCATATGATTTTTTTTAATTTAATAAATCTTTATTGTTCAGATTATTACCATTGTTCCTCCTGTTTCCCCCATAAATCCCCTCCATCCGGTTCCCACCCCACCCTCTGTGTTTATCTCCCCCCCCCCCCGCATTGTCCTCATCCATAGGTATACAATTTTTATCCAGTCTCTTCTCGAATCCCCCCACACCCCTTTCCCCCTGAGAATTATCAGTCCACTCCCTTTATATCCCCTGATTCTATTATATTCACCAGTTTATTCTGTTCATCAGATTTTTAATTCACTTGATTTTTCCATTCACTTGTTGATAAATAAGTATTTGTTGTTCATAATTTTTATCTTTACCTTTTTCTTCTTCATCCTCTTAAAGAATACCTTTCAGCATTTCATATAATACTGGTTTGGTGTTGATGAACTCCTTTAGCTTTTTCTTATCTGTGAAGCTCTTTATCTGACCTTCAATTCTGAATGATAGCTTTGCTGGATAGAGTATTCTTGTTTGTAGGTTGTTGCTATTCATCACTTGGAATATTTCTTGCCACTCCCTTCTGGCCTGCATAGTCTTTGTTGAGAAATCAGCTGACAGTGGTATGGGTGCTCCCTTGTAGATAATGAACTGTTTTTCTCTTGCTGCTTTTAATATTCTCTCTTTGTCTTTTGCTCTTGGTATTTTAATTATGATGTGTGTTGGTGTGATCCTCTTTAGATTCCTTTTATTTGGGGTTCTGTGCGCTTCCTGGACTTTCACCAGGTGGGGGAAGTTTTCAGTCATTATTTCTTCAAATAGGTTTTCAGTGTCTTGCTCTCTCTCTTCTGGCACACCCATAATTCTGATGTTGGTATGCTTAAAGTTGTCCCAGAGGCTCCTTATACTATCTTCACACTTTTGGATTCTTTTTTCTTCTTGTTTTTCCCGTTGAGTGTTTTTTGCTACTTTGTATTTCAAATCTTTGACTTGATTCTTGCATTCCTCTAGTCTGCTGTTAGGTCTCTGTATAAATTTTTTTTTAAATATATTTTATTGATTTTTCACAGAGAAGAAGGGAGAGAGAAAGTCAGAAACATCGATGAGAGAGAGACATCGATCAGCCGCCTCCTGCACACCCCACAGTGGAGATGTGCCCGCAAGCAAGGTACATGCCCCCAACCGGAATCGAACCTGGGACCTTTCAGTCCGCAAACCAATGCTCTCTCCACTGAGCCAAACCGGCCTCGGCTGTATATTTTTTTATTTCAGTCAGTGTATGTTTAATTTCTTGTTGGTACTTTTTTCATATCCTCAAGGGTCTCACTAAATTTTTTCATCTTTTCTAGGAATTTCTTGAAAAACTTATAACCCTGGTTTTGAACTCTATATCATCATTTATTTTCCTCCATTTCTTTCATTTGTGATCTGTTTCTTTGTCTTTGCATTTTCGCTGCTTCCCTGACTTGGTAGAGTAGCTTTGTGTGCTAGGTGTCCTATATAGCCCCGTAGTTCTGCCTCCCCAGTTACCGGAAGTGGACTCTCTTGGTGCACTCCTTTGTGGACTGTGTGTACAGCCTGTTGTAGTTAATCCTTGATTGTTGTTGGTATCATTGGGGGGAATTGACCTCCAAGCCAATTGGCTGTGAGGATCAGCTGTATCTACGCAGGGAGAACTTCTGTGCTGGAGATAGCCTTATGAGACAAGACTTGCAAAATTGCAAAAGCCTCTGTCCTTGGCTTGGATGGAGCGGAGTCTCGGGGCTGAGCAGATAGTCTTGGCTTCCCATCAGCCCTGCCCTATGAGGCCCTTGGGTCTCAGTGTCCCTTGGTAATTGCTGCAGTCCTCTCTGGACCACTTGCGCGCACGCCTCCAAACCTCTGCCTTTCTGGCTCCCCTGAGTTTCTGTGCACTCTGGGGACCTGTATGAGTCTGGGTCCCCAGGGTCTCACCCAAACTGGGGTTCAGTGCAGTCGGAACTAGAGTTCAGCACAGTCAGGAGGTTCCATCTTCCTCCCGCTAGAGAAAGCCAGTGGCACACTCAGCAGTCAGTCCTTTCTGCGCACACTCGTGTGCATACTTCTAGACCTGCCTTTCACGGCTCTCCTGAGTTTCCGTGCACTCCTACCTTTCCCCGACAGTTTAGACTCTTCCCGTATGAGTCTGGGATACCAGAGTTTCTGGGCAAGACTGCATTGGAGTTCAGTGCAGTTGGAACTGAGGTTCAGTGCGGTCAGGAGTTTCTGTCTTTCTCTCGTTAGACAGCACTCAGCCACCTATCCTCCCCATGCACGTGTCTTGTACCTCAGCTTTTTGCAACCACTCTGAGTCTCCGTGTGTCTCTCTTCCCTTCTTGTTGTAGAATTTCCACTCAGCCAGCTTTTCTGTGGTTTTGGATGATGTCCGTTCTATCTTTTAGCTATAGTTTTGAAATTGTTGTGCGAGACAGCAGTTTAGGTGTTCTGCTATGCCGCCATCTTGGTTTCTCCACTAATCTTCATATATTTTAAGTTCTAGGTATCTGTAGTTAGCACCACCTAGGTGGTTATAGTCATGCCCTTTATCCTTTGATCTCTCAGGCTATGTCTTTTTCTCTCTCTTTGCACTTGTGTGAGCTAGGAAGTCCCAGTGCATTTTTCTCTTCAATCCATCCACCTTTGAGCACCTGCTGTGTTGTGCAGTAGGCTGACTGCTGTGTGGCTACAGAAACATATAAGTGCTTGCCATTAGGGCATCTAGAGGGTGGTGAAGAGGCAAGGGACATGTGCACAGGTGTCCCTCATCAGTAAGGGCCAATGACACAGATAAGGAGATATGTGACCCAGGAATACAGAGGAGTGTGCCCAGAACCTGTGGGCTGAGGTAATGGAGACAGGGGAACACCTGGCCTGGAAGGGCCAGCAGTCCTGGAGAGACTGGGCAGAGTCCTGGGAGAGCGTGTCTCAGATTTGGGGGGTACAGGGAGCACAAGGGGCCTGCACCTCAGCCAAGGAGAGGAAGGGACGTAGTATGGCGCTGTGGGAAAAATGCCAGGATATACAGTCCTCAGTAACCATTAGTGTTCTTCCTTCCATTTTCAAGACCTTGGAGTCTTCTATCCAGGGCCTCCGGATAATGTGAAGCTGAGTGAACCTCCCAGATCCAGCATGACAAACTGACAAACTGCCCACGGCAGCTCCACCATGTGCATGATGGTGAGGAAAGCCAGCCGCAAGGAAACACTGAAGACACATAACTCGCAAATGTTGTTTGTGTGGTTTTGTTTGAATATAATTGGTGAAAGTGTTGGATTTTTAAAGCAGCGATTGGGTTTTGTTTGTATTTTGGTTTTTGTTTGTTTGTTTTTTGGTTTTTGTTTTTGCTATTTCATTCCATTTTTTGACCAAAGCTTCTCTTTTAGTAGTTTATTATGGAAATTGTCACACTAACTTAAAAGAAAGGGTGGAGAGGTATGTAAATTGCTAAAAATTTAAATAAAAATACTGAATATGTTTTTGGTTCTGTTTCCTTATAATATTTCCATGTTTAGTAGAAAGACTTAATCATTTCTTCTTTTTTTTAAAAAAAAAATATATTTTATTGATTTTTTACAGAGAGGAAGAGAGAGAGATAGAAAGTCAGAAACATCGATGAGAGAGAGACATCGATCAGCCGCCTCCTGCAGGCCCCACAGTGGAGATGTGCCCGCAAGCAAGGTACATGCCCCCGACCGGAATCGAACCTGGGACCTTTCAGTCCGCAAGCTGATGCTTTATCCACTGAGCCAAACCGGTCTTGGCCATTTCTTCTTTATACTAGTTTTTAAGGTAAAATCTTAGATGATTTGTTTGTTAAATTGAATACAAATGGTTTTTCTTTAACAAAAGAACCACTATTGCATGCTATCTTTTAGCATTGCAGTACTTTTGCAAAGTAGATGAATTGTTCCCATATTGCACAGAGATGCCCACCACCAAATGGGAGCCTGCTCAGAGACCTGAGGTCTGGGCCCTGAGCATAATGCGAGGGAGTGTGGAAGAGAAAAGGACACGTTATCATTTTGGTTTAGTGATTATTGTGCCCAAGCTAAGTTATTTTCATCATAATTGGACATGAAGCTTGATATTCCGTGGCTGCGAATCCTGAGAGGTGTAAATATAAACGAATAACAAAGTAAATAAATACAGAGTAGCCTTGAGTATAGCCATATTCTTGACTTCGCTGGCCCAGGAGAAGCAGAGCAGGGATTCAAACACAACTTTAGTTTTAGGACCCCGGTAACAGTGCCTCTCAGAGGACATCATGAGAGTCTCAAAAAAGGTACTTTGCCGGATTGGTGACTCATGGGAGCATTGCTCCCTCCAGGAGAGGACCCAGAAGCACCCGGCTGCCAGGTCAGGGAGCCTGCCCCTTCCCTGTGGGCTGCCATGTTCTCTGACCTGCAGGCAGGGCTCCTTTGTGTATATGTGTTTGCACCAGCTTAGCAGCGAAGTTGTCACAGAGAGGAAAGACAAAAGCAGGCCAAAAATTATGAATTAGCTAATTTCTTTTCAGTTTCATTAAAGCACATGACTTGGTTAGTGAGCCCAGAGGTTTTTAGAGAAACAATGTATTGCATGAAAGAAACAACAGCAACAAAAAAACAAAATTTATGAACTTTGCCACCAAGAACTTAATAGCCACAGAGTAGTTTCTTTCTTTTTTGTAACTTAGGCCATTTCTCACCCTGGAAGACCACCGTCCCAAGCATGGCAACCAGAAACCCTCTGTGCTGTACTGCAGCGCTGGGGTCTAGGAGATTGTGGAAGCTCCTCCTCTCACCCTACCTTCGAGAACAAGGCTAGGCTTGGATCCACAACGACTACCCGTCTGGAGGGGGTCTAGGTGATCACCAAAGCCCTTTGATTTGAAGTTTTGGGCTTTGGTGTCAAAGTTCTGCCAAGCTGTGTAACCTTGAGCAATAGTTACCATATCTCAACTTCAGTCTCCCTGCCGGTTAAATGGTAATGCAGTAGTAGTAATTCTATTAGATAGTAAAGGTGGGGTTTGCTTTCGGGCTTAGCTTTGGTCCTTTAGTAGCATAGGGTAGGAAACAATCTATGAAAGTTTTTGCTAACCAAAAAAAAATGTAGTAGTTCTTTCCAGAATGGTATTAGAAAACCAGAGTCAGTTTCAGAACGCAGACTAATTACTTAAGCATAACTCTTCAGTTTGGCCCAACAGTTATCACAAATAGTTTACTTTCCCTGTGTGCCCAACTCTGGAGGCAATGATGTGAAGGCCCAGGGTTCCCCCAGGTGCCTGCATTGTAGCTAAGGCAATAAAGCTACCCCAATGTGGAATAGTCAGTACAGATCAAAATATGAGTTAGAAGCTATGTTATTTCAGTTATTGTGTATAATTTATGCAAAGTGCAGCCGAAACCGGTTTGGCTCAGTGGATAGAGCATCAGCCTGCAGACTGAAAGATCCCAGGTTCGATTCGGGTCGGGGGCATGTGCCTTGGTTGCGGGCACATCCCCAGTGGGGGGCGTGCAGGAGGCAGATGGTCAATATT